>OV816029.1:73513512-74113512 GCA_929113105.1 Agrypnus murinus
AAAATCTAACGTTTCAAATTAATGTTTTTCCACAGCCGCCTAAATTTACGTCACATAAATGTCACCAACCACCCAAAAAATCCCTAGATTTAAAATTTTTATTTTTTAATTTATACAATGGTATAAAGCGGTAAAATAGAAAAAAAGTATAAAACATTCGTTGCAGAAGGTCCTTCAAGCACTCATTTGTTCCTCAACTCGCCGCTACGCGGCTCGTTTCGGAATTTCAAATTCGTGCTTGAATAGACCCCTTCTGCAACTTGTATTTTAATATACTATTTTTCCATAACCTCGTTAACTTTAGGTAATCCGCGCGACGTAGAAATTCCCATGCAAAGATGCAAAGGTGTATTCTTTATAACAAACTACGCCTGTTCGTGGTAAAATGCATGTACGTACTTGCAACAATCAAGCAATTTAACCGAATACTTTTAATTGGTTATCTACAAATATAGAGCAATAGAGTATATTGCATTTTAATTTAATAGTACTGTAGATGATTTTACTGCCATTCTGAATTACATAGTAGTAACAGGGTAATTAATTTTTTATTTCTAATATGATTTCTGTAAGATTAAACATTGTATTGAATCGATGTTTCTAATAAAGTTATTAAATTAATATGACTTGTTGAACAATCTAGTTTATGATGCCACCGAATTTGACATTTATCTTACTTACGTTTTTCCAGTAAGAATCTTCCAAAAATGTACTTGCTAGTTGCTGCTTTTTTCCCTCCATCTTTTTGATAAGTTGAACTGACGTTCACTGCCTGTAATAATAACTGTTCTCCTAGCCACGACCAATTTACTAGACTAAATCCAAACTTCTTACCCAGTTTTAGAAGTTCATCACACTCGGTTCCGATATTACCTACACATTTAGAAAGGTAAATGATTGCTATCCATCTACAGTGGATGTTTCAGGGTACACTACAACAAAACTTGCGGCCGGTTCCGCCGCCCAACCGAACATAAGTTATGATGTGCTCGATGTTAAATCATGCACGAAAGACAAGCGTCCATCCTTAAAAATGTTGTGCTTTTTATTGTCATAAGCTGTATAGGTGCAATGTTCCCCATTTGCTCCGAGATGTACCAGTATAGTTAGATTGAATTACTATGGCGAGCTACCTGCTGATTGAAAGATTAAGGATCGTTAGACCTAACAGGGAAAAGTTTAGCAGTATTTGTAATGGTGGACATACTATTTTAAGTAGTGATGGGAACTTGGGTGTCGAGTGTCGTGATACTGTTCGTGGTCGTGACACTTGAAGTGTCGCGACACTTCGTGTCGAACAGTATCGCTCTTATTAGAGTATAATTCGAAGTTGCTTGATCATTCTTACAAAGAAATTAAAGGCAGATTTGTTGAACTGACCAACAAACCTTGAATGAGACGTACATATAAAAATATTTTGTTGTGGATTTTTTTCTTTTGTATTAGTATAATATTGACGGTGATAATTTTATCTTGGGTTTTCCGCAAAATAAATTAAAATCAATAATTGAAGTTGAATAAGTTCCTCATGTACCTAATTATTATTTCAGCTTCTTATATTTATACCTTATAATGTATTTTGAAGAAAGACTACTGTCGAAACACGTGTAAATAAATACAATGATCATTAATTTTAATTAATTCAATTTATTTTGCTGAAAACACAAAATAAAAGTATGTATCATCTTCAATCTTAACAAAAACACGTTCTCTAAAGACCAACGTCGTCAGCGAAATTACATTTTTAAATAGTTTTTATAATAAATCCAACGAATCAAGTCTATTCATTACAAGTCATTTATAGAATTTGTTTCATTTCTTTTAAATTTCTGTTTCATAATATGTATTTGCTTTTATAAATAATTTAATGTCTTTTAATGTACTTAATGCATAAATATATAACCATAACAGAATTTACTCATATAATTGTTTTTTAATCCATAGTTTGCTTATGATTTATGTAGCTATGAATCTTGACTGCTTCTCGTTTCAATTGGATTACATTTACACTAGCGCGTGCATGATGTAAAGGCGAAGTGTCGTTAAAGTATCATGAAGACTCGACACTTCTGACGTCATAATGGTTTCGACTCTCAAGTGTCGTGATACGCGGGTAGTGTCGACAACCCATCACTAATTTTAAGATATTTAGAATTGTTTACATCCTGAAGGATGTTATGTGGGTATTTAACCGAAATTGTAGCAGTAACATTTCTCGTCTCCAAAAGAAATTAGAAGGAATTAGAATGGAAAAGCAAGCATTCGTCATTGAGGACTGTTATAAAAATGATTGGTTTTAAATCGACCAAAACACTAGATAACCGACAGATACTGATTGAAAGTGATAGCATACAATTGTTACATACTCATTATTTGCAACGCATAAAGTATTATAACAACGAAAAGCACTCAATCGTTTCTTTTGACGTACATGTATTTATGGAAACAGCCGACTTTTAAAAGTTGGGTAGATGGAAATTCACAAGGTGGTGAAATGGGATTAATTCTGCAGGCCTTCTTCATTTTTAAATTACGGAGCAAAATTGGTGACTACGATTCTGACATGAATGGAGAAAATTTTGTAAAATGGGTTACTACTCAGCTTCTACTAAACCTGCCTTCATTTGATTGTAGGTGACAACGCATCGTATCATAATGTTCAAAAAAATCGTGCACCATCAACAAATAGTAACAAATTAAAAATGATAGAATAGTTGTCAAAAATGAAACATTAAACTATTGACATAGTCCCATAAAATAACATAATGCAGACACATCATTGAAGTTGAAGATTGCTATTTAGCACCAAAGCAATTTTAGATATTCGAGGGGAACCCTAGGTTATATACTACATAAATGGCGATAGTAGTAGTAATGCTAATGAATATAATAATAATAATTAATAATCTGAACAAGAAGTATAAGGAAAAAATGTGCAATAGCGGCAGGGATAAAAGAACTTTGGCGATTCAAAACTATCAAGATTATACCCATTGTTATAGGAGCGACTGGTAAATTTACAATACCATTTACAATACATCAAGCGCTAAAATCGCTAGACCTATCCAAAAACTTATATAAAGAAATGTAGAAGACTGTTGTGTTAAGCACATGTACCAACAGGTACATCTATCCCAGGAAACATCGAAAACCATAGATGACTTATCGGCTCTTGATAATAATCCGCGCTGAAAGAACTACGGATTTAAACAGTCGTAATATTAAAGAGATGATAATTATTACTATCCATTGTCTGCAGAACCAGGCTCCAGAAGCTATGAAGCTTGTGCGAGAGGGGGGGGTGCGGTTATTACTATTACGCAGGCTCAACGTGCGACTGCAGTCGACTTACAGATAGTACAGTACATATCATACATATGTGTTACAGGTAAGGAAAACCTTAACTAGATTTTCCGGCACCGAGATTTGAATTCGGTTCATTTGGGTGAGAGACCAGCACGCTAGCCACTAGACTACCAAGGCTATATATGGCCACAGTGTTGATGATAATGTATGATGTGTTGATTTTTTTGTTTACCTTTATTTACCATTTTCATTATAACTTATCATAACACAAGTATCTATTTGTGTTGTATATCCTGCAAATATACTACTCTCCATTGAAATTGCCCCACCTGAAAGAAGTAGAGCTATAAGCATCATATTTGGCAGCATAATAGAGAATGGAAAAGTAACGTAGTGATTACACTTTGAAACTTTATCAAATCATCAAATCACATTTCATTATATCTTCTGCAAGCGGAAATACAAGCAGCTATGCACCGAGGTAGTGTATCGTAGAGATGACAAATTTCATCTGGAACTTTTCTATGCATTTTGAATACGTTCATACAAATGTGCAAGATTTCTGAGCGGACGAGCTCTAGACCGTATGAACTTTCGTATTGCATCCCAGACATTCTATACTGGGGAGAGATTAGGGGAACATACAAGTCGAGGGAGGATAATTTTACATTATGTTGTATGAGGACGGGCTTTTTCTTGCTAAAAAACTGGTTTTGAAGTATGCGACTGTATGGTATAAATGTATAGGCTTTAGGACATAATGTACACAATGCCTAGCTGTCATTCTACCTTACATCATTACTAATTGTGTGACGGCCATTGTAATTAATACCTTCGCGTTTATGGTGTATGATGTTCGTGAATACAGGACGGATTGGCTCTAGCATCCCATTCCATCCAAACAAAGACACTTCCATCATCGACTCTTAAACAGAATTTGACTCACTGTCACTAAAGACAATTTGTTGCCGTTCTTGCGTTCAAGTTTTTTATCTCCGCACCACTGAAGACGGTAAAGACGTTGTGAGAGAGTGAAAAGCAAACGTGCCAATGGTCGACCGGCTTCATGTAAACGTCTTCATATGGTTGTGTGGGTCTTCTTTTTAAATCAGGTGCTACCGCAGCAGATACTTGACCGCGATAAGTCGGTCAGACACGTTCAATACGTTCTGTAAGAATTCTGGCTGCACCCGAACCAGCACGCCGTGCAGAAGATCCTATTGCCTCCAACAACGATTCGCAGTTCTTAGATTACGTCCTGCATTCGTCTTGTGGGCTATCTTGCTTCCGATACGCCTATTATGTGTCCTCTTCCAAAGGTTGTTATTTGCTTATATTGCTGTGGTCGGAGCCTTAACGGCGTATTGCATACCATTGAATGCTATTTACTACAGCACAAAGCGTCCACAATAATGACAGACATGTGTGATTTTGATATCCGACGCAGTAAAACGGCGTAGAAATACTTTTTACGCTAATCATTCATGCACCTTACCATTACTCTGCAATATTTTATGCGTTTATATTCAGTTTTTCTACGTGGTTAAATTTCAATGGAGGGTAGTGAATATGTAGATGTTCTATAAAACCTATTTTTATGGAGTTTATTAATTGGTATTTATAATAAATAAATATTTTTTCTTTTGTGATCCTTTAATTAATAAAAACTAAATGAACAATTTATTAAACATGTTATTTTTAATAATTTATATGCAATTTAAATTATTACTTTGCCAAAATTGTTTTTTAGACAAAGTTAAGAAGATTTAAGTAAGGTAAAACCCAACCCTAACTAGCAGGTAGCTCACCACAGCATTTCAATCTAACTATAATTATTGCTGTCATTGTATAGGTGTAACTTATTAGGGTGTTTTTTATTTCATAGTAGGTCAATATTAGTATAAATTTACTCGTAATCATCTTGTATTTACATTATTGACTATTACTAAAATTGATTATTGTGTAGAAGTACAACTGGATAATAGAGTATCCCCATTAAATATTATTGGAACAATTGTTCTCCACAAAATCGTTATTCCAATAAGTGGTTCCACTACACTAGACAAACAAACCCCCATTACCTGCATAATGAGCTAGTTCTGCTGTTTTTAGTCCATTGAACAGTATATCAAGTTCTTTCCTACATTCAAACAAACGAGGTTTTGCCCAAAATGCTGACAATGGACCGTAATGGTTTCTTAGATCTTCTTGATATTTAAACAGTTGTCCAAAAAATTCTGCTGAACTAATACACTTTAATTCTTCTAATTCTTGTATAATCGCTTCATGATAAGGTAAACGTATCCTAGATAAAGACTAGCTAAAAATATTGAAGACTGACGATATTCTTACTTTACCTTCTAATTTGGTCACGCGTTAACACCGGTAATGCTGCTCGTAATTTCTTTACCTGTTCAAGTTTTTTTTGTCTTTTAATTTCATCCCGTTTGATGGAAGATACTACACTGTGCATTTTCCAGGTAAAAAAATGTTTCTAAAAGTGATAAAATAGACAAGAACGTAAAAGAAAAAGGATGACGTTGACGCGACGCGAATGCTCAAAGACGCGAAATATTAATTCATTGTTGTATCCGATTGTCTTTTTTTCTGTTCCTAAGAAAACCATTTTTAATTTTTGTAATAATAAGATTTTAGATACATTCTACGTCGATTCGACGAAAGTTGGCGCGGACCCTCATAGATTTTTTTTCATATTTTGTTCACGTTGAAATATTGCTGCCCATAAATACACCGTTCGCGAGATATAGAGGTTTATTTTTTCAGTTTTAAACATACATACCTATATTCAAATGCTATTTACTCGGCTTTCGTATTACTTAGAAAGGTCGGGTTGATAGAGAATGAAATAGACTATCTACATTAATTTCTGTTCGTTTTTCCGACATTTATAACATAGTGTAACGTTCTATTTAAATTAATAACAAAAAATGCTGTTTAATCGTCTATTCACAAGAGAGATATTATTTACATACACTAATTAAAAACACTATAATTATAAATTATTTAACGAAGTTAAAGGCTAGATATTTACGAACTTAAAGTAGGCTATTTATTTTTAATACAACATTAATTTATAACATTTATTTATTCACTAACATTCGACTATTAACTAATTACACAAAGCACATTTCAATACGCCACCGGTTGAATACTAACTGAACTCTCTTCTGTGCGCCAACATCAATTTATATCGCCATATTAATGTTCTAGAACGTACTGGATTAGACTAGTTGGTGTATTGTTTTGTGTAGCCGTCGACGACTCACGCCGATGAATCATACATGCAGGTGTTGATGAATCATATATCTTGCCGCCATAATCTATAATGTTCGATGATGGCGTATGTGGGTTTTCCTTTCGTTACAATAGTATATTATATGAGTTTTTAGCAAATTTTAATAATCATAACAAGATTATGCATTAATTAATGGAAACCGATTTTGAGAAAAATCAGAATTTTTAAAATCTCAGATAATACACTATGTTACAAATGTTACAACAAAAATTACCGTAGCTAGTCCAATTCATTCTCTTTCAAATGCAAACAGTCCGACCTTCTTAACTAACACGAAAGCCGAGTAAATAGCATTTGACTATAGGCATACACGTACGTTTAAAACTGAAAGAAATAAACCTCTATATCTCGCGATCAGTGTATTTATGGGCAGTAATATTCGAGCTTTATATAAGGCTTTGAAAGGGTATTACGTAAACAAAATATGAAAAAAATCTATGTAGGTACCGCGCCAACTTTGGTCGAATCGGCGTGGAATGTATCTTTAGAACAATGGTTACAATGGTCGCATTTAGCAGATGTATCGATTCCTAGGATTACTATCCTGTTTAGAACGCTCCTTAAAATGCATTTGATATTATAATTAATCAACTGCCATTTTAAGCATCGGATTTTAAATTCTATATTCAATTAAATACACAATTTGTTTTGCGAGATGTCAGACTCAAATATTGAAACCCTTCTTTCCTAATCTTTCCTAGCTTGACTTTACTTACATTCTGAAATACCTTCAAAAAAGCAATTTTGCCTGCAATTCTTTCAAGATAACACAGCCGGCTCATCACTCACGCATGGCGAGTTTTGATATGGTTTTAAGCACCACATTTTAAGCTTAAGGTATATACCAATTTTTATCTTTTCCCAATTTCTAGTGAGATACATTTTGAGAGTTAGGAGCCATTTGTTGGTTCTTACAAAGGCAGACAGGCTAGAAAATCGTGTGTGGTTTATGGGATGGGAAACTATTCTGAATAATATGATGATAATATGAAAATAATGAAATGTTATTATGGTAGGCCGAGCTGCAAAATTCTATATAATCTTAGGTAAACATAGGACCAAGCCCAATCACACTTAAGGTTGGAGTCGTTCGGTCAGTGGAAATCCGTATGTTCGAGTGAGCGGGGGGGTAAAAGGACTCCTTCGAGATAGCCTCTAGATAGCTAGAAGAAAGTGGATAGCAACCTTGCTCCAACCAGTGAGAACTGGTACCACTCACACAAGGGAATGACGCGCTAATTGACCATATCTGAATTCTTGGCCCAATGGAACCGTGGCAGGTATGTCACACAAACAGAAAACTGTTTTGAATGAAATTGTAGTGATAGTGAGGATGAAGATAGGGAAAATCAGGAATCGGGTCATTTTGCAAATGAAATATGTAATTGTCGGCATTTCTTTAATAATCGGCAGATCTAACTAAACTGACATGCTATGACAACGTATGTTACCTAGTATTGAGGGAAATAATTTGGTTTCTGAATCCAACACCGTACACTACTTTTCTGAAAGTTAAGGTCAACACATTGCAAATTCTGGATCCACCCTCATAGCTTTTTTCCAGGTTAAGGTAATTGTGAAGGCTAAAAGACAGACATCAAAGCGGCGAACAGTCTTTTTCTTATTCGAATCGAGATGTGAATAATGAAAACCTCGGGTGGGTATTCTAACTTACCACCATGCAGTTTAGTTAGCTTGACTCGCGATACCCTTGATCTATGATGGATATGACCTTCACTACCCTTCACCTATAGTGATCACAACCTGTACTAACTTACCATGACCTCGAAACATTATCTTAAAAGCATAAACATTAAGTGTATAGCCTTGAATCATGCAGATGTAGTGACTGTGATTCTATACCTTATAAGTAGGCTTAGCTTTCATCTCAGCCCTCTCTAATATCATTGGCCTGTTTATAATGCCCTGGTAGGTATGGATCTTGTTTACATATTTCGTATTACGGGTACAAACAACAATTAATAGGTAAGTAAAAAATAGAATTATATATATTCAGCAGCTGTTGAATTTTGTATATAATGTGTATACAATGTATTAAAAAATATGTAATCAATAATGTGTATACAACACTTTCATGGTACCATTTTTAAAGTCCATAACCATTCAGATTCTTTCTCTTCTTTCTCTTCTGTTTCTTCTTCGATCTAAAAAAAGAATAAATTGCCAGAAAATGACAAAGATTGTGACAAAGTAACAACAACTTACTGCTTCTAGCTCGTTTTCTTCAGCTTCACTTTCGTGTTCAGGTTCAACTTCGTATTCTACTTCAAATTCATCTTCAAATATACCTTCTTCCTCTTCTGCCTCAAATTCTCCATAAGCTAAAAAGTCTTCGCTTGATTCTATTGATGGCAGAGATCCTTCACTAGTAACGCTGCTAGACCTTTCTTTTTCTTCATCTTCATCTTCTTCTTTTTTCCAGAATAGTTCCCTGGTATTTTTCCATCTGACTAACTGCATAACATATTCTTGCCCTATTTCACCTGGTTTTCCACATTTCAATATTAAGTCTGCGTATTTTGCTAGTAACTCCTGACCTAATCAAAAGCACATTACATAGGCAATTGAACGAGCGAGTATGGACTACTACTCATGTTACTGTAACAATAAACTAACCTTCAATAGTCTCAATGTTTAAATACCTGCAGAAACGGAAGCCAAATCTCTAACTTGTTCTCTGTTAGGTAAATCTCCCACTTCATGAAATATTTTTAGAGCCTTCATTAGTAGTGTTGTAGCTATGGTGGGTACACCTTGATTAAGATAATATTCTCCTAGAAATTTCAGTGCTTGGCCTCTATAGTAGTCCATATCTTCATCAGTTGTAAATTTGAGTAATTGCTCTAAATGTTTCAGGGTGTCTTTATATCTCCCAATCCTAAACAAATCATGCCTCTCTCAGTTAATATATCTAATGGATTAATGTAAATTGCCCATTACTTTAAATAGGCTAAAGCTAAATGTATTCTAGCCTCACATGAACCTTCTGCTTTTCCCATTTTAGTGTGGTAAACTAATACCTTGAAGAATGAACGGACTGCTGCAAAAGCGTCTCCCGCCATCATTTCACACAAACCCTGGGTCATTACTGCTTCTGATTCGCCTTTACGATCACAACCTGAAATCACATCATCAGATGAATCAGGTAGCGAGGATGTTTTAACCTTGTATTGGTAACGAATGTGGGTACGGGAAGTTTTACTTTATAGTTAGCAATTGGGAGAACCCAAATTCAAATTTCTAGTGTCCATTCTCATGTCCACTAGCGCCGTGCGCATTGTAAACCACCGCCAACCACCAACCACAAAAATTCGAAGTTGGAAATTTCAAACTGGTGGTCACAGTGCGATGGCAGTAGGTGGCTAACAATGGCTCAGTGGTACTAACGCCATAGATTAATGCATGTTTAAATTTTAGTTGATGGTTATGGGTGTTTGACTTGTAGAGTTCCTCTATAATAATAAGAAGTAATAATTATTATACAGGAACTATAAGTGTATGTCATGAGGCTGGCGTTAGGTATCGCTACACTATGACAAAACTGATCTTAGGGTCCTGTCTCTCAGCACAACGGTGGATTCCAGTACGAGAGTCATAATAGCAAGACTTATCCTGGTAGAGACTCCCTGACTGCTGCCTTAATGGAAACCATTTCGCCAGGTAATTCACTCGAAGGCAGTCACCTTGGCACTGTGGATTGGATGACGCGGAAGCAACTTTGCGATAATAATAATAATTGCTACAGCCCATAACCTGGAAACCAGGCCCCAGAAGCTATAAGCTTGAGCGGGAGAGAGAGGCCGATTATTATTATTATTACGTAGGCCCGATGGACTAGTAGTTTAAGTAACTTCGATGGCTTAAGATCTATAGCTATGACCGATCCCATGAAGGCTACTCCGAGGCATCACTTTATAACCCACTTTATAAGACAACCCCACCTCCTAGTTGCTATTGCGCGGATCTCTAGTTTCAGGTAATGTTGGTCGGGGCTCTGTCCAAGGCTCACTAAGTCTAATTATTGCAGGATGGGGTGGCTAAATTCTGGGATATCCTAGACAGAGCCACTTTCTAAGTCCCATCCACACTTGAGGTTAGACTCGTCCTGGCAGTAAATAGTCCGCATGCTGGACTAGGGGTGATGGAACTCTCTTTGAGACGGACCTCGACAGGTTAGCACGTAAATAGCTCTAGCGCTAGTACAGGGTCGATAGGCAACCTCGTTCCCTCAAGTGTGTACTGGTAGCTCTTACAAAAGCAAGTGACGCGCTAATTGAGTGTAACTCATTCGTTGATCCTCAGGGGGGGGGGTGGCCATTAAGCCATTAAGTAAAAAAGTTTTGTATGTAATACGTAGAAAAAGTATGTTCTGTGTAATGTATTTTACTCTCGTGCGTTTACTTGTTGCACTAATAGCTATTCTTTAAGCACTAATGTTAGGAATGACTTTATATATGCAGTATTTTGCTTCCGATAATTGAGCAACTGTTTATCAATCGTTAAGATTGCGCGATATCTCGTTTTTGGCGCTTTTTTACTTTTAATAACTTCCCATTCACATTACTCAGGTCGACTAATGCCTCTGAATGAATTATATAAATTCCGTTTTGTTTAATTAAACAATACGACAAAGTCCTTCAAAAATCCATTTTTGACAAGGCCACAATATCTGTGTATCTTTTTCCGTGAAGGAGAGAAATAGAAGTTTTACGTTATTTCTGTGGAGACTCAGTTTGACTCAATGGTGTCAACTATTATAAATAAGACAAAAAGCACGAGAAACATAAACTAACTTAAGAATCGATAGAAAAGCTGGAGACACAATACTGATAGTTACTACGTATATCTAGAAAAGGGCACCGGGGATATCTACATCAGCGGTTCCCAACTTTTTTCAATCGCGGACCGCCAAACGACGTAGCATTTCTTTGCGACCGGCAATGTAAAAAAAATTAATATTAAAAATAAATATCCATTCTTTACAATAACAAAAGTCGGTTCTCATACCTCATCCGCTTCCCGTATACCAAACCTCGAACGACGAAAACGTAGATCGGTTAAAAGTCTGCAGGTACCATCAGAAAGGCCGGAGTTTTTTTTTGGAAGGTGCTAGAACAGCGGAGGGTGCGGCATCGAAAACCATAATCCGGTCCCAGACACATAGGGCGGTCCATCGTTCAAAACCATAACGAGATATCACTGAAAACGCCGACCAGTGATTCTCGATAGCAGCGGCCAAAAACGGGTTCCCAAACGATAGCATTTCGACCCCTGGACCGGAGGCGGGTAGAGATACGGAAAAACCAACAGGCAAACCGCTCGTAGCAGGACGCGTGACATCGAATGCCGCACTGACCCCCGACCCCAGAAGAGTAGGTAAAAAACTTTTCCGGCAGAAGCGATTGGGGGACGGTTTACCGGGGACGGTCGAGAATCTGAGACGAAAACGCATCGACATACGAAAAACAGTTCGAATCGGAGCACATTTGGTTTCACGCGAACCAAAGGGTTCCCCCCCTCCTGGATTTTGACCGTTCGTGAACGCGTTAATCGCGGACGCAAGACGAAAATTCTGCCAGTTACATTTTAAAATGGGAGATCTTCCTTATTAAAAATATTTCAGTAAAATTTTGGAAACTACTGTTATTTTTCTGCGGATCGGATCGGTCCGAGGACCGGCGGTTGGGAAACGCTAATCTAGATTACATTGTAGGGGTAGCTTTAATAATATTGTATCTTACCATCAATTGCTCTTCTTTTGGCAATTTCACATATTCTGGCAGCTTTTAATGGATCGTGGACCATAATTTCTCTAGCTTCAGCCAGTAAACATTTAAAGAGTAATTTACAGCTTTCAACAAATATAGTATAACATTTAACATCAGGTTTAATTTTAAGTTCTTTTCTAGGCGTCCAAGACTTACCCATAGACAGTTGACGTGCAGTTGATAATTCTTCTTTTGCGCGTGCAGGCTGTGTAACTATATTCATAGTAGATAATTAATATTTTTTAGCTTTTAAAATATAGTCGTAATAGAGGACAGCAAAAGCAAAACGTCGAACAGTATTTTAGAAAGGATCCTGTAGGAAACTTATGGAAAAGTGGTCCCGGCCAAATTCGTTGAAATTTGAATGTGATGCAGTTCTCGATTTCCTTAACAAAAGTTATCAGTGGCTCAATAAAGTTATTTGAGCCGTTTTTTTTCTCTACGGGTTTTCAAAGGTGAATATGTTTGGAATAATACTCGTAGTCATTATCAGCAAGAAGACAGGCATAACAAAACTGGACTTATGTTGTTCTTATTGGTTAGATATTTGTTAATTTTGGTAAAAAATAATTCATCTAAAAACATTTAGAATACATAGAGTTACTGAAAAAGTCTTGCTAGATTATACGAGGATGAAATTTGGGTTTTTGGATTTTAAGTATATTTTATTATGTCTAAAAATTGTACCCTGTACAAGTGTATATGTTCCACACTTAGCTTAAAATTATTTCAACTGAAAAGTTCGTGCACTTCAACATTTATTGCGGATAAAGATTTCTTTGTATCTTATAATTATTTTAAACTCAGTAGCAAAAAAATCGGCTGAGCCGTTTTGATAAATTTCCAAAATATTTATTGTTTTGTATTCTTAAGTTTTATCATAAATACTTATTAACTAATTAACATAATATTTAGATCTTAAAAAACAAATAGAACTTATTAAGTGTTAGACGTGAAGACTATTATATTCGCACACAGCCCGAAGTAGCCTTGAAGAGTAGTTAGGATTTTGTTTGGGAACTTTGTACTTCTTCCATACAGAGTTAAAATCGAAATGCACAGACTCCATTGCCTGCTCACTAAAGAACCCTAAGCCCTGTTGGGTTTTGTTACAAACATCTTCAACGTGAAAAAAGACTGCATGAACCTTCGGAGTAACTCTGACATTCAAAGCTAAATAACTCTTCCTGAAGGAATTAATATGATCTTGAAAATTAGGATTTAGGTGTTGACCAAAGGATGATTTCACAACTGCTTTAAAATCATCCAAAACCTTAACAAATTTTAGACATCCTATACTACAATTCCGGCGGAGCACATCAATTTTTTCTAAAAGAGTTTTGCTAGCATTTCCTTTAAAACCTGTACCACCATGTGTAACTTCGCGTTCAACATTGCACGACTTTGCCCACGCTAACGCTTCTTCTTTAAAATCGACCAGCATATTTGTGAACACGGTATTCACTACACCTAACATCAAATGTAATTTAGGCGGAGGGATGACATCAAGGAAATTTCTGTTGATATCGGTTCTGATAATAGGTGGATGAATGCAATTTTTATAGTCTTTGGCATTTTGTTTTACAGCTCCTGCTTCTAGCCAGTTCATATAATTTTGCAAGGAATTTTCAACAGTTCTTGGAGCACCGCATTCGTTAAGCTTGTCCTTTCTCGCGTAACACCAAGTGCAAGGAAAGAGGCTGCTATGTGACATAATACCCACTAGAATATTTGCAAGTTTTAAATCAGTTGCGATAGTTCCGTCGAAATTGTTAATATTAATTGCTGACCATAATTTTGATACATTTTGATAGTTTTCTTGAGAAGATTGGACTAACCCAAGTATAAACAATTTTTTTACTCCAGAATCTTTAAATCGTTTGGCAGCTATTCCTTGTTCGTATTTTTGCCGACTTGTATTAGATTGTTCGTCTTCTCGGATGGACTGAATGGATAAACAAATTTTCATAAAACCTCCCCCTCCGTCTATTCCAAATTTTAAATGAAAATCAGACGTCAACTTTCGCTCTTGCTTAATAAACTGAATAAAGCCATCTAAATCTGTGCAGTAAACTACCAGTTCGTCGGCATCAGATAAAACACTATCCTTTAATTTTACAAGACCAAAGTTACCAGTAGTAAAATATTTATCATGTGGTTAAGGCCGCTAAGAGACAATATTGTATTATTAATTTTCTCTTCTCCTTCCATTACTTCTTTGACCAGTGAGGAAATTACTTGCTCTTTAAATTTGGATGTTGACTCGGAAATATATTTTCTGATATTGTTGAATCTAGTTGATAGATTGCATTTGTGAGATTTTCCTCTGGCAATAAAAGAAAGACAAGAACAGCAACGTTTTTCTCCTGACTTCTGCGTTTTCGTATTACCTAGGAATTTCAGAGATGTTGTCGAAACCATAAGAAAATTTATTTTATATGTATACCTACTTGTCTCATTTGTCTTGTCTACTAGTATACCTTTTCGCACAGGTAAAACACCGTTTTTTGCAAAATTTCCTACTCGTGGCATTCTAGCCAGTTCACAAATATAGCAATCACAGGGCAATTTCGCGTTGGATCTTGTATTCCTTCTGATGGGACGAATGTCCGCTATGTTCGGTAATCGTACATTTTTCTGAATACCGTTTTTTACTCTGTATATATCTCTTTTACATGCACTACACAATGCGACAGGTAGACGTTCATCATTTGTGTCATATTCAAAAATATTTGCTACCTCGGCTTGAAGTTTTCTTCGAATTTCAATCATTGTCTTAGTTTTTCCGAAACATAGAAGACAAATTCTTCGGCGATTTTCTTCGTGGGTGCCTGCGTGATCTTTCGGCATTTTTTCTTAGAAATTAACTACTATTACAACACCTTTATCAGTAGGTATTGCGACACCTGGCCCAGACGGTTCTAGGGACCCTAGATTCTCTGTCTCTCTCTAAATCTGGTGACTTTTTGTCTGTCTCTCTCTAGGTGGTTAAGTACGGAATCTGCATTACCGACATTCTGTATTACCGGCATTTGGTTCGTCACTTGGCTAAATGGAGTTAGTGTTTCTAGGGGAAAACAAATGGCGCCAGTGTCGTTTTACGTGATTTTTGTACCGACATTCTGTATTATCGGCATTTGGTTCGTCACAGGGCTAAATGGAGTTAGTGTTACTAGGGGAAAACAAAGGGCGCCAGTGTCGTTTTACGTGATTTTTGTACCGACATTCTGTATTATCGGCATTTGGTTCGTCATCATGAAGAAAGTTGTATTACCGATTACGGGCGTTCTACTGATTGTTAATAGGGGGAGCCAAGGTTTATCATTTTATATTAATAAATTTTACCGATTTCTTAAAATAATTATCGTCGTTATTAATACTTTAATTACATATAATAATTTAAGATAATTAATTCGGCATTAAAATTTTAAACGAAAATCACGGAACAATTTACGGATAATAATAATAATAACAATAATTATAATGTCTTTATTTCCCTTACAGGCTTACACCCAAATAGGGAAAAATATGAATTTACAAATGTTTTCATCGTTTATGCTATTCTCCTGTAATATCTCATGGGTAATGTGTAAAGAGCGGAAAATATGCAATGTGCATTTTATGATGTTGATGAAATAAGAATTATTTGTAGATTCAATTAAAATGCCTAAAACCTAAAATTTAAGGCTTTAATATTATTGTTTATTGTATATTTTATATCAATAAATGCGAAACTCCGTGTAATGCCATGTAATAATAATGCAACAATGTAACATAACTGTATACATCGGTGTATACATAAAATAAACTTGATGTTGATGAAATAAATAATAGAAACAAAATTTAATTTATGATTTGATTTATTGAAATTTCCTTATTCTTATAACAAATAAGTTTTTACTAATAATATTTAGTTATTACTAGTTAGTTAATAGTATATTATATACATATTTGTTGCATTTTTTTTTGTCGAAACCCATGCATTTTTTGTCAAATTTCGTTGCATTTAAATGTGCATATGTTTTCTTTTTGCCTTGCATTTTTCCGCTCTTTAGTAATGTGTATTGTGGTGACTAAATTCACTTGGTATTGTTATGTCTGTTTGTGTTGGTGAATATTTCACCATTTACAACATAATCATGAATAAAGTGGTTGGTGTATTTTTGCATACGAAACAATGGAACATTTATTTACGTTTAAATTTAGGCGATTAGCTTTACACCAATCACATAGAAAGTTAATGTTAGACTGCAAATATAAGCAATCATTGATATCTCGTACTTGATGATATATTTTTAAATCGTCAGCAAATAATAGTTTCTCGCAGTGTATAGATTGATGATGATGATGAATACCACGTAGACACGTCCATTCGTGACGGGTATCTTGGAATACGTTCTGCTTGGTTCGGACATCTTGTATCCCAACCCTCTGGCGTTTAATGTCATGCTTACCTTGCTATCTCTCTCTCTCTCTCTCTCTCTCTCTCTCTCTCTCTCTCTCGCTCTCTCCTTCTCACTCTCTCCTTATCATCTATTAGAGAGGACGCATTAAAGAGCCTTCTCTCTCTCTCAATGTCTCCTCTCTCACTCTCTTGCTCTTTCGCTCTCTCCTTATCACCTATTAGAGGACGCATTAAAGAACCTTCTCTCCCTCTCTCACTCTCTCGCTCTCACGCTCTCTCACTCTCACGCTCTCTCACTCTCTCTCTCTCTCTCTCCCTTCATCCTAATGCTAGTAAATGAAACAGTATTGGATAGAGGTAACCGTTAGGTCTACTGTTCTGGGATTGGTTCGGACGATAATTATTCAAAAAAGCGTAAAAGCATACGATGTTTACTAAATTAAATGCGGGCTGATTACGAGAACTCTCAGTACCGTCTACGATTATGTCTGAGAACATCCGACGAACTGTATAAATCTCATGACGTATTGAAATATGTACATCATTGCGCTATGAAGATCTCAGCTATAAATACTGTGTATTCTGTTCATGCGTGACAGTTATTTGTCATACGTCATCATGAACACAATAGATCTCTTCGGTAGAGCTATGATGAGTATGACAGATGAAGCAATGGCTGCAACAAAACGTGGACCGAGAGGTTATGGTTTCAAATTAACACCAGAGGGTAATTTCGATGTTGAGAACCGTCGTATAACTAATGTAGGCGCTCCTATCAACGATAACGATCTTGTCACGAAGCGTTCTGTACTAATGTTATCAGATAACGATGAAGGTGTAATTGATGTTAAGAAAAGAAGGTTAGTACACGTTAAAGAACCGCTTGACAACCACGATGTTTGTACGAAAGAAAACAACTTATGATCTATATACCTGTATTATGTTATGTATATTAAATAAATGTTTTGTAAAATATACGCATATTAGTAACAAATAAATGGCAACATCGGTAATTACGATAAATGATAACAGACGAGCAATGATAACACCTGGATCGAACGTAATAACAACAAGAAGAAGTTAGGTTAAAAGCATCCGTCGTGTTATGTTTTATGCATCTCACAATTACCGATGTTGCCATTTATTTGTTACTAATATGCGTATATTTTACAAAACATTTATTTAATATACATAACATAATACAGGTATATAGATCATAAGTTGTTTTCTTTCGTACAAACATCGTGGTTGTCAAGCGGTTCTTTAACGTGTACTAACCTTCTTTTCTTAACATCAATTACACCTTCATCGTTATCTGATAACATTAGTACAGAACGCTTCGTGACAAGATCGTTATCGTTGATAGGAGCGCCTACATTAGTTATACGACGGTTCTCAACATCGAAATTACCCTCTGGTGTTAATTTGAAACCATAACCTCTCGGTCCACGTTTTGTTGCAGCCATTGCTTCATCTGTCATACTCATCATAGCTCTACCGAAGAGATCTATTGTGTTCATGATGACGTATGACAAATAACTGTCACGCATGAACAGAATACACAGTATTTATAGCTGAGATCTTCATAGCGCAATGATGTACATATTTCAATACGTCATGAGATTTATACAGTTCGTCGGATGTTCTCAGACATAATCGTAGACGGTACTGAGAGTTCTCGTAATCAGCCCGCATTTAATTTAGTAAACATCGTATGCTTTTACGCTTTTTTGAATAATTATCGTCCGAACCAATCCCAGAACAGTAGACCTAACGGTTACCTCTATCCAATACTGTTTCATTTACTAGCATTAGGATGAAGGGAGAGAGAGAGAGAGAGAGTGAGAGAGCGTGAGAGTGAGAGAGCGTGAGAGCGAGAGAGTGAGAGAGGGAGAGAAGGTTCTTTAATGCGTCCTCTAATAGGTGATAAGGAGAGAGCGAAAGAGCAAGAGAGTGAGAGAGGAGACATTGAGAGAGAGAGAAGGCTCTTTAATGCGTCCTCTCTAATAGATGATAAGGAGAGAGTGAGAAGGAGAGAGCGAGAGAGAGAGAGAGAGAGAGAGAGATAGCAAGGTAAGCATGACATTAAACGCCAGAGGGTTGGGATACAAGATGTCCGAACCAAGCAGAACGTATTCCAAGATACCCGTCACGAATGGACGTGTCTACGTGGTATTCATCATCATCATCAATCTATACACTGCGAGAAACTATTATTTGCTGACGATTTAAAAATATATCATCAAGTACGAGATATCAATGATTGCTTATATTTGCAGTCTAACATTAACTTTCTATGTGATTGGTGTAAAGCTAATCGCCTAAATTTAAACGTAAATAAATGTTCCATTGTTTCGTATGCAAAAATACACCAACCACTTTATTCATGATTATGTTGTAAATGGTGAAATATTCACCAACACAAACAGACATAACAATACCAAGTGAATTTAGTCACCACAATACACATTACTAAAGAGCGGAAAAATGCAAGGCAAAAAGAAAACATATGCACATTTAAATGCAACGAAATTTGACAAAAAATGCATGGGTTTCGACAAAAAAAAATGCAACAAATATGTATATAATATACTATTAACTAACTAGTAATAACTAAATATTATTAGTAAAAACTTATTTGTTATAAGAATAAGGAAATTTCAATAAATCAAATCATAAATTAAATTTTGTTTCTATTATTTATTTCATCAACATCAAGTTTATTTTATGTATACACCGATGTATACAGTTATGTTACATTGTTGCATTATTATTACATGGCATTACACGGAGTTTCGCATTTATTGATATAAAATATACAATAAACAATAATATTAAAGCCTTAAATTTTAGGTTTTAGGCATTTTAATTGAATCTACAAATAATTCTTATTTCATCAACATCATAAAATGCACATTGCATATTTTCCGCTCTTTACACATTACCCATGAGATATTACAGGAGAATAGCATAAACGATGAAAACATTTGTAAATTCATATTTTTCCCTATTTGGGTGTAAGCCTGTAAGGGAAATAAAGACATTATAATTATTGTTATTATTATTATTATCCGTAAATTGTTCCGTGATTTTCGTTTAAAATTTTAATGCCGAATTAATTATCTTAAATTATTATATGTAATTAAAGTATTAATAACGACGATAATTATTTTAAGAAATCGGTAAAATTTATTAATATAAAATGATAAACCTTGGCTCCCCCTATTAACAATCAGTAGAACGCCCGTAATCGGTAATACAACTTTCTTCATGATGACGAACCAAATGCCGATAATACAGAATGTCGGTACAAAAATCACGTAAAACGACACTGGCGCCCTTTGTTTTCCCCTAGTAACACTAACTCCATTTAGCCCTGTGACGAACCAAATGCCGATAATACAGAATGTCGGTACAAAAATCACGTAAAACGACACTGGCGCCATTTGTTTTCCCCTAGAAACACTAACTCCATTTAGCCAAGTGACGAACCAAATGCCGGTAATACAGAATGTCGGTAATGCAGATTCCGTACTTAACCACCTAGAGAGAGACAGACAAAAAGTCACCAGATTTAGAGAGAGACAGAGAATCTAGGGTCCCTAGAACCGTCTGGGCCAGGTGTCGCAATACCTACTATCTTGTATCCCAACCCTCTGGCGTTTAATGTCATGCTTACCTTGCTATCTCTCTCTCTCTCTCTCTCTCTCTCTCTCTCTCTCTCTCTCTCTCGCTCTCTCCTTCTCACTCTCTCCTTATCATCTATTAGAGAGGACGCATTAAAGAGCCTTCTCTCTCTCTCAATGTCTCCTCTTGGAATACGTTCTGCTTGGTTCGGACATCTTGTATCCCAACCCTCTGGCGTTTAATGTCATGCTTACCTTGCTATCTCTCTCTCTCTCGCTCTCTTCTTCTCACTCTCTCCTTATCATCTATTAGAGAGGACACATTAAAGAGCCTTCTCTCTCTCTCAATGTCTCCTCTCTCACTCTCTTGCTCTTTCGCTCTCTCCTTATCACCTATTAGAGGACGCATTAAAGAACCTTCTCTCCCTCTCTCACTCTCTCGCTCTCACGCTCTCTCACTCTCTCTCTCTCTCTCCCTTCATCCTAATGCTAGTAAATGAAACAGTATTGGATAGAGGTAACCGTTAGGTCTACTGTTCTGGGATTGGTTCGGACGATAATTATTCAAAAAAGCGTAAAAGCATACGATGTTTACTAAATTAAATGCGGGCTGATTACGAGAAGTCTCAGTACCGTCTACGATTATGTCCGAGAACATTCGACGAACTGTATAAATCTCATGACGTATTGAAATATGTACATCATTGCGCTATGAAGATCTCAGCTATAAATACTGTGTATTCTGTTCATGCGTGACAGTTATTTGTCATACGTCATCATGAACACAATAGATCTCTTCGGTAGAGCTATGATGAGTATGACAGATGAAGCAATGGCTGCAACAAAACGTGGACCGAGAGGTTATGGTTTCAAATTAACACCAGAGGGTAATTTCGATGTTGAGAACCGTCGTATAACTAATGTAGGCGCTCCTATCAACGATAACGATCTTGTCACGAAGCGTTCTGTACTAATGTTATCAGATAACGATGAAGGTGTAATCGATGTTAAGAAAAGAAGGTTAGTACACGTTAAAGAACCGCTTGACAACCACGATGTTTGTACGAAAAAGTATACCGACGAGCTGGTGGACGATGTTGAAAGAAAATTACTCTCTAATTGTTTGAGACGACGACGAGAGGATAAAGGACAGGGGTCGTACTATGATGCTAAAGATGGAAGAATTTGTAATATAGGGGAGCCTCTAGAGGATAAAGATGTAATCTCTAGGCAGTATTTTAACAATCGGGCTATGCATACAAACGATCAAATGCAGTTTAATGCAGATGGTAAACGTATTGTTTCAGTAAGTTACCCTATAGATGGCACGGATGTCACTTCTAAAGCTTATGTAGATGCTCAATTCGACTCTGCTGTACAAACCTTCATTACAATGACTACCGACACTCAGAACACTATTAAAGATCTAAAGCAAAAGGTAACAAAGGTTGAAATTGAAACTAGTAAACTTAACAGTTTGCTAACAACGTTGGAAAAAGAAACAAAGAGAAATCACCTAATAGCGAATGATGAGATGGAAACTAATCATTCGAGTGTGTTGACAAAGATAGAAGAAACGAATAATACCCTAGATAGTAATTATAAAAAATTATTAGATAAAGTACAAGTGCTCGAGGATACTCAAAAAGTTATGCGATCATCGTTTGATGCCCTAATAGCCGAATCTGCAACACGTACGAACTCTTACAACATAAAGAGAGTGTACAATACCGACTAATAACGGAATTTACTACTACTATCGGTAGACCTAATCATATTTACACCATTTTTTTATTCTAGTTTTAAGTGTATTATATCAAATGCCTGATTAGCGCAGATAGGAAATGTGGTGAGCCTTACGGGAATGCTGCGCAAATGCTTAGTTTGCTTATATCTACGCTAATCAGTTATTTTTTTTCTATCTTAGCCTAAATGTATCGTTGAAGAAATAAAAATGTATTTAAACAAAGTTTTTAGTTTTACTAATGTCAATAACTCTCCAAACATAGCGATTTGTAGCAACAGCAGCAGCAACACATCGATATGGTAAAGAAAGTAAGTTTCGCCGACGCAAGCATGAATAATATACATCATATGATAGTATGGGAGTATGCATACAGACAGGCGAGAAAGGGAGACTGGCAAACATCAGCTTGTAGAATTTCACACAGATGCTTTTCAACATTATGTATTCTTGTTTGAAAACGGTATCTGTCCAGAGCTAATGTTTGCCAGTCTCCCTTTCTCGCCTGTCTGTATGCATACTCCCATACTATCATATGATGTATATTATTCATGCTTGCGTCGGCGAAACTTACTTTCTTTACCATATCGATGTGTTGCTGCTGCTGTTGCTACAAATCGCTATGTTTGGAGAGTTATTGACATTAGTAAAACTAAAAACTTTGTTTAAATACATTTTTATTTCTTCAACGATACATTTAGGCTAAGATAGAAAAAAAATAACTGATTAGCGTAGATATAAGCAAACTAAGCATTTGCGCAGCATTCCCGTAAGGCTCACCACATTTCCTATCTGCGCTAATCAGGCATTTGATATAATACACTTAAAACTAGAATAAAAAAATGGTGTAAATATGATTAGGTCTACCGATAGTAGTAGTAAATTCCGTTATTAGTCGGTATTGTACACTCTCTTTATGTTGTAAGAGTTCGTACGTGTTGCAGATTCGGCTATTAGGGCATCAAACGATGATCGCATAACTTTTTGAGTATCCTCGAGCACTTGTACTTTATCTAATAATTTTTTATAATTACTATCTAGGGTATTATTCGTTTCTTCTATCTTTGTCAACACACTCGAATGATTAGTTTCCATCTCATCATTCGCTATTAGGTGATTTCTCTTTGTTTCTTTTTCCAACGTTGTTAGCAAACTGTTAAGTTTACTAGTTTCAATTTCAACCTTTGTTACCTTTTGCTTTAGATCTTTAATAGTGTTCTGAGTGTCGGTAGTCATTGTAATGAAGGTTTGTACAGCAGAGTCGAATTGAGCATCTACATAAGCTTTAGAAGTGACATCCGTGCCATCTATAGGGTAACTTACTGAAACAATACGTTTACCATCTGCATTAAACTGCATTTGATCGTTTGTATGCATAGCCCGATTGTTAAAATACTGCCTAGAGATTACATCTTTATCCTCTAGAGGCTCCCCTATATTACAAATTCTTCCATCTTTAGCATCATAGTACGACCCCTGTCCTTTATCCTCTCGTCGTCGTCTCAAACAATTAGAGAGTAATTTTCTTTCAACATCGTCCACCAGCTCGTCGGTATACTTTTTCGTACAAACATCGTGGTTGTCAAGCGGTTCTTTAACGTGTACTAACCTTCTTTTCTTAACATCGATTACACCTTCATCGTTATCTGATAACATTAGTACAGAACGCTTCGTGACAAGATCGTTATCGTTGATAGGAGCGCCTACATTAGTTATACGACGGTTCTCAACATCGAAATTACCCTCTGGTGTTAATTTGAAACCATAACCTCTCGGTCCACGTTTTGTTGCAGCCATTGCTTCATCTGTCATACTCATCATAGCTCTACCGAAGAGATCTATTGTGTTCATGATGACGTATGACAAATAACTGTCACGCATGAACAGAATACACAGTATTTATAGCTGAGATCTTCATAGCGCAATGATGTACATATTTCAATACGTCATGAGATTTATACAGTTCGTCGAATGTTCTCGGACATAATCGTAGACGGTACTGAGACTTCTCGTAATCAGCCCGCATTTAATTTAGTAAACATCGTATGCTTTTACGCTTTTTTGAATAATTATCGTCCGAACCAATCCCAGAACAGTAGACCTAACGGTTACCTCTATCCAATACTGTTTCATTTACTAGCATTAGGATGAAGGGAGAGAGAGAGAGAGAGTGAGAGAGCGTGAGAGCGAGAGAGTGAGAGAGGGAGAGAAGGTTCTTTAATGCGTCCTCTAATAGGTGATAAGGAGAGAGCGAAAGAGCAAGAGAGTGAGAGAGGAGACATTGAGAGAGAGAGAAGGCTCTTTAATGTGTCCTCTCTAATAGATGATAAGGAGAGAGTGAGAAGAAGAGAGCGAGAGAGAGAGAGATAGCAAGGTAAGCATGACATTAAACGCCAGAGGGTTGGGATACAAGATGTCCGAACCAAGCAGAACGTATTCCAAGAGGAGACATTGAGAGAGAGAGAAGGCTCTTTAATGCGTCCTCTCTAATAGATGATAAGGAGAGAGTGAGAAGGAGAGAGCGAGAGAGAGAGAGAGAGAGAGAGAGAGAGAGAGAGAGAGAGAGAGAGAGAGAGAGAGAGAGATAGCAAGGTAAGCATGACATTAAACGCCAGAGGGTTGGGATACAAGATGTCCGAACCAAGCAGAACGTATTCCAAGATACCCGTCACGAATGGACGTGTCTACGTGGTATTCATCATCATCATCAATCTATACACTGCGAGAAACTATTATTTGCTGACGATTTAAAAATATATCATCAAGTACGAGATATCAATGATTGCTTATATTTGCAGTCTAACATTAACTTTCTATGTGATTGGTGTAAAGCTAATCGCCTAAATTTAAACGTAAATAAATGTTCCATTGTTTCGTATGCAAAAATACACCAACCACTTTATTCATGATTATGTTGTAAATGGTGAAATATTCACCAACACAAACAGACATAACAATACCAAGTGAATTTTGTCACCACAATACACATTACTAAAGAGCGGAAAAATGCAAGGCAAAAAGAAAACATATGCACATTTAAATGCAACGAAATTTGACAAAAAATGCATGGGTTTCGACAAAAGAAAAATGCAACAAATATGTATATAATATACTATTAACTAACTAGTAATAACTAAATATTATTAGTAAAAACTTATTTGTTATAAGAATAAGGAAATTTCAATAAATCAAATCATAAATTAAATTTTGTTTCTATTATTTATTTCATCAACATCAAGTTTATTTTATGTATACACCGATGTATACAGTTATGTTACATTGTTGCATTATTATTACATGGCATTACACGGAGTTTCGCATTTATTGATATAAAATATACAATAAACAATAATATTAAAGCCTTAAATTTTAGGTTTTAGGCATTTTAATTGAATCTACAAATAATTCTTATTTCATCAACATCATAAAATGCACATTGCATATTTTCCGCTCTTTACACATTACCCATGAGATATTACAGGAGAATAGCATAAACGATGAAAACATTTGTAAATTCATATTTTTCCCTATTTGGATGTAAGCCTGTAAGGGAAATAAAGACATTATAATTATTGTTATTATTATTATTATCCGTAAATTGTTCCGTGATTTTCGTTTAAAATTTTAATGCCGAATTAATTATCTTAAATTATTATATGTAATTCAAGTATTAATGACGACGATGGTGGCGCCCTCTATATAGTTCTTAAAATTACTAAGCCTTTGTGGTTAATATCCATGAATCGTACTGCTTTTTGTCACCACTCTGTGTGTACTCTTGCTGTATTCACAAAAACATTTTTAAAATGTACCTTTCTATAGTATGTATACAAGGCTTAAGTAAATAATTTAAGTAATAGCCTACATAGGTTCGTTCGTACAGTAATGGTTCACCCTGTAGTATGGTTTTGAAATACATCTGATTTATTATTTAATTAGTCACCGTGGTGATGTGTGCACCCTACGTTTTTTTGTTATTCTTTGATTGCTCCTTGTATAATCTAGCAAGATTATTTTACTGACTCTATATTCTAAATGTTTCCAGGTGAATGTAGTTTATTTGTTATCAATATTTGGGAAATATCTAACCAATAGCTACACCATATTAAAATCCCAACGAATTTGACCGGGATAAATTCCCTGTGGGGTGGTTCTTTCTTGTTAAATTTTGATCTAAATACTTGGAATTAAGCTTGGATATGAATTAATAGAACTGATGTGTTTAAATCCTGTATGTAACTACAAATATCAAGGAGGGCGTGGAATTCCCCCAGATTTAGCTAAATTCTAGTAGGGCTGGCCAAATGATCCTATAATAATCGGTGCCATAAGGTACGAAGGATGCTCTACCATTTCGATTCCTCGTCCAAAAATAAATAAATAAATAAATATCAAAGTATGTTGGAAAGGCTTGTTGACATTAACGCAAACCAGAAAATGGCTTCTTATGCTGTATTTTTCTGATGTAAAAATTAATTGTGGTGTTTACATTATATCAGAGCCAAGCAGCTTGATTTCAAGAATTTTGAGACACTTTGGGACATTAAGGAAGTTGTGGCTTTAGAAAAAAATGATGTAAATGTAAAACTAATTAATGCAGTTGATAGATTTTAATGCACAAAAGTATTTCATTACAAAAGTTTGTTTATGCAAGAATTGCATTTAAAAATAACACACGATCTTATGCAAAATGGTAAGTTATGGACACATTTATTATATTAACTTCATAAAAAATGATGAGAAAAATTTGACGCCAAAACATTTTACGTAAAAACGTTTTAAGATTGTGCCGTTAAAGTTTCAGATTTGTTATGAATAACCTCGGACTACGGCAAACGATAGGGAAATTTAAATGCTTTATATAGCCACATGTAGCGCCACCGGTCGCTCATAATCTACATCTCGAAAACAAAATCAGTTGTGTTAAATAAAAAGATACATTCATCATTTTATATACATTTATTTTAATATTTGCAAAGATAACATCAAAACTTGAGTCAAAGTCATCGACTGCATTAATTTGTTTTCATCAGAACAACATCGAAATACTGGTACTAACTTAAGGCAACGTCACTTTTCAGAGAGACAGTCATTCGAGAGAGACTTCTTTATTTTTAGTGTTTACATAGTAATATTATTTTATTTTTATATTTTTAGTAATAAAAAAGTAAATTTTTGGGTTAGACATTTAAAAGTTAATCTCTGCCTTTAAAAAGACTAATAAATATTAAAAACGTATATAAATATGAATTAAACTGTTTTCACAATGCATTCTGATAAAACTAGTATCGCTAGGACCATTATTAGCAGTAAAACTATGTAAGTATTTCTCTTTATCAAAATAGCGCAGCTCCATAACGTTTGTCTCAGACTATCCTACCACAACTTCCTTAATAAGTAATTCTTTTGTTCTATTTGTTGTACCTAATTTGACATCTGTCAAAGTTAACCTCAAAATTTACAATAAAGTAGTAATTTTTGTACAATCTTGTGTCAAGGAATACAAAAATTATAATTCTTAACCCGTACGTAGACTGTCAATTTTCAGACTTTTGGCTTCTATCGGCCTCGAGCCTAAAAATTGAAGTGACAGTGCAGTTGCACCGAAAAACTGTTACGATGCTTGATAATTACGATTTTCCATTATAAATTTTCCATAAATAAATTTGCTTATTGCTGATCTTCTTCCACCATCTTTTTGATAATTTGAGGCAACATGCACTGCCTGAATTAATAACTGTTCTCCTAACCACCACCAATCTGTTGAATCAAGTCCGAATCTTACGCCAAGTTGAAGAAGTAAGTCGCATTCTAAACCAATGTTATCTAAACATTCGGAATAAAACTTTTATAGTTAATAAAATACTAATTATTATGAAAATATTATTTTTGTACACAAATTTACCATACTAATAAGTAGTAGTACTAGTCTAAGCAGCGACCGCAAAATTTTTACCATGACCCAACAGGAAAACGAAACCTCTTATAGGCCTTTTAAGCAAATCCTGGGACGATTGCAATTAATGGCCTGATTAAGTCTAATTAATTATCATTTTGCGTCTGTTACATAACATCCAGATAAAATTTGCATTATAGCGAAATACTTATACTTCAAAAATACATTTGTCAGGTTTACTTCATTCTGGAAGAAGTGCCCGACTGACCATCCTGAAGAGGCGGTTTTGCAGCGTCTCGCTTCTTTCATCAACATCCACTTGTTTTTTTTAAATTGAAGATTAAAATGTCCAAACAACAACTACAAAAAAATGCCAGCTTACTGAGGCTGATTTGGTAGAACTTGGTAGAGATGTGCAGCATCCTAAAAAATCAGTCTGTCACGCATTTCTACCAAGTTTTGCTCAGGCTGACTAATCCACTAATCTGTTTGTTGTGTGTACAATTTAACTTCCAATTTAGAAAAAAAATACAAGTGGATGTTCGATGACGAATGTGAGACTCTGGGTTGTCAGCGCCTGGGCGCTTCTGCCAGGATGGGGTAAGGGAAGGCTGACAAATATATTAATTATTTGTGAAGACAGGTATTTCTCTACAAATTCTGTAAACTTCATTTGGATGTTACGTAACAGAAGCGAAGTACTAATTAATTAGACTTAATTAAGTCATTAATTGTAATCGTGCCAGGATTTGCTTACGATAAGAGGTTTCGTTTTCCCTACACTGCTTACTTTCACATTTTTACTATAGGGTCTGCTTTTACATAATTAGTAACGAGACAGTACTAATGAAATAGAAACAGTTATTAGTATATCATTACAAAACAACTGATATTACCAGCATAATGAGCTAATTCCGCTTGTCTTAACCCTTTGCACAGCGCATCAAGTTCTTTTTTACATTCGAACAAGCGAGGTTTTACAAAAAATGCCGATTCTGGACCAGCCCGTGTTCTCAAATCTTCTTGATATTTCAGAAGTTGTCTCACAAACGTTGCAGCACTAACACATCCTGCTTCCTCTAATTCACACTGAAGCGCTTCATGGTAAGGTAAACGTATCCTAGATGAAGCTCTATTAAAAATGTACATCTATTAGGGTATTTCATACTTTACCTTCTAATTTCGTCTCTATTTAAAATAGGTAAGGCATCTCTCATTTCCTTTACACGCAGCATTCTTGCTTGTTTGTTTATTTTGTCCCGTTTAATGTGGGATATTATACCTACACTGGTCGGTGTTTTAAGCATTTTTAGGTTTTGCAAGTTTTCTTCTAGAAAGTGTATCTGTTTATCTCTTGAAACTATTTCACTATTTGATGACAGTTATTTGTTTATAACAAATCATTAAGATGATCGGTTTGAGTACGTTAATGAAAGTTATTAAAATCTTTTTAAAAAAATATAAAAAAGACTTGTGACATGAAAGAACAAAATAAAAATAAAGTTGCAGGTAATTCACATAACCACGGTTACCAAATATCGCTAAACGAAGCTAATGTGTAACTGTTTTAGAAAAGAAAATCCCGGATATTTGTCCACAAGTTTTACCTTACGGCTGCAATTATCTCATGAAAGAAAGCTATATTTAGCGAGGCAGACTATTGTCACGTGGGGTTTTCGTGACTGGAGGACGTCAGAGGTAGAAAGGAAAATAAACACAAGTCATAAAAACAACTATATACTAACAATAGAGTAAAGAATACAAATGGTTTACACATAAGTTATACAGTGTGAGGACGTACATGTCCTCCTAAAACTAACATCATCGTGAGAATGTTTGGGACCACCCTGCTCTAGCACTAAAACTACAAACTAAGCGTGTACACATAGGGAGCCTTGACACAACCCCCTATTAATTAAGCAGAATTAAGCGAGAGCGAGCTTGGGCACAACTCCCCCATAACTAAGCAGAACTAAGCGAGGTGAGGGGTATGGTAATCAAGATCCCTGGATCCCAGATTCCAACCCCCAACCATAAAATAAATTAAAAGGTACTCACCAGCTTGCTTGGAGATGTAGTGTCGAGTCATCTTCACTGACTGAATTGTAAGCTCAAGCAAGCTGGTTATATACTGCTCGATGCGGAAGAGATTAGCATAATAGTGGGCATCCGTAGGTTGGTGTTCCAAGTATGAAACTAAGGAAGTTCACGCTTCCTGGTTGCAGGCTTGTGGGTAGTTTGCATTCGATTCGGCCGTACCAGGCACAAACTGGGGGTTGAGCGGAAGACTGTTGGTTTCTTCTGAAGGGATGCGCAGCTGGTTGTGAATCGTAGGCGACTTGACTGCATGTGGACGAACGTGGGTTGTTCAGTATAGACGAAGCAACCTTCCAGATAGTATTAAAAAGCAATCGTAAAAAAGAAACGATTCAGAAGTTCCTCGCTAAATACAGTTTTCTTTCATGAGATGATTGTAGCTGTAAGGTGAAACTTGTGGACAAATACCAGGGATTCTTTTTCTAAAACGTTACACACTAGATTCGTTTAGCGTTATTAGTAGGTATTGCCATACATGGGCCGACCCCCACTACTTTTATGCAAATGACCCGCGACCTAATTAATATTCAAATGAGGCGCGATCTAATTAAATGCGCGAATTAAATGCGCGAATTTCGCGAATTAAATTAATTGATCTAATTTAATTAAATTAAATTAATTCACGGTATCATTTGCATATCTCATCTCTCATTTACATATATCATCTCTCACATGCATACGCGAATTAAATTAATTCACGGTATCATTTGCATATCTCATCTCTCATTTGCCTAGCTCATTTTTTATATCTCATATGCATGCGCGAATTAAATTAATTTACGGTATCGTTTGCATATCTCATCTCTCATTTACATAACTCATCTCTCATTTGTACTACATCTCATTTTTATATATCATTTGCATCTGTCATCTCTCTCTCATAAATTTATTGCATGAATTAATGATTAATGTTATTGCATGAAAATACGTACAAGGTAATTAGTCGCATTGTTTTTCAACATTCCTTAAAACTGTTTTCAACTATAAATAAACAAAACGTTCTTACAGATGACTGATGAATTCAAGTTCAAAGATTTTAACCTGTTAATTGATTTTACATCTCTTAACATACTCACTCTTGTGTTAATCTGTATAAGTTAGACGTGTAGAAATTTGAATACGGAAATAATTTGAAAGAGACATTAGTACATTATAATGTACTATGTGTGATTAGTTGTATTGTTTCAGAGCTCTGAATCATACAGATTTGATGTACGCTTCATTAACTTTTTAACCGAGAAACATGTTTATTATTATTCTTTACTTAAGATTAATACGAGTTCTTTCTTTAATAACTAACAGCTTTCAAGAAAAGTTGTTTTATTTTAAAACTATTGTTCATCATAATTACGCAAACGCCGAAAACTAGTATAAAAACTGAACGCTTTTTTTTAAATAAACCATTCCGAAAGTGTTCTCGAATCATTAAGATAGTTACATCAAGTGAATATTAAAATCAGGTATGTTTTATTTTTGCTTATATTTTAAAAACTATATGTAAATGATTTACGAATGTTTTATCCTTATTTGAAATTCATCGAGTAAGTTGCTTTTGTTTTTAACGATGTTGTGTAAACTTGTTTTGAAATTTGTTATAGACTGACTGCAGTTTCTAGCTGCGTGAAATCCACATAGTTTTTATTCCAACAGATTACTGTATTAAGGAAGTCGAAGACGCGAAATTATCAACGTTTGATAATTCTGTATCCTGCAAATTTATTTGAAATATATCAAGCAGGTATGTTTTATCTTCAGTTGCTTATATTTTAAAACTGCCTGATATGTAACTGTTTTACGATTGCTTACAGTAAGAAATGGAATTTTTAAACGAATTGAACCAATCAGCCGGAACAGCAAAACCCGTCAAGACATTGCATGAATACAACGTGAAGAAAGTAGCAGAGATATCAGAGGTCAAAATTATCACCTGCAGGAACGGACGCAGAGCGGTGTTCATTGTCGCTGAAAAATTATATAACATATCTACCCAAAAGATTCGCCGACAAACTTACTGAAGATAAAGTGGTCGATCTCAACCAAAAGATAGCGAATAAAACTCTGTCTCTAGGATTGGTTTACCTAGGTAAAGTAAAGACAGAAAGATATCAACCGTATGCTGACTGTATGTTTATCAAAACGAATAAGGTATGAAATGTAACAGGTAGTTTATTCAATGAACATTGCTTAATACTTTTTTTCTGATTCTTCTTCTAGCCTATGGATCCGCAGTTAGAAACACGGGTCTGCTAAATGCCTGCAATTCACCTACCCTATCAATATGTCGTACAATGCAAACATTTCATATCATTATTAAAATTTTATAAATAAAACGATAAAACAAGTTTATAGTTTTTCATTTATTTCTATGTATTCATAATATATTAAATCACGTACGGTAGCAAGATCTAGAATGCTCCTACCCCTCAGAAGTGAAGGTCTTCAGCAGCTTTAGATCAACAAATTAAAAACTTGATAGAGTCAACATCTAACTCCGAATGTCATACAGAGCTATCAACTAAATCATATACAGCTTTTGCTTAATTGTACGAATAACTCGTTCGATTATTGAAGTCTTAATCACGGAACACGTAGAGTAATGATTTATGTTGTATTCATTCATTAACTTTAACTCGATATATACAAATTCATATATGAGAGAAATGTTATGTATCTCAATACATACCTAAAACGTATTCTTCGTATATTCAGTAAAAGCTACCCATTTTTTTAGACATTCGAATTTTGAACAGATTGATAACATGTTTTCTCATTTAATCATAATTAGAGTCAAGGTGAATAGCAAAATAAAGTACATAAAAGTTAACAGGTTAAAATAAAAATTCGTTTTGCTGCTTTTATATGTGCTAAGTAAAATAATAAACAGATATTTCAAAAATTTTATGCATTCTTGAGAGAACCGGGTATAATATTTAAAACACACTGTAGAAAACATATCAGCAGAGAAAGGGAATACATAAATACAGTATGTTTTGTATGATGAGGTGTCGTCAGTTTAAAAGAAATGAGTTTAATGTTGCACGTATTACATCAATTGTATCTGTACATAACAAAGCTATACATCCCTCTTATTAGATTGTCACGAACGTATGTTGTATACTTCTAAATTCATGAATACCCTATACAAGTACTCTAACTAGACAATAAAGGTTAACTGAGATTATATACCTTATAATATAGCAATAGAATTTTTCTAAATTTTATTCTTTAAGTTTTATTTAAATAAATTTTAGGATTCGAAAGCATTTTCCTATTATTATTAATGTACATAGACCCCCTTAACCTTTCACCCTCAACCCTACGATGTAAGATTACGAGAGGGTACATGAAGAAAAGGGTATGTTGTAAGAAAAACTAATAATAATTCTTCTCTAGGAACTGGGTAGTCGTATCAACAGTAACATAGACGAATCCAAGCATGAAATAAACAAGATAGAAAAATACATAAAAACCTTTATGTGTTTTAAACATAATATATGGTAAATAAGTTACCTAAGGACACATCACAAATGTCTATTACAGTTTTTTTGTATTTACAGTGCATTAAGAATAATTGTATCAAATTATATAGGTTTAGATATACAGTCCTTTTGTGATAATTATGACTGAAGGGTGTAAAACAACTACTGTATCAACAATAGCTACATCGAAGTCGCATGAGTTGTTACCGGCTCTTTAACAAGCGTATGCTACAATTCTCTAATTTTCTAGTTTCTAGACATAATGTAGTTTTGAACAGATTTTAGCCTTTTTCGTTATATCTACTACCTTGTAAACTGTTTCTAAATATGTGTTCTTATTGTTTATGCATCATATAGATATTCTTCGCCATATTTAAACGTTATTTTACAATATATCATACATTTTCAATAGCTTAGAAATACGCAGATATGTAATAATATACTATATACTCTTGTAGGATATTCATCGTATCTATAGTAAACTCGTATGATTAATAATAATCTGTAACCATTTTCGATACCTTCGAAATATAAGTCTATAACATATGTTTGTAATACGTCTTTATAACTTTGAAACACAGGGTAGTGTACCCTGTATATACCTCTTGCAATATCTACAGTTATGAGAACCCTGAAGACTTAACCTGGAGAAATAAATCAGATAAATATTTTACTTTTTATTGAAACGATGACTTTGCATACTAATATATGAAAATAATATAATGTATATCGCCTGATAAATAAAATTAAAATTATTCTTATTATGGTATCAGAGGTCGCAATATATTTACGAGGGACCTACTGATAAGCGTTATATTATACCAGGTACGTATGATACTCTACTGCTGATTGCATACCTGATGAACGCAGTTGTACAAAGTAATATAGGGTATACGTTATAGAGAAGTTTAATTTTTCATGCAACAAATGACCTATATATATTTTATGTACAATGCTGACATTAACATATTTAGCGCATACCTGTTGAACATAGCTGTACAAAGTAATATTTAAAAGGCTTAAAAGGCTTATATTTTAGAGATCGGATACAGTCGCATATATTCCTGTATATTACCTCTAAATTTTACTTTAACAATACATGCAGTCAGGTTTGGCGTAAATAACAATTATGGATATCAAAGCCATACTAACTGATCGCTAACATAATCTGCTCTACAGGTCAAACTCAATTAATTAACCCTGGGGGCTATACATCATTAGGCTAGAAACAGTCTTGAATCAAAAATTGGCAGTGTCCACCCTGTTAGACAAGAAATCAGAGTATGGGTGTGATAAATAAAACATATAAAGTTATTTTACAAACATTTATTTAGTATACATAACATAATACAAGTATATAGATCATACGTTGTTTTCTATGACGACTGTTGTAGTTCTACGGGTCTCCGAGTCGTCGTATGCCCTCGCAGAAATACTAATACGTATAAAGTCCGTGGAATGACTCGTTGGCCCTGTAACCTTTCCTAATTCTTCGTTACTTTCATAGTTGGTAAGATAATCATCCGGCTGCGTAGTTGCTGTCATATCTTCTGTCCCAACGATTTCAGTATTTGCTCCCGTTCCTGTCTTCACAACAGCTGCGTTATGGTGTACGTTTTTCACATGCCTTTTTAAGCTGTCTGTGCGTGAAAAACATTTGAAGCAGCTACAACACCGGGTTTTGATTGATTCATGGACGCTTTTCATATGTCTTTTTAAGTTGTCAGTGCCTGAAAAACATTAGAAGCAATTAGAACACCGCACTTTGATTCGTGGACGCTTTTCGCTGTTGTTTAGTAGATTCTTTTGATTAAAAGTACTTGTTACAAATTGACGCTCATTTGTGGGGCTTAATTGTTTATTTGTTACAGTCTTAAGCACACCCCTGCAAAATCTTACTTTAGGACACGCTTGTGACTTTGCATTATTGTTGCTGCTTACTACTATTGTCACGTGGGGTTTTCGTGACTGGAGGACGTAGTCAGAGGTAAAAGGAAAATAAACACAAGTCGTAGAAAACAACTATATACTAACAACAATAAAGAGAGTACAAAGGTTCGCATACATAATGAGTATACATCGTGAGGACGTACAAGTCTTCCTAAAACTAATACAATGATGAGGGTGGTCGGAACCAACCCTGCTCTAGCACTAGATCTACAAACTAAGCGTAGGAGTTAAACTCCTGGTGATCGACAACTAAGCGTGGGTAGCCTGGTCACAACTTCCCATAATTAAGTAGAGAGTGGGCTTTTAGCGCAACCCACTCATAACTAAGCACTAAGCATTAGATAATTTAAAAGGTACTCGCCAGCTTGCTTATAGATGTAGTGTTCGAGCCATCTCACTGACTGAATTGAATAGCTCAAGCAAGCTGGTTATATACTGCTGAACGCGGAAGATATTAGCATCGTAGTGGGAATCAGTGGGTTGGAGTTCAAAGTATGAAACTAAGGAAGCTCACGCTTTCTGGTTGCAGGCTTGTGGGTAGTTTGCATTCGAGCTGCTGGCGCCTGGCACCAAACTGTATGTTGAGCGGAATTGTGCTAGATTCTTCTTGAGGAATGTGCACCTGTTTGTAAATCGCGTAGGTTGCCCCGCATATACGGAGTAACGTAGGCAGATATGTTGCATGCCAACTAATGCAGTTGAGATCCGTCGTGGGCGAAGCGAGAGCGCTTCTACGAAGAATGCACAGCTGCTTCCAAGTCGTGGGCTGCGTGATCGCAGCTGGCCGCGTAGATGGTCGAACAACGTGGGTCATTGCTCCAGACGGGCGAATAACGTGGGCTGCTCTTGTAGATAGGAACGTAACTTTAACGTAACATTTGCACTAACGGAATATATATATTATATTATGAATTATTTAATTCGAAGTAATTTCCATTTGTGACACTTTCCCATCTAAGTTCGCTTGCTCCAACATTAAATCTGTGCTTTTTAGATAAAAACATACACCCACTGCTATTCTCTTATATAGAACAGTGATGGCTAAACTTTTTGAGAAGTAAGTCAAATTTTGTTCATTATTTTTTTAATACTAGCCTGTGGATCACTAAGTCAGTGGCGTCACTTGGAAGAGGAGGGGGTAAAAAGGGTACCAATAATTTGAAAACACCGAAATTTCGTTAACAGAGAAACTTGACAGTTGACCCTGTTTTTGGTTCTCACTTTTAAAATCCTTTAAAAAGGTTTACGTTTCCTTTTTGTTTTACAACTTTTACTTTTGCAAGTGAAGAACAAAACTCGACATTAGATATTTATACTGAGATGTTATATTCTGAAATGAATAATATTTAAGAAAACCTCACGTTCTGGACAAACAATTAAACTATAAGATGAAATTTCTAAATAAATAAAATAAATGTTTTATTTGATTTTGGCTAGCATTAATAAAAATGAAAATATAACAACCCAAAGCTTTTCTTTTACCCAATAGACTGACTCAGTTTTGTTTCGTTAGAGCATGAGATAAACAAATTATTGATCTTATTAATACCTGTATCTGGAAAGAGAAACTTTCACCAGAGAAACCAAACTACCACTGCACTTGGAATTCCGCACCTGAACAAGCAGTAGTCTTAAACTCTGTATAAATAATTTTATACTTGCATCTACATCAAAATAAAATAAACACATTTACAAATTAAAAACCACAGATCTTTATTTTATTAAACACATAAATAAATATTTTATCAAAATGAAACTAAATTCCTTCAGGAAAAATCATTAAGGAAAATCTTCTTTTAGTTTGTTTAAATGAAATTTTGGTGGATGCTATGATGCTAACCTGACAATGTGGGTTGCAACTGCATTGTAAACAGACTAGCATCAAATTAATTTAATTCAATAAACAACCAAGAACAATATTTACAAATGAATAATTGATTTAAAATTTTTGTTAAAACAACAAACTTTAGTCACAAATAACTTCTTAAAATTTTTTAGAAATGAAATAAAATTGTTTTATTGAATTATTCCCAATGGGCAACAATTCTTATTTCGACCAAGCTTGTATATGTAAACTGACACACCAAATGTCAGTAAATCCACTTAAAAATGTTTAAACTGTTGTACGATCGGTAAAACAGTGTTCATTCCAATCAGCTGTTCTTAAAAATCCATATCAGTCGACAACCAAATCCATACACGTCGATATAAAAACTTTTCCAATATTAAAATCTTTCTCGTTTTTAAAATAATATATATTCGGACACACTTGTTTTGAAAAATAAAAATAAACTTCTTTGATTTATATAACAGGTAGATATCCAAATCTAATATAATCGAAGTTTGTATACAAATGGAAAAACATATGATTCTTCATAACCTAACTTCATTTTGAGGATTTCGATACGAGCCGAGCGTGGTTTCAACCAAAGCTTTTGATCGATTGAATTTGTTCTTTTTCCGAGGTCCATTTATATCTTTTCGCCAAACATTTGACGGCACAACGAAATTTTCAAAAACACTGAACATCAACATTTATCATGACGTCACTAATCCGAACATATGTTTATAATTAACACTAATCTTAATTCTACAAAGACAAAACGTCTACGAAGACAGCTGTCACCGGTCTTACAACTAAATTACATTGAAAACCCATCACTCTCCAGTTATCCCTGTATATCAACTATTTACATAGTTACACAAGGTACCCCAAACATATGAAATTTACAAATTAAATTACATACTAAAAAAACTTAACTTAAAAATCTGTTCACAACGTTTCAGATAACAAGCGATGCTTTTGAAAGTATAGAATAAATAAGAACATAAATGAATTCAACCAATAGTACAAAATGATCAACATGAACTCAAAATTTCGAAAAAACCAAAGGATATCAGCACAGCTGATATCGACATATTTGACTTCAAGGCTTCTACATACAAGAATTGATAAGTGAATTGTAACATTATAAACATCAAAGTACTGATCTGATTTAACTATTTCCAGTGAAATATGTACCAGAAACTGATTTAGCCTTATTTGGGAAAGAAAACTTGTTTTCCTCAAATCTAATAAGAAGATAAAACCTTCGAGAAACGTGAATAAACTATTCAAACCATGTAACCTAGGTTATATACAACCTATTCTACTATAAAACAACATAATTGACTTGTATCCTTTTTATAAATTCGATACCTTTTGTGAAAATTCAGGTTAAGTCTGCAAGATCCGCTTCCTTCTATAAATTCTATTTAAAATTGATAAATCTATCTTGAACCTAGCCTGTAGCGTTTATTTTAAATAAACCTAGTATCCTAGCATGTCTATCTCTCTTTTATTGCATGAATTTATTAAATCTGAGCTTACGATTAAATCGTAGCCTTTAAAATGGTCTGAAATTACAATTCGTTAAGTAAATCTTTAACCTAATGATTCTATATCATCTCAATACTTAATATCATCTCAATACTTAATATAATCTCTAATACAATACAAAGAGATAATTCTTTTACTACAAGAAAATGTTTATTAGTGTTGTAATACACAACATTAGCATGATTCTTTAAATTATATCAATATACATTGCAAGTTATATAAATAAGTATTAATATAATAATAAATATAAAAACTTGCCTTACATTCTCCAAATATTTGTGATACATATACATATTGTATCACAATATTGTATAGATACAATAGAATATTGTGATATAGCATTATTTATGATAATAAATAAATAAATAATAAAATAATAAATAAATAAATAATATACTAAAGGTTCTATAATAGCTTACTATAGATAGTCTTGCACACTGCCAAGATCTTCGCTGATCGAATCTCTCTTTAACTAAAAAGCTTATAATTTAATAAAATATATCTAAGACGACAAAAACAACAACTTACTGTTTCTAAAAGTTCAAATATTTCTTCATCTTCACCTAAATATTCACCTTGGCCCTGAAATTCTCCAGGTGAAGATGAATCCTTTAAACTAACAATAAGTGAAGATTCTACAGAATTGTCAGATGCTGTATTATGTATGCAACTTTCTTCTTCTGCGCTCCAGAACATTTCTCTGGTATCTTTCCACTTTATCAGCCGTGAGACATTTTCACGTCCCTTTTCTCCAGGTTCTCCACATTTCAATATTAATCGCAAGTACTTGGGCATCAATACCAGTCCTATAATGATATATATTATAAAGTTATTTTAAATGTTATTGGAATATAGAAAAATTATCATCTCGAGCCAGGAATCGAACCTGTTTACACTGTTTTACTCTCTCTGTGTTTACAAATTATAAAACGATATATATTATATATATATTACTTACATTCTAAATATTAAAGTTAATAGTAAATGTTAAATGAAAACAGTGTTTTCCAAACTGTTTAAGCCACTTTTCTATTCGCTTCCATTTTAATGAAAGAAAAAAAAATGTTATGAAGTTTAAATGTAAACTTTGAGACTGTCTAACTCTTACATCATTTGGTCAGCAACGACAGTAAATCTAAATTAAGACTAAAGGCAGATTGATTTCCAAACTCAAAGTACTAGGAATCTAGCACGATGTATATGTAGCTTGTTTGTAAAAGTTAAGATTAATATTATTACAATTTGATACTACTCATGTGACTATTTAACACAAAGGACACCACTTTCGTCAAATAATCATCCTTTAAATAGAAGACATTCAGAAATAAAATGTTGGAGAACTGACATTTGTAAGCCGCGGTGAACTTAACTGAACTTAAGAACTGCCATTTCAGCAATTGCAGAGTTTGGACTTCCTGGGGTATCAATGATAGAGGAAACTTTTTCAGGATCCACATGTGAACTAAAGCCTAAATAACAAAGAATGGATAGCTACAGAATTGACATTTATCGCGAATACGGTGAGACCTGGAGATCGAAGACGCTTGAAAACTTTTAATATGTTTGTTGAATTATGATGTCTAAGTAAACAAAAACATAAAATTCAAGATCGTAGACTAATAAGCTGTCGATAAGTCTTTAAACAAGTCAGCGATATTTAAATAACTATCCTTTCTTACGCATACGCTTAGGTTACGCATTTCTTATTATTCTTCATTAGGGTGTGAATTACTCAAACTAAGATGGGTAAAAGTAAACTCTTCATACCGATTTTTCAGAACTGTCAAGTCATCAATAGAATGAGCAAGCGTAGAATGATGAGGATATTGGCCTAGAGATGGACAGACTAAGAAGCTTAAATGTTGTCTAGATATACGAGACGATTCTGAAAATAATGATTGATGTTCGACAGAGGGCGAGAGTACAGGTTCGACTTATATCGAATGGGCAGATTCCACAAAATGTACAGAAGGCCTACGAGATGTGGACCTTAAAATATTTTCTATTCGTTTCTGTATAAAACTCATCAGTTGTAAAGCCCTAATTATCAAATCTGTGTTCTTACCGAGAAAGTCGAGCTCTTCAATTTAAAGTCGTCTAAACACTCTAAACGATTGATGACGTGCGATAATCTCGAACTAAAGCGCTTATATTCATTCTTTTTATTCAATTCAAGATTTCTATTTCTAAGTCTCCTAAGTTTAGTTGATAAATAGGCAATTCCAGATTTGGAACTATTTCTGTGGCTAGAAGAAAAGAATGACCACTACGTTCGCAATGGAAGAACCCCTCAATTGACTATGTTTTACGCAGTAACGGTAAAAACTTAAAAAGCAAAAATAGAAAGGTTAAACTATAGAAATTACATACATAGAAAGAAGAATCATAGAAAGAATAAATATAGAAAGAAATATAGAAAACCAAAACATAGAATAAAATACAGAATGCTACAATGCAGAAAGTCCTACCAGTAGTTAACTCTGACAGAAAGCATCTGTCGCAAAAGTCCGCGCTTCTGTGAACTATTTTAAAATAACCGACGTAAAAACCAAAATAGCCAAAAGAAAGCAGAGGTCTAACTGAAAGAAACTACAAGCATTACATATAGTCATGATTTTCGACATGCAATAAGTATGCACCCACACATAAAAATCTTATCAACAAGATTTTAGATGGGTTGCATATCTTCAAAGAAAAAATAATTATCTTTAAAAAAATTTATGAAACCAAAGAAAAGTTTTAATTTAATAAACATGCACTCTAGAACACACTAGCCAGTAAAAGGATAAATTTCCAAGTAGATTTTTTTTACAATCCTATAGGCCAAATTAAGGCAAGTTTTGAAACAGACAAGATGTATGGTAGTGATGATGTATGCAAGTATTTGCTACCTTACCTGAATTAGTTGTATGAGAAAATAATGTTGCAAGTTAACGAGATTCTGATATCGTTAATTTTTTTTTCATTAGCTAGATTATATATTAGTTAGTATTAATATTGTTAGTGTTTATTTTGTTACTTAGTTAATAATCGTTGTAAAGTTATATGTTAATAGTCATATGTATATATTGTTAAAGTTAGTGTTAAAGTAATAATTTCTGTACATAATTAATATTTTTGATACCACTGTGTCATTTGGCAAGCCAGAGAATGCCATGGTCATATATATATATATATATATATATATATATATATATATATATATATATATATATATATATATATATATATATATAGCTCGTGGTTAAAATGTTTAAAGTGTTTTGTTAAGCAGTTTGTGCGTTTTTCCATTGCAATCTGAAATAATGTAATTTAGCTACTATTTTCATGTTATAGATATCCAAAAGTATGTAAATAATGTTTATTAGGATGCAAGGTTAGATTTTGTCAAGATAGGAATATTTAAATAGATAATTTTAAGTAATTAAGTTACTTTTAGTTATTTGATAGTTGTGTAGGCAATGTATCTTGGTTGACATTCTCTAGTGGTCTTATTCTTTTATGCCAATATAAATGTCATATATCAATGGAAAAGGAATTTTTTAGCTGTCAATTTATTGAATTTATTTAAAGAATAAGTAATAGTTATAAACATTTATGTGGTTATGTTATATTTAGTTTAAAAAATTCTTTTTTGTAACCAAAAAAATCACTATAGCCTTCTTTTGTTTAAAAAAGGGTATAAAAATAGCTGTGTTTTTAAAACTTCCAAACAGTATACACATGTTGAGAGCAAAAATTTAAAATTTCAAGCTTATGTTGTGAGTTGTAAAAAATGTAAACAAACCGAAAGTCAAATGTGAGGTTATATTTTGCTTAAAAGTCAAAGTGTTAAATAATCATCGAATATCTTTGAATATAACTGTTTTTAATAATAATAACATTTAATTAACATAATAATCAGTGTTGTGAATTTATCTTTAAAATAGTTTTTTATTTGGATAATAGAACTTTCAATCTTCGTTATAATTTGGATATTGGAAGGGAATTTAAAAATATAATCATTACATGGACTTACCATATTTTGTGTACGCGGTTGGATTTTAATTTCGATTTAATAATACCATGTATTTTAACACAATTTGAAAGAGAGGTAGGTGGTTGTTCTTCTTCCACCATTTTATTATTTAAACCATATGGAAAGCAAAGGATTGCGGTTTTGTAACAATTATAGTTGGCAAACTGTTGACGCCAACTATTGGATTGATTTAAAAATGTATGGTATTTAATTAATTTTAAATAAAATTTAGTAATTAAGATTCTGATGAATCCAGAAATATTACTCCTCGGATAAGACGCATTTAACTCTCTTGGGATTGATTTTTCAATTGTTGATGGTATCCAAAGTTCCTTTGGATATTTTTCTTTTAATATATTTTTTGTTGTTTGTGTTCGTTTTTAAATAATTTTTTTGTCATTTTAAATTTAAAGAAAATTTGGTTTATATTTATTTGTGTACATTACTTGTGTTCCTAGATCTATATTTATTTAATGCCCTATTCAAGCGACCTGTCTGAAGGTCTCAGTGTGGTTATGTTTTTGAAGTTTCACTACGATTGTAATTAGCCGGAGCATTTTTTTAAAAGAGTAAAGTTAGGTGGTTTGTATTTTGCATGTATCATCACTGTGCCACGACCGCAGTCTGTTTATTATTTGGTGACCCAAATCTGTTACTGTGTAGTTTATTTGTACTGTCATATAAAACAATTATAGTTTTTATTTTCAACCAACTCAAAATTAATAGCAATATGTAGGTCCTACGTTACCTGCGACAAAAGATGATACGCCCTTTTAAAACAAATCAAATAGTTCCGTTTGCTTTGAAGATCAGCTATTACTTAGGTAATCTTCGAAATCTTGGTTCCCACCAAGTGATAACTACCTCAGAAAGAGTCGATGGTCGTTGAGTTTGTAGATTGCCAGAGAATCCCAAGTTCTCTAGGTATCTTCACAGAATAAAAAAAATACATAACGCGCCGTTGGCTCAACTGCTGAACGAAAGGGAAAACGTTTAACGGCTTCACACGCCGGAACCAGACGATTAACTGCTAAATACCCAGATAATACTCTCAAAATGTTGCAAGAACTTACCGTGAACCACAGATGAGCTTTTGAAGAAGCCAGATGATAAATATCTAAATAATGTTTACAGGGTAATACGGAAAGTGATATCCGTTAAATGGCAGGTAGAAGGAAGATAGTAGAGCAAATTTACCTTGTTAAGTATAAGTCAAAAAGTTTTTCAGAAAATAAATTTTTAAGCTTTATTGAATTTTGGATCCGTTCATGTCATTCCGAACTGGCCCCATTTTGGAAAGTATTGGAATGGTTATTGAAAACAGAAATGTGATATGACTTGCCTGCAACTAAAAGAGAAATAAAATAGCATAAAAAATAATTCAGAATTAATAATAAATGAAGCCACCAAAAGCGAAAGACCTAATGAAAGATATAAAAAAACGAAAAAGATAAAAAAAGAAGTCTTATGATTTCAAACGGCTTTAGAATTGGTAGCTGGCAAAGTGGGATAATTTTCCCTAAATATTCTCTTCACGAGACCAACCAAAATACGAGGGGAGTTTTTTAAGTTATCTACCTAGCTATGAAAACAATATACTACCGCGACAATTTCCTTATGCCAAGTTGCTGTGACATTTTATAGTGTCATCTCCAAGTTTGATTCCAATCGCTTAACATTTGTCATTTATATATCAGTTTAAAGAAGCGAAAATGAGTGATTTGAAGCTTGAACACACAAGCGTCATGAAATTTCTAACGAAAGAAGGCAGTAGCCCGAAAAATATCCTTGAGAGACTGGTGGCAGTGTATGGAGAAAATAGTCCGTCCTATTTCCAAATCAAATATTGGTGCAAGCAGTTTAAATGGAACAGGGAATCCATTCATGATGACCCAAAGTGTGGAAGAGCTCTGGAAGCACGAACTGAAGAAATCATCAACAAAGGTGAAGATTTGGTGTTGACTGACCGCCGAGTAAAAGTTTCAGTTATTGCTAGAGAAATGGGAATATTAGAAACGAGTGTTTTTAAAATTCTACACGAAGATTTGGGAATGAGCAAAGTGTCGGCACGATGGATTTCCATGCTGCTCAGTCCCGAACAAAAACTGTGTAGACGACAGATTTGCGAGGAAAGTTGGACTGCTCTATCCCAAGACTTCTTCTCTAGAATTATAACCGGGGATGAGACCTGGGTATACCACTGGGACCCTCCTACGAAACAAGAGTCCAAACAATGGATTCATAAGGGCTTTCCACCACCCAAGAAGGCGAAGAAGCAATTTTCTGCAGGGAAAGTGATGGCTACAGTTTTCTGGGACGCGGAGGGGATTTTCTTAATTGAGTATATGCTGAAAAGGACTACAATAAGGGAAATGTCTACAAAAACACAATTAGGAACTTGAAAGCGGTTATACGCAAAAAAGACCCCACAGTTATGCTCAGAAAACTCTGCTTCTGCACGACAACTGCAGGGTGCAAAAAGCACGAATTGTGCATGTGCACGAAGTAATCAATGAATGCGGCTTTAAGGAATTACAACATCCACCTTACAGTCTCGATCTCGCCCCCTCTGAATATTATTTTTTCCAAAACTCAAAAAACACTTTTTTTCAAAAACACTCACTTTTTATCGAATGATGACTTGGAAAACGCTATGGAGTTATATTTTGCAGAATTACCAAAAGAGTTTTTTTCGAAGGCATAGCGTTATTAGAAAAACGCCGGAATAAGTGTGTTAGTGTTAATGGTTCTTATGTTGAAAAGTAAAACTTTATCTGTTGTCTAACTCGTTGTTTTCATAGCTAGGTAGATAACTTAAAAAGCTCCCCTCGTACTTAACGGAAACGTCTACAAAGATTGCAAACGAGAAACTATTTAAAACCCACTAAATACAACAAAGCGATTAAATCTGTCACTATCAGAAAATTTTGAAAAGCGCTACATCTGGGTCTAAGTGTGGGAAAGGGACAGCGAAGACGTGAGTCAAGTCCCGTGTAGTTAATAACAAATCTCTCGCTTTAATCGTCTTTGTAAATACATGTACTTCGAACATATGAGCAGTTAGAGCAATCACAAACTATTGGAAGATTGTAAAAAAAGTACAGAAGATACAAACAAAAAGCAAAATATGGGTTTCGCAGTTTTGAAGTTGTAGATATAAGATATAAACAAACGTTGCACATACAGTGTGTTTTTTGTAAACGATAATATAGGAAATCTAATGGAATTTTATCATTTTCCTCCTAAGTTTGTACCCTTGCAAATGTAAGTAGAAATTTTGGTATCAATCGAAAGTAGAATTCATTTTACGTCAAAAACATATTAAACTTTATGAAGAAAACCAAAATCTGTTTAGAAAAATACTTAAAAACCTAATAAGCTATAAAAAAAAGCTGAAAGCTGTACCCCGATTGGTGTAGCGGTTAACGCTTCAGATTCCTAATCAGAAATCGCGAGTTCAAACCCCATCTTCGTATACTTTTTTTTAAATTGTATTGCTTACTAATTATTATTTTTAGAACTTTATTACAACGATTATTAGTGTTATGCCCTTTTTTCATTTGCTTTTCTGATAGGTAGTTGAAATTGTACAAACGGTAAACCCCCGTAGCAAAAATATCTAATAATAAAAAAAACTAATGATAATTGTAATAATGTTCTAAAAATAATAATTAGTAAGCAATACAATTTAAAAAAAGTATACGAGGATGGGTTTTGAACCCTGGATTTCTGATTAGAAATCTGAAGCGTTAACCGCTACACCAACCGGCGTACAGCTTTTAGCTTTTCCTTATAGCTTATTAACAAAAGCAGTCAACCAATAAGCTTTTTAATTATTTTTCTAAACAGTTTTTGGTTTTCTTCATAAAGTTTAATATGTTTTTACGTAAAATGAATTCTATTTACTTTCGATTGATATCAAAATTTCTACTTACATTTGCAAGAGTACAAATTTAGGAGGAAAATGATAAAATTCCATTGGATTTCCTATATTATTATTTACAAAAAATAGACTGTATACTAAGAAAAACTAACAATTTTAAAATAGCCTTTAAAATCGGTTATTTACCGTTTGAATTGTTCTTTTTGTAGTTTAGTATATAGTGAGCAAACACTTCGAAATCTTGACATAAAATATAAAGAACACGTGCGCTGCTATAGAAAAACATCATGAAAAATTTAATTATGCCAAACACCTTTTAGAACAGAATCACATAACCAACTCCCCAAAATAATATTATATTCTTACATTTTTGTATTAATAAATATAAATTAGACATCGACATTTGAAGCTTTTGAGATATACAATCACAAACTCAGGGTACCTTTAATAAATGAAGATATTGAGCTCAGTAATTCTCCGTTACTGTTTTAGATATTTATTTTATAATATTTTTATCTTTTTATTTAGTTATCTATTTTTTTGTATTTATTTTAGCGACGTGTTTGTTTATATTTATATTACCTTTGATAATGACAGCTTAACTGCCGACACGATTGTCAGGTAGATTATAATAAATTTGTAGAACCTTTTACTAATTATTTTGATTTATTTCATGACTATGGAGTTTTACCAAATAAGGCTCGAAACAATAAACAAAAGTCTTTTAGCCTTTTGTTTTTTTACTAACATAAAACATAATGAAAAATTATGGGACTTCCTGAATGAATACTTATAAAATACCTGCGGAAATGGCTCCCATATTTGTAGCTAATATGCTGTTAACTATATCACCAATCAGAATAAATTGTTGTAAAGCATCCATAAGAAGCGGTGTAGCTGCACCAGGCATGCTCAAATTAAGATAATATTCTCCCAAGAACCTAAGTGCTTGGCCCTTGTAATAATCAAATTGTTGTTCAGTTGTAAATTTGAGAAGCTCTTCTAAATGTTGTTTGGTTTCTTCAAATCTGCCGATTCTAAACGCATTGCAAAATGTTTCTAGTTGTCAAGTTTAATGGAAAATGCTTAAATTTGTTATTACTTGAAGTAAGCTAAAGCTATATGTATTTTTGCTTCGCATATTCCTTTAGTAAATCCATGCCTTTTTTGGTATATTAACACTTCCGAAAGTGTTTTGATTGCGGAAGATGCGTCTCCAGCTGCTAGTTCGCAGATACCCTGTGCCATTAGAGCTTCAGATTCGCCTTCACGAAAACAAGCTGAAAGAATAGTAGAATATAGTAATTTGGAATGTATGACTAACTGTTCTATCGAATGAATTTCATCGTTCTACTTAGCTGCAGGAAAAACTATCCAAACAACTGTTCAAACGCATGAGTTCACTCTAACAGTAACTTATAGTCTATTGCCTTAAAAAATTTTAAAATAGTCCGTAATTGATACTATGGTATTTGGAAGTAATTTGGAATATAGTAATTGCCAGCATTAAAATGAGGGGAGTGTGACAATATAGTAGGCGATCTAGGATATTTGGGTGCGGCCATTTAGGCACTGCCATGCCGGCGCAGCCGTTTCGGCGCGAGTGCAGTTTGGCGCCGGACAGTTCGGCGCAAGCACACGTCGGCGCAGGCACTCTTCGGCGCTGGGACACTTAGGCGCAGGCACACTTTGACGAAAGAACACTTTTTGGGCCATTAGTCTAATATTTTGGCACAAAATCTTTTTTCTCATCATACTGTATTTATCGAATACCGTATTTTATCGATCATACTGTAGGTAATCATACTTTATTACCTGTAAGCAGCTACAGATTTTTACAATAATACTAGACAATTTCTCGCTCCGAAGTGTCCCTGCGCTTAAGTGGTCCGCGCCGAAGTGTCCCTGCACCAAAGTGTCCTCGCGCCGAAGTGTCCCGCGCCAAGACGGCCGCACCGAAATGGCCGCGTCTAGACGGCAGCGCCCAAATGTACGGCTCCGTATAGTAGGTTCCTCGGAACCTTTGAATTAATAATAAAACTATTTGAACGGTAGAGATACACTTATGAGATAGTACTTATAAACTTTACTTCAAAGTTAACTATTGTATTTAATAACCATTACGTTATCTAGCATAAATAACAGATCCAGTAAATATAGTAAAATCGCCACTAGTCGCTAGAGATGACATAGATTTATTTATTTATTACTCTACTAGGGAATCCTCGTTAAGACATGACGGTCAAAAGCATTGAAGGATTTCCCTATATACAACATTCGATGTGTGATTACAATCCTTCGGAAATTCTACCTTACGAAATGATAAGAATAAAATCAAAAATCGATCTTGTTTGAAACATTCTTGAAAACGTGTATTAGTACATATTTCAAAAACATGATATAAACATAGTTTTGGCAAATTTCCTGCGTTTTATACAAACAATATGAACTGCTCTGAATAAGCAATTGCCATCAGCTATTATTTTAATTCGTCTGTTGTCTATAATTTTCAACTATGCAGGTTTTGTCTATAGAACCTAACAATTTTGTGAACATTAACCGCTTATTAATGGTGGAAGTGGACGCCTGTATTATCGTTTTAAATAAATAAGCGCGAGTACTTACGAAACTCACCACTGTGGAAAGTGAGAGGGCGCCCCAAGTGAATGTCCGATAGAGTCACTACATCTAGTCACTTAGGCTGCGCTGGTCGATTAGAGTACCGCAAAACGCCGCCATATTGAGACAGAGAACGGTGATTTTTAATAATGGACAAATTAAAACCACGTATTACGTGCTAATGTCGTAGCACCCTGTATAGCTATGCTTTTGTGTTAAATTGTATAGCGTTTAGGGATTTTTGCATTTTCTCTCCGATTAGTTGCCATTCTGTTTGGAACTAACTTCCTGTTGATAGCAGACTTGTTTTGATCGATCGTGCGAAGAACATTCTTTAAAAGAATATTTTAGTAGACATTGCCGTTTAATTAATCTCTTCCTTTGTGTTGTGAATTGGGAATTGCAGTGGTGCAGATCTGTGATTAATTTGTGGCGCTGGTTTTTCCAATTGTTAGATTGGAACCTTAACGGGATTTTTTCTACTAGTTCTTTTTAGAGGTTATAGGAGCACGTTCTCGTAAGTTTATAGGTTAACTTTTCTATTATTCAGTCTCTTATACTTAATTCTTTTGATAGGTTTCGATATATAATCGTCGTTAGCCGCATATGGAGGCGATATAATTATCTCTTAAGGTTACATTTCACCGAAGGTATTTAAAAGCGTTTGTTGGGTGCATTCTGGTAATTGATTTTGTTTGTTACAGACCATTTTTTTTTTGTTTTTTTTAATAAATCTTATGTTAACTTCATACACAACGTTAAAAGACCATTACGCAGACTTGGTTGCTGTTGTCTCGTTGGATCACGCTTCGTTCGACCTGGTTGGTGACGTTCCTCTTCAGTTCGAAGAACATACATCTGTATCGTGAATCAGTTATATTGTAGCAACTATTTACAACAGCAATAACATTTGACAACCCTTATTTTATATAAAGCATTACTGTATATTTATATATTATAATTTTGTGTTAAATGGTTTTTCCCCAGTGTGCGTGTAGCACTTATATCTAGGTATCTATTTCATATATATAATTTTATCACATATTATTTATTTTATTACTTTGTAAATATTTGCAAGTGAATACGTATGACTTTGCTCCGTAATGAATTAGTTAAACAATTAAAATCTGACGATTAATGATTGAACAATCTACATCACAGGTATTCGCGTCAACTTACCGCTCGAATTAATCCTCACTCCGTTCAATTTGTGTATAGAAATGAATAACCTACATTCAATTTTTGCCAAGGCTATTTCACATTGTTTAATTTGTTTTAATCAATAATTTATTTAGTTGTTAATAAAGTACTGTACATCCCTTATTTGCAGACTTATTATTTATATGTTTGGTATTTGGGGTTTATATTTTCAGCCATCGAGGATTCAAGATTGGGAAAAGTCGACCACATTGGTAGTAGTCGCAAATGTGTTGTTCTTTTCAGATTTTGTCAGCAAATACTGTAGCTATTTTAGACGATTTTTGGTGTCCATTACAGAAAACCTTTAGTGAGACCCACGACCTCACACTAGTTAGCTGGCAGCCGACAGATTTAACTGCGGCTAAAGATTGTTACCGTTTCCCAATAAGCAGTCCCAGTTTTGTGGGTGACACACGTTTTACGCATTTGACAAATTAGAGGTTTGATCTTTCAGAATAAGAAAAACCTTTTAAAATAAACGTAGATTTGATTAAATGCAATCAGATACAAATAGTGAACAATTTCGTGCTTCTTTTGCCCCAATATGGCGCAATTTTCCTATACTCTGATCGACGAGCGCAGCCTAGGTAACTAGATGTAATGACTCTAATGTCCAATCCGCCCGTCTCAAATTAAACATTTTATATTTGTTTAAATAAAAAATATAAACATTAAAAAATTATAAAAATTTAAGCGAAAGCTTCAATTAAAAAAAAATCGCTTAGATCGTCCCGGTGGAAATCTCAAACGAACTGGAACAAAAATAAGCCTTGTGTTTTAAATATATAGATTATTTATAGTGGTGATATATTACATGGACTATTATAACTGCAAGGCTGTATAGGTCAGCACTTCATTTCGTGCGAATTACAACCATGCGCTGTACAAAATCAAGCTTCATAGTAAGATACACAAAGACAAATAGATAGAAGCTTCGAAGAAACAGATAATCTTACCATCAGCCGCTCTATTTTTAGCAATTGTATATATTCTGGCAGCTTTTAATGGATCCTCTTCCATTAATGCCTTTGCTTCAATCATCAGACATTGATAAAGTCGTTTACAACTCTCAACAAATACGGTATTAGATCTGAAGTCACTTTTACCTCCAAGTTCTTTTTTAGGCGTCCAACTCTTACCCACTGAAAGTTGGCGTGCGGTTAATAGTTCTTCTTTTGCACCCTCGACATCTAAAACTGCGTCAACACTAGATAAGTATTGCTTTTGTGATTATAGAAATAAAATATACATATAATAACAATAGCAATTGATAACAATTACTAATAACGCATTACTTATACATCACTTACGATTTTCCAATAGGAATTTCCCGAAAATATATTTACAGATTGCTGTCTTTTTTCCTCCATCTTTTAGATGTACAGTACAATTTACTGCCTGCATCAAAAACTGCTCCCCTAACCACCACCACCATTCTGGTGCATTAGGTCCATACATTACACCTAGCTTCAGAAATTCATCGCATTCTGCTTCAAGATTATCTAAACATTAAAATAGGAATACGACATTCGTTTATTGTACAGACCGACTAGTGTTACCAATATGATGGGCAACTTCTGCTCCTTTTAATCTGTTATAGAGTATGTCAAGGTCGTCTCTACATTCAATCAAGGGAGGTCCTCTATTCACTGCTGCAGTTGGACCCTGTACTTGTCTTAAATTATCCTGATATTGTAAAAGTTGTCTAAGAAATGCTCCAGAACTAGTATACCCTTGTTCGTCTAGTTCGCATATAAGCGCTTCGTGATAAGGTATACGTATTCTAGATAGAATTCTGTTAAAAAACACCTTTTCAGAATGATTTCAACGTATTACCTCCTAATCTCATCTTGTGTTAAAATTGGTAAAGCTGCTCTCAATTGCTTGACGCGATTAGCTTTTTCTTGCTGTCGCAATTTATCTTTTTTAGCTGCAGGTATAACATCTAAACTAAAACGTGTTCTTAAAGTTTTCATTAAGAGAATTCTAAAGGTTGATGTTGACGTGTGAAATCTTGAAATATATGTATGTAAAAATTCAAAATTACTTGTTTGTCTTGTTTCTATGGAGCCCATAACTTAAGTGACAGAACATTCATACATAGAATCGCTTGACACCGATTGTAAATTTGAATTTTAAACCCTAACATAAAGTTTTAATTAATAAGCGTCCTAATTAAAATTTTTGTCCAAGAACAAGGTAAGGTCTTGAAACTTTATAAGTTAAATTACCTTTCCTGAATAAACTACTATCAATACAAGTCAGAGCTCAGACTGTTTATGATCCTTTGGTTAGGAGACATTTATGAATCCACATATATATATAGTAATAATTACTACTACCCATAGCCTGGAAAACCAGGATCCAGAAGCTACGAAGCTTGTGCGGGAAGGATGAGCGATTATTATTATGATGCAGTGCCAATTGTGCGGCCATAGCCGACTTACAGATAGCGTAGCACAAATCTCTCATTTATGTCACAGCTAAGGAAAACTGCAGAAAACCTTAACCAGACCGTGGTTTGATCCGCTTGGGTGAGAGGCTAGCACGCTAGTTACTACACTACCAAGGCTATGATGTTTCTATGCATGTGCTTGCGCTTTTTTGGGAATTTTAAAATCTTGTTGATAGTGGAAGAAGTGGAATAGGAATTTTCGAAGAAGTAACCGGCAATCTATAACCGTATTTCGAGATATGTATTTGGCCAGTAAAATAGGATCCGTTAGTGGAAATAAATGTTGGAAAGTGGGAGATCATTTTGATCGCTTCATTTGACGTCAAATAGAAGTATTCTAGGTTTGCACGATCTCTTGAAGCGAGCTTACGTAAGGGCATAAAATAAACACGAAGTTTTCGGTTTATTTTTTTCAGTTTTTCGCTTATAACTCCATAACTGTGCTTCATAGTGACAACTTCACTATTATAATTAGATAGCATTAGATTCTGCGTTGAATGAGTACCCAAGACTTTAAATTTGATCCAGTGGTGCAGTCGATATCGACGATCGAAAAACAACAATTTTACAAATTTTCGATTTTCCGTCATACGCTCAGCAGTTCGCGAAACTATGAAAAGAGAAATAGTGGGAGATTGGTTTTGTTGATTGGTATGCGAAGGGAAGTCGTTAAAGAGGGTGCTTTTGGAATACAAACTCCCTTCTGCCTTATTCCTCTCCGACCAGTCTTCTTCACTACCTGGCATTCCTTTGTAACAAAGGAGCGGCCCCCTCGCCTCGTAAGATTTTCACTAGTTGCTACCTTGGTTTCAGAAAGTGAATATTATAGTCTTATAACTTCCGTTTTCTCAGTGAAGGTAGAGTGTTTCTGCGGTTATGCATGAATGTTTCTATTCAGAAGTGTAGTGTGAAGAGATGTCGATCGGTAAGATGGATGAGTTAAAGTGTTTTATATGTACGAGGAATTTGTTTGTGGAATACATTGTAACAGTTAAGAGTGGAGGGCTAGCCAAACTGAATGGGTTTAGTGAGAAATACAAAGACAACAAATACAGAGAGCTGATCAATCGTGATTCAATACGGGGTCACGATAGATGCAGGAAACAGTATTCCAGAGAGAGGGTTTACCGTGAAGCACCGGTGGATAAAAAAACTCGTGCGGCAAACAGTGATGGACTTTTCGATTAAAAACAAAATTGTGTGATATGTAGGGAAGAAGCATCAGAGGCATTTCTGAAAAACAAATTAAAAGCCAAATGCAGTACGAGATAATGTACACTGTGTGGAAACTTTACCTTTCAAGAACTCGTTCATCAATGCAGTTCAACAGAAAACAATGTTGTGCTTGGCTGCCTATACCTTGTAAGCGATCTTGTGGCAGCAAAGGCACGGTACCACAAGTCTTGATCTAAGAATTACTTTGCTCGAATGTTTTCTTCACTCCACCAAGGGTGCCCAGAAGATGATGACATTGTCAATTACTTTCATTATATTTGCACTATGTTGAAGAAAATGAAAATAATACTTAATTGGCGATACCGTAACGAAAGATCGACTGTCAAAGGCTAGGTTAGAATCTATGGCACCCCTCAAAAGTTTTTGCCGATTAACTCGAAAACTACTGCCTACTACTCCCCCCTCCCCAATTTCACACTATTGTTCCCAGGATTACCTATTGTTCAGCTCGATGAAACGCATCATATTGTCAACCGGGATAAATATGAAACACCAAAAATGTGTGGTAAATGTAAAACATGTTGATAACCACTCTATCCTTAGATTTTTTGATAATTCTAAAAAGTTAATATAATTACTTCAGGTTGATGTTACATGATGTATAATTATAATATGTTGAACTGCCCTTTATACATAGTTTATCTTATAAATATAAAATCTACTAAAAACCATCAAAACAAATTTAAAAAGCATATATAAAACTTTTCCGGTAATCAAGATTCTATACCAGCAACCAGGGCCGGCTCAAGGTAAAATTTTCACCCAGGCAAGAGGGTAATTTGGCGCCACCCCCCCTTAAAACCAAAAATCACCACGATGCAGATTAGATAAGAAAAAAATAACAATGAAATCATAACATTTTATTATAACGTACATACATTATTACCAAAAACAACAAACAATAAACAAAAAAAATATCAGAAAATTGTTATCTACAAAAAAGATTTGCAAGCTTTGTTATCGGCAAAATCTTTAATACATAAATGTGTCAAGGTCAATTTCTTGTAATAGTTCACGTTCAATTGAGATCATGGCTAATCCGACCGTAAAATCGTTGATTTCAGGTAGTTCTTGATCAATTTTAGTTTTGAAAATGTTCTCTCTGCTGATGTAACGTATTTTGTATGTATATTCGATTATAATTAAATATACGTTAAGTATCAATCTTCTTAAATAAAATCAGTATCTGACGCTACTGAATCATTCCAGCTCACCTGCTGTCTCTCTTCGGTTAAATTACTCGAGTCGACCACAGGATAGCGGCGTCCAGCCCGGATCACTGGGTGATTCGCGATGCTATATAACCTAGTACCTGGTTGATTAAACTAGGCGGTTGTTGATCATGTTGACTAATTGATCCTTTTACTTAATTTGTTGGGTATCCGATCAAACTAGACCGAGTATCCACTGCTACTATAATACGAGTTTAAGGAGGACTCGAATTGAGATGCGCTCAATTAGAGAGCATTGCCTTCACAGTGCGCCTACCAGTAGCTCACTGGTTGGAGTGAGGTTAATATCCATCCTCTACTAGCCCTCCAGGCTAGTACCGGAGCTATAAAAGTGCTCACCCGTCGGCACCACTCCTAGGTGATGGTACCTTGTCCAGCTTCGGACTTTCCCCCAACGTTTCTAAGTTGGGGACCACTACCCGATCGAATCCAACCTCAATTGTGGCAGAACTTGGTTTTTAATAGTTTTGCCACCCCAATCTACCAGATTATAGGCTTGGTGGGCCCTCGACAGAGTTTCGTTTGCAGGTTACTCGTCATAGACCCCCGGTATGTACCCTCTTCAGTTGAAGATGTCTTGAGAGTGAGAGACTATGATACCTTTTTTCGCATCAACTCTCTTTAAGGTAAAGGTTCTAGAGCTAAAAATCAAAAATTAGATAATTTTACCAATTTATTATCTTATACAAAAATAAATTATTATCTAACTATTTTTGCTTGAATTAGTTTGAACGGTTAGTTTGTTTGCTATGCGTATCCAAATTCAGGGCTCAGAACTTTTGCATTCGATAGTAGCTGGAACTGGGTACTTCAGCCGAATATCATTTGGCATTCCTATAATGATATTGTTAAGATAATACCTCCACCGGTGCCTACAAGCAACGGACATTTTTTGATAAAGGAAGTAGATGAACTAGGTGTAGAGATTATAGTCCAGTTCACGAACAGATAGAGTAAATTAAACGCCCACTTAAGAGCGGGCATTTAAAAAGCTGTTGTGTAATTGGTAGGACAGTTTTACACTAGAAAATATAACATAGCAGATAAACCAATAAAAAGGGGTGCAGAGATAATTGGATGCAGTTCATACAGAATTGCCAGTTTGTACTAAAAGTTGCCGCACATTGTGGTGAAAATAAGGAGTTCTTTTATTAGATTACAAATTAAAGCAATTAATATCAGTTTTTGTTTAGACAGCAAACAACCTGTAATATATTATATTATACCAATGTAATATTGTAATATATTATAATTCGATAGAAAACAATACGCATATTAGCAACAAATAAATAAATGGCAACTTCGGTAATTGTGAGATGCGTAAGACATGACACTTGACGGATGCCTGCAACCTAACTTCTTGTAATTACATTCGATCCGGGTGTTGTTATTTGTTGTTTTATCATTGCTCGTTTCTTATTTAAAAAAACAATCTTTTTTCAAGACAATCTCTTTGTTGTTGGAGTTTGAAGTCGGTACGTAAACGTATAATTAAAATTGTAATTTATTTGATGTAAGCCAATTGTGTATTGTAGGTAATTATATTGAATATGGGCGAGGGAAATATGGTTTTGTCGCTCCCTAAAAAACGGACTTCAAGACATTTTACAGTTGCTGACAAAACTACCATTAGAAATATTTTCAAAAGTTACAGTGATGATAACTTAGACACTTCGAAGACACAATGTGTTGAATTTACTGGTAGAGCCGCAGGTTTTTAAGCAAATGTCATTATTATACCATATTTTATATTATTTATCACAGGTGTAAGTGTGATAAAAGCAATTCCTTTTGAACCCGACATGGTAAAAGCAGAATTGCTTGCAATAGCGAAGCAATATAAACCTGATGTACTCTATGTAGTGGATGACTTGGCTAAACAACATCAAGCAACAGTTTTAAGATTACCTCCCTACCATTGTCAGCTTAACCCAATAGAATTAATATGGGGACAGATAAAAGGTGAGGTATCAAGAAAAAAACACCACATTTAAATTAACAGATGTGAAACATCTCTTCATGGAAGCTGTTCAAAATATTACACCAGCTAATTGGGAAAAAACTGTTAAACATGTAACTGAAGTTGAAAATGATATGTGGGAATTGGATTAAATCATTGACGTGCAGGTTGAACCACTTATTATAAATGTAGGCGAGGGTTCTACTTTTGAAATTGACGAACTTAAATATGTTACTATGGTTTTATGGTAGTTCCCACTTTGGCACTATTGATGTAAAATCAAAGCAGCATTATTAAAATATTTTTTGTTTATGTACATTATTGTAATATAACGAAAAATACACAATTATTATCGAATAAAGATATTATTGTTTTGTGTTCATTGTGCTGTATTTTTAACAGAATTATAGGATTCAATGGAATAATAAATGGGTTATTTGCTTTTGTTATTTATTTATACCTATATCGTCAGTCTAATGCATAATAATTAGTCTAGGCCAATTTTTGCAAAAATTGCGTTTTCGAGTCTCTTTATTATTAAGACGTTAATTATTATTTATTACGGTAAATCCTGGATGTATTTATTACAAATTAAATACAGAATAATTAAACTCGTGTTTAATAAATAGTACAAGATGCCAAAGTAAGGTTAGGTTCATTCATCATATTATTCAGTCCCGAGTTGATCTTTTAATAAATATCATCATTTTAGTTACAAATTATGCAGGCAATATCTATTCAGCGTTGTAATAACAAATGCTAAATAAATTAATGCAATTTTTTTTAATTAAAATAATCCTGAAAGTGACACGTTAACGCAATAATTAAATAAAATGGCCTTACAGTGTGAAACGGGTTTCTGTCACGGAACTCCACCCATTTTAAATAATTACTCTATCTGTTCGTGACACAGACAATAGTAATTTTATGTATATTGTGTCATTTTTGCTAATAAACGGTGTTTGCTTATACTTATTTGTTATTTCTTGTATTGTATTAAACATAATGTCAGGAAAGGTAACATGATGGCTATAAATGGTACAAGTGACTGTAAGTGGTATAAAAAAGGCTAAAACTAGAGAACCCGACATATTTTTACGTTTTATTTTAATTTGTACATACCTATTTGGATATAATGTACATAAATATGACCAAAATATGTTACAGTAGGAATTAGGAAACCAAAATATCTAAAGTATCCATAGTACAAGAAGATTATACTGAGTTTACGTAACATTTACTAATGCCCAATTCTTAGACTAGAAACACCTTAATAATTACATGATAGCCACAGTATAAGTAAGTACAGTTTCATATTTCGCAAATTACAAATGCAGTTTTAGGTTTTGTAGCACTTGAATTACCAGAGCCGATGATGTAGACACCTAATGTTAATGTACGATCTATGAACTGCAGCTGATACATTCCACACCGCGCCGATTCGACCAAAGTTGGCGCGGTACACTCATAGATTTTTTTAATATTTTGTTCACGTAATACCCTTTTCAAGCCTTATATAAAGCTCAAATATTACTGCCCATAAATACACCGTGCGCGAGATATAGAGGTTTCTTCTTTTCAGTTTTAAACGTACATACCTATTCAAATGCCATTTACTCGGCTTTCGTATTAGTTAGGAAGGTAGGGGTTTTTGCATTTGAAAGAGAATGAAATGGACTATTTACGGTAATTTTTGTTCCTTTTTCCAACATTTGTAACATAGTATATTATCTGAGTTTTTAACAAATTTTGACTTTTCTCAAAATTGGTTCCATTATTTTTTTTTTAAATTACAACTATTGTATGCAGTGTTAAAATGCGTTCAATTTAGTATCTCTATGGAATCAGAAGTTACGAATTTTCTTCTATAGTCGTGCGAACAAAATGTTCTGAAACGACATGCACTTGTATTAAGAAGAGCGAATGTGATTCTCAAGATGTTCCATTAATTTTCTCCAAAAAAATCAGAACTATTGCATGATATGTCCTTATCATTGTAATAAGATTTCAACTTGGTATCTCAATAGAATCGGAAGTTGAGACATTTTTTCTGTAGTCGTGCGTATACACTTTACACTGCTACAAGAATTATCCGAAGTCCACGGGACGCAGTTGCGAGCAAACCTATTGTAGGTATATATTATATCAGGCGCGGATTAACAGCGGGGGTTGGGAATAGGCGGGAATTACCCCCCTCCAAAATTTATAAATAAATATACATAGGATCGAATCAAATAATGTTTGTTTAATTATTATGTATTAAAACCATTATTTTTTCAAAAATCCCCCCCCCCAGAATTATTACCTGAATCCGCCCCTGATTATATGATAATACAACGAATTATAATTATTACTACATTTACTTTACCAAATCAAACTCGAAGCAATGAATAAGAATTTCGATACCATCAGGAAGAGTAGAATGGAACTTTACAGTTCCAGGAAGCCTTCTGGGGCTGATAAATCGCTGGTTCAAAAATCCTTCATGTGCTTCAAATTCAATTATAATTTTCAGCAAAACCTACCTTTTTTTAATACTATGTTTATCAACATTTGGTTGATCTTTCGTATCGCAAAAGTTGTAGCAAAAACTTATGATTTTCAAATGATTGTCTCTAGTTTGATTTGTTAAAACAAAAGTAGTAATAATTATAATTCGTTGTATTATCATATAATACTGCGGTGATCTATGAAATGAGAATAAAATAAAATATAATACAATATCCACCGTTCCAAATATAACATGAATTATATACGGTGGATTAAATTGAGAAAACACCACAGTTATTCTTTATTCCTCTCAGCTAGCTTAGGTTTGCTCAGTAAAGCATAAATTATTTGAATTGCGAGACTCTTAGTTACTTTTATGCCTGGAAAGAAGGAAAACTTATATCATAAGCACTAAAGCTCCTGCAAACTGGACAACTGCTGCTAAACTCGGAATTTAAAATAGAACGCTGGATGCTTGCATTAACATCAATTAAACACATATGTGAAATTAAACACACAAAAACTTTATTTAACAAACAAAATAAAATCAAATAGAACGTCAAAATAAAAATAAAAATGTTTTTCAAAATAATAGAAATGTTAGATTGAGAAGTGACTTCTCTGGTTTGCTCAAACGTTATAAATAATAGTAGAGATCTGACATAGGATAACTACGGTCATTCGTTTGAACAAACCAACACAAATAAAATTTGTTTATAAATAAAAAGATTATTTGTCCAATGAAAATAAATTTTATAAAAAGAAAATTAAATTGTTTTATTGACTTCAAGTCAAATGAATACTGAAAAGAACTTGATAAGCTAAACCAAATAATTTAGTATTAGAGAATGAACTTTATAAAGTAATCATTATTTATAAACTCAACAAAAATCATTTATTTTTAACCAACCTGGTACATTGTAAAATAGTTCCCTTTTATATAAAAAATCCTTTTAGTGCGATAAAACCAAACAGCTGACTTCTTGTTTATAAAATCGATACAAAGATCGATGTCGAGAAATAAATTCACTTGAATTTATTTAAATAATCACTTTCACGTTTAATATTGTTGCACAATAACTAAATCTTCTTTTAATCCTTTTAAAAATGTTCAGGTAACACTTCAATCTATTTTAACTTTGTTTATAATGTGACATGTGCGTCAAAACCATATGGTTAAAAATCTAACCTCAAATTTATTACAGATATTTTATCTGGAGCCGGGCATAGCTTCTGCCTTCAATGTTTTATCGACTGATTTTGTTATAATTTGCCCCAGCTTTTATACTTTCTGCCAGAACAAATGAAAACTATGACACTTTTTCCAAAACAGCGGAACATCGAGTAGCTGATTTTAATTGTCACTAATCCTAATTCTATTATTATAGAATTGTAGGCCTTAATATCAGGATCAAAAAAGTATACATCTATGGTCCTAAAATGTATCGTAACGATGATATTCGAGAAAAACGTTTAACAATGTACGAAACTTATTACGATCTAATAACATATACAATTTAACAAATCAAGGTTCATCCTTTACAAAATAGCTACAGGAATACATGATATAAGTAATACAATTTGTTTATCCATAGAAATATCTTTACAATTTAATATAAACATAATTTTTACAGTACGAACTACTATAAATAAGTCAATTAATGCTTATACAAGTGCCAGCTTAAATATGAAGTCAATGTAAATCAATTTATGCACAAAATGTCCAGCATACACTGCTCTAAACACTTGCATAAAAACAATGGTGAGGAAAAACAGGATAAAAGTCTATAAGAGTCAGTTAACACGAAACGAGAGGATTTTATACCTTCATTAATTGTAGTGATCATAAATCTTGTAAACAATTTCAAAGATTAATTGTATTGTATCAGTCATAGTAAGATTGACCTAATTAATCTATTTTCAGCAAATTAGCAACATAAACTTGAGCTGGCCTTCTGGAAATTAGAAAAATCTATTTGACGATAAACATCGTAAAGTGTAAATTTCAATATGGAAAATACTTCTTCCTAACAAGTGGGGAACCGTCCCAAAGTAACATGGGTTACATAAACATGATTATAATCAAGCAATCTAACTAAATTATATCCTTTTTCTAAAATTGAAACCTATTATTATTATGCATGAAAGAGCTACGTTATGTTTGCATGAAATCTTTATTTTTAAGTTTTGATTTAAGTATTAATGAACCTAACTGTGGTCCTATCTATGACCTTTATCTTAATTATTCCCATGATATAACATGTCCCTCATTTAATTTAAATCCAGCCTCTACACCGAAAGGTATATGAGGTTAAAGATTATGTATGTATGTATAAAAAAATATTTGTTTTAACGTTCACGAACGATCATTATTTAATACATAATAATTAAACAAACATTATTTGATTCGATCCTATGTATATTTATTTATAAATTTTGGAGGGGGGGGGTAATTCCTCCCCATTTCCACCCCCGCTGTTAATCCGCGCCTGATATAATATATACCTACAATAGGTTTGCTCGCAACTGCGTCCCGTGGACTTCAGATAATTCTTGTTGTAGTGTGTACAGCGTATACGCACGATTATAGATAAAATGTCTCAACTTCTAATTCTATTGAGATATCAAGTTGAAATTTTATTACAATGATAAGGACATAGCATGCAATAGTTCTGATTTTTTGGAGAAAATTAATTGAACATTTTGAGAGTCACATTCGCTGTTCTTAATACAAGTGCATGTCGTTTCAGAAATTTTATTCGCACGACTATAGAAGAAAATTCATAACTTCTGATTCCATAGAGATACCAAATTGAAATTCTAAAGCAATTATAAGAACATTGCATACAATAGTTGTAATTTCTTTGAAAAAAATTAATTAAATCGATTTTGAGAAAAGTCAAAATTTGTTAAAAACTCTGATAATATACTATGCTACAAACGTTGGAAAAACGAACAAACATTACCGTAGATAGTCCATTTTATTCTCTCTCAAATGCAAACAACCCGACCTTCCTAACTAATACGAAAGCCAAGTAAATAGCATTTGAGGCATCTACGTTTAAAACTAAAAAAAATAAACCTCTATATCTCGTGTACGGTGTATTTATGAGCAGTAATATTTGAGTTTTATAAGGCTTGGAAAGGGTATTACGTGAACAAAATATAAAAAAAAATCTATGAGGGTACCGCGCCAACTTTGGTCGAAACGGCGTGGAATGTATCTTATATGATATAAATCAAAAGCGATGTCGGAGAAAGTATTTAGAAGTTTTGAAGGGTAGTTAAGAATCTAGGATAACGATATTTAAATAACTTTAAGAATAATAATTTAAATAACTAATAATTTTCATATCATGTCTTAACAAATTTATTAGTCAGAAGGTAGTTGAAGTGTTCCAGGAAGAAGATGGAGTCGGGAACTTTTCTGAACTAACTGAAAGCATGATCTATACGACGGTATAGAATCAAGTCAATACTATCACACTTTTATACACATTCGTATAGACGTATAGAGTGTCGCATTATACGGGTCTGGAACTTGGACAATAGAAAAGAGACGTATATAGGTCGGGAATTAAGACAGGACTCGATTAATGCTAGCAGAGTGTACATCTCTTCAACCGTTAGTAAATAATTTCCCGCGACTCTTTTAAAAAGATTTTTAAATGATTTCACCCCAGCTTCCCAAATGCCGCCTACATATGGAGAATTTGGGGGTATAAATTTCCACGAAATTCCTTCATTAGCTAGATTTGCTACAACAGCGTTTTGAAAGTTTTAGGAATCGAATAAAGTTTTGATTTCTTTTAGTTCGCGATTGCACTGACAAAATTAGTGCCGTTACCGGAATAGAGATGAGATATCTTTGCGCGCCGTGCCATCATTCGTTTAAGAGCATTTAGAAATGATTCTGATGAATAATCGTGGAGTAAATCTAAATGCAGAGCTTTCGTGGCTAGGCAGATGAAAACTGCAACGTATGCTTTTATTGCTTATTTGCCACGGCCGTGCTGTTTTTTGACTAAGATTGGCCGAGCATAATTCAGAATTCTGAAAGGGACGAGCTGGTGTCACGCGGTCAAAGGGAAGATTACCCATAAGTTGTTCATATTTAAATGGTTTCGTGTGGCGGCACTTTACACAGTTGTGGCAGTGGCGGATTTAACACTTAAGGGACCTGCAGCGTTACAAATTTTTGGGCCCCATAGTATAAATCAATTACTACACCTTTTATTTTTTTGTCAAAAATTAGGTACATATAATTATTAATATCAGGTGTGAATTTACGGTGAGGGGGGTTGGAGAAAATTTCCTCCTCAAGATTTTTTAAGTAAACCAACTTCGTCTCATGCCGCAGTCACACGAGTGTGAAATTGGCGTTTTTGTACGTTTTACACACTATACTTTATCTACAACCACAAAAACGTAATAAAACACCAAAAGCTAGGAAAAATATTTAACCTACTATCCATTTTTTTTTCTAGAGTCCTCTGACTTTGATACCGTATTGCTCAAGAGCTACTGAACCAAATTAAATATTGTTAAAACGTGCAGTAAATTTATTTCTACATGCAACAGTAAAATATCATATTTCTAACCGATATATCTTATTTTTATCAGACGATACATAATAAAAGTACCCATTTTTAGGGATAATTTAATTGAGGGTAAGTTAAATATTTTTTTCTCAGAAAGTATATCTCATATATCTATGAGATTTCTGTAGTGGTTAGAAAGAAACCTTGCGGTTGTTATCTTATTAATATTCGGACAAAAAAGTGTTTTATTTAAGATTTATATGAAAAAATAGCGAACTATGCGTTCTTGTTTATTAATGGAGATAGCGTCAAGTTTTTTTCGCTAAATTAACACTTTTCATATTTAGACATTATTTTCTTTAAAAAAATGTTCCGAATTTTAACAATAAAAGTGCAATAACAAAAATACCGTTTTTGTCGAAAATGCTTGTTATTAAAAATCGTTTTTTTTTTGTTTCCGTATTTTTATTATTAAAATTAGGAACATTTTTTTGAAAAAAATATTGTCTACACACGAAAAGTGTTGATTTAGCGAAAAGAACTTGACGTTTTTTCTATTTATAAACAAGAACGCATAGTTTGCTATATAAAGTTTCTTTCTAACCTCTACAAAAATCTTATAGATCTATGACAAATACTTTCCGAGAAAAAAATCAGTTAACTTACTTTCAATATGATTGTCCATAAAAATGGGTACCTTTTATTGCATATCGTCCGATAAAAACAAAAGTATACCAGTTAGAAACATAATATTGTACTGTTGTAGGTAAAAATAAATTTACTATTTGATCGTTTTTAAAATATTTAATTTGGTTAGTAGTTCCCGAGCAATACGCTTTCAAAGTCGGAGGACTCTAGAAAAAAAATGGATAGTAGAATATGATTTGAGATTGAGATGCTGGATTGTCAAAAGTAGACGATTCCCACAGTTTGTGGAAAACAGGCGTTAGTTGTAAAAATTAAGAAATCCGTATAACCCAATGTAATAATCGTTTATTATTTAAAATTAATACTGAAATTTGAACAATTATTTAACGTAATAATAGTAGTTTTGTTGGTGTCTTCAATTTTTTAAATGTCATAGACGCATTTTTAAATGTATTTTGGACGTTGCGTTGTTCCATCGCTGCTTTTTTGTTAATGTAAGTAAATCATAACCTCAATTTTACAAATACATTGAGTACCTAATGCTTCATTTGAATGTAATTTGAAATAATAAATTCCCAAAACATTTTTAGATTTCCATGTAATACACCGGTTATTCTAAATTTATTTATTTACGACTAAAACCGTCGTTAAATCAATTTTACGTTAATTCAATAACAATTTTTGTAATAACTTTATATGGTAACAATAACGTTATATGCTGTCAGTCGACACAGTAGCTCAAAGGTAGAGATGTCGCTCAGAAAGTGGAAGGCCCAGGGTTCGATTTCCAACTGTTGTGATAATTTTTTCTATATGGATTTGCATTCAAAATATAATTTAAAGTAAAATATTACGTTTTTTAGACGGTTAAGAACGAAGATAGATCGTTGTCCAGTTGCATTACATATCAGTAATATTAAGATTTTTTTAAAAATTGTTTCAACATTGGGAAATGACATTACACGACACATTGTTGGACGACAAAAATGATACATTCCTTGCAGGTCTGCTGCGAAACTGTATATTCCGTTACAAAATTGTACCTATCACTCTGAATGCTTGCCATTTCGCACAAAACTCTATATTGCGTCGACCGTGCACCTGTTTTACGCGCTCTGCGGGGCCCCCTTACTTGTGGGGCCTGGGCCGACTGCTTCCACCGCTTGTGTGCAAATCCGCCACTGTTCACCGAGTGCTTGCTTTCTCGTACGAAACTCTAATGCGTCAGCCGTACACTTTTTTTACCAGTCTATACACGATATGATCTGTTTCTTGTTTCACTTTTTTCGAGAAAGTGAATTTCCACGCCAATAATTTTTATTTGTCGCATGTCCATTGCGGCGGTCCATGGCAGGAGACCTCTGCGGCCCCCCCTGACTTGTGGGGCCTGTAGCGGCCGCTTCCAACGCTTGTGCCTAAATCTGCCACTGAGTTGTGGATAATTTTTCTAGTTGTGGACTTTATTGTAATTGGCCAAAACGTTAATCTAACTGCTGCTATGGTTGCCTGAATGCCCCCGTGTAAAAACGAGATATCTGTATCTCGTATAATTAATTTTGTAACTACGTGATTTTTTGGTAGCAGTATTTGGTGTTTTATGTCATAGTGGATTGGCGCATTTCGTAAACGTCCTCCCACGCGTAAGATTTCCTTTTCGTCTAGAAACAGCCATCGAAGCAGACAACCTCTAGTATTTTTGCAAATTTGGAAAAAAAAGCGAATTTCGTGTGTTAATTAACATTATTTTTGCGTGGATAAACCATTACGCAAACCGAAAAAAAGGTTGATAAATATTATTAGGTTCTTCACCATCGATTAAAACGATTCACAGGTGGTGACCTACTGATTTTCGTTGTGGTCGTACAAACACAACCGACTTCTCAGGACGGCCAAATGAGGCCACCATACCAGAAATGATTGACAAAATTCATTATATGGTATTGCAAGACCGCAGAGCAAAATTGCGCGAGATAGTTGAGATAGTACGCATGTCAGATGAACGTGTACGAAATATATTACACAAACGGCGAATATGATTGCAAACTTATTGCATCGTTTCAGCGACGTTTTGAAAAAACGTTCTCTTCCATGAAGACAATGCACATGCCATGCCCAAAATCCATGAATTAGGCTTCGAATTGCTTCCACATCCAGAACATTCTCCAGACTTAGCCCCCAGCGACTATTTCCTGTTTCCGAACTTGAAAAAATAACTGCGAGGAAAGAGATTCGGCTCTAATGCGGAGATCATCTATGCAACCCGTTTGAAGTTGAAGAAATACGTATTATTAATCGAAAAATTGGAAAACCGTCTTGGTCTTGTAGGGTACGTCATCAGTCACAAACAGAAGAACGCGTTCTGTCTTTGGTTGATGGTCTAAGAAGATATTATCGAAAGCTGGTTAGCTGCTTAACTGGTTGCAGAACTATTCAAGAGTAGCAATTTAGGTGTATATTCTTTCGAAGGGACTAATCTAGTATAGCCATTTCATAAGTTTTTACACCAAACTTAGTTTATTTTAAACTTAACTATCACTATAATCAAGGTAATCACTAAAAACTAATGTGTCACAAAATTATTAATAATAATTCAAACTATCATTATACTAAAAATACGATACAGCTACAGACTGCAGTCTTTACTGCAGACAGCGTTTACTACGCTGTACAACAAAATTGAACTTTAAAAGAATTTCCAGGTTCTAATACACTGTTTCTAGAGGTTTTTAAGCTGCAGATTATGAATCTGCTATGGGTTTTTTTAGGTCTGGTCAAATTTTAGTTATATTCCAATTTGTTTTCAAATAAAACCCGTTCTTAGATGCACAAGAACAGTAGGCAAACTTTTACGTTTACCAGGTAACAAGATTTGTTACCTGGTAGTGATTAAACACGTTTTGGTGCAATTTTTGTTCTTCGGTACAAGAACTGCCATTGCCGCAGCTTATTACCTGGTTACAGTTAACTCGTTACCGGTTGTTAAGAATCGGCGAGTTTTAGCGTTTACCAAGTAAAATAATTATTACCTGATGGTTATAAAATAAATTTTGGTGCAATTTTTATTCTTCGGTAATAAGAACCGGCAACGTCGCAGCTTATTACCTGGTTACAGAGATAACCCAGTAATTAGGAATATGCGAGTTCTAGCAGTTACCAGGTAGATAGGCATGGTTAATCGCTCCATAATGAATTCAGACTTCATCCGCAACCAACCATCATAAAGAGCTGAGGACACTAGACCAGTCCTGATGAACGAGAGTTATAGTTACCACGCCCGTCATTTCTATCGTTAGGTCGAGTCTGGGTACCCTACTTATTATACAATAGCCTAGTCAAACACTATCAAATAATAGCCAAATTTAGAGAAATGTTGGAGAGGAGAGAATGAATTAATGTTTCACTGGCTTATTTATGAATTCATATCTGACTCTGTTTACATCTGTTACTTTGGATATTAAATCCAGGCATGCTAAATCACTACAGTACCAAGCACTGAAACAAACAAACTGTAGAACCGGGAAGCATCAAAAGATCAAAACTATCAATCCTGTTCATGTGTTGTATGTATGCTATTCTTCTATTGGTGTTTGCATTCGTAAGGTAGAAATCACTTCGTGAACAAACCATTTTGGGTTACGACTCATGAGGCATGTATGTGTTGGCTGCATGACACGTGAATGACATCGAAACAACGGTATTTGACCTGACCCAAAAAACCAATAGCAGACTCGTGATCTCCATACCAAAAAGGTATATGAAAACGTGGAAATTTATTTTGTGTTGACCGTGTTTGTATGAAAGTGCTTTTGGTTTGTTTTTATATTTTGAAGTTTATGCGTAAAATAATTAATAATTAGACTATTATTGCTATACTCATCTAAACACAAACAGCTCTTTATGGCCCACGAGTTTCTTTATGGTCCGACGGGCAATAAAAAAAATTTTACTTAAATATCTGAGCTATTTCCTGTAAAACTTGATTTGTTCATAATATAATTTGTCAACTTATCAACAATGAAAATAAGCTGAAACTAACGATTTTAGAATATTTACTATAGTAACGTAACTTGAAGTGTAAGCACAGCGGCTTGATGTAACCTACGTAGTCATTTAATTGTGTTTTTATTATACCTGGGCCCGTATTCTTGAACTCATACAAACAAGTTTAGCATACGAGATGACGTAATTCTCTATTACCCTCTAACATTTGATTGGCTAAGTAGCATCTTATGACGTAAAAATTACGTCATCTCGTATGCGAAACTTGTTCGCATGAGTTTAAGAATACGGGCCCTGACTCATAATCTTGGTATATCGTACTCTTAAGCGTGCGAAATAAGGCCTTTAAAGCTGCCCAGGTAACAAGAAATTAACAACAATGTTAAAATAATACACTCTACAAAATTTCTAACTAAATTTTATTTGACAGCTAACAGTTAAGTTTGACAGTAAACAAGATGTAAGATACCCCAACAACGATTTTTGTTTTCAATGCAAACTTGATTGATAGCAGAATTCGTGTCTTTGTTGGATTTGAAATTAATTAAAATGTCACCTTTCAAACGTTAATATTTGAAAATCAATTAAATTTAGAAGTAAAGTGTATTAGAGAAAAATGTTAAGAATTATGAGCAGATTTCGAAAACGGAATAATATACAGGGTGTTCTATTTAAAAAAGTAATTCAAGAGGGCGCTCAGCCGCCATTTTAAAACTTTTAGCTGTCATTTTTCCATAAAAGATTAGGTTCTTATCTCCTGTTTAAGCCCTCCAGATTTCTTTGCGTTATACCAGGTGGTTCAAAAACTAGTAGGGGGGGGGAACGGACTTTAGACGCGCACTGTATAGACTATAGAGTAATAACTCTATAAAAAACCTATCATTGGAAATTTGTTCCCAAAGCAAAAAAGTTTTCTTAGAAACCCTTAGAAGAAAAAACATTTGAACCTACGCTTTTATAAACTTTCAGGTTCGTTGTGGGAATGTATTCTATACATAGATCAATCATCTTTGATCTGTATTAATAATAAGAATCAAATAATAGTGTATAAAATTATCTGTACACAAAATAATGTATGGTTCGGAAAAAATATTTGGTTTCTGTACGGGATACCGAATCCGCAGATTGGCATGCTACACTTGTACATTTACATATTACAGAAAATTTGTTAATTTGAAGTCTGATTATCCGCCTTCTTCACAAATATTTCATTATTAAAGAATACAAATAATGTTGGAAAGTATTATGTTCTTTAATCACGACTAAATCAACTGATAAAAAAAATTATTATTTCAAGATTATATTTCAAATTCTGTTATTAATGTACTTAAAACATATACGCACGCCTATAGTTAATTCTACCTATAAAGATAAATTAATAACATAAAAATGTAAAGAAAAGTACTTATTTTTAACATGTACAAGGCAATAACAAATTCCTTGTTAGTTGTATGACTGAATTAAATTGTGTTTTTATGTTCTTTGAATTTTGGATTTACCGCATTTCAACGATTTTATACAGTAACTAACAGACATCCAAAACTTTATTTTACTGCTTTATAACATATTTATATTTTGCCTAAAAGTTATCTACAAATGATTAATTCATTGTAACAGAATTTTATGTATACTGTTGTATATCTTACTAAGATTACTGAGATGCGCCGGCTCAGCTACTCAGAACAAGAGACAATAGACTCTTTCATGGTCTTTTAAAATTATAAAGGTTCCAAATAAGTAAATTATAGTTAAATTATCGCTCTGCAACACCTCTGTAATAACTTACAACTTATAAAAATAAATAATTTTATTTTTCCTATGCTTTGGAAACACATAAAACAAAACAAATATGGTATAGATTATTGATTACTTATACTACTGATGATATGAAGACGTCCCAGCTTATATGTTGTTGCCTCCGCATACAATCTCCGGTTGAACGATGTCTCCAGGATGATCCCCTTTTTGGTAAGTATTCTTATTTAATTTAATTTTTTTTATCACTTATTCAGTATTACTTACTTCAAATAACAAAGCTTTTTACAACAGAAATTAATTTTATTTCAAATTCAAGATTTGCACAAACAAAAGAGACCTTTCATAAAAATTTTCCAAAATTCTATAAAACTTATCAATTTTCGTTGACCCTTCTAATTTCTAATACATCAAAACTTAAATTTAATTACACGTTGATGTAACAAACAATCATTTATAATAATGATTGTTATCTTGGTAGATTTATTATCCACTATCACTTTTTACTTCTAAATTTTATTCACTTTCTTCTCTTATCATCACCGTATAACTTTTATCTCACTTATTTAATTTTTAATCACAATTATATCTTTGCCTTTACATTGTTTGTCAAATTACTCCTTCCATAAACTAATCATCAATTTTAATTTATAAATTCATACAAATATTTCATTAATACATTTTTACGGGCATGTCTTTTCCAACTGACTTGCACCAGCTATCTTTCTATACTATCCTTTTTAAAACTCAAAAATTTTTGATAACCATTTTAATATTGTTGCATTTTTATTCTTATTTATCTCTTTTTATTTTTACAGGTCAACAACCAAAATAAAAGGAAGAAATTACACAACTTAACTAAAACAATGTAAAATAAAAATTCCTTTTTACATAAAATAATGTAATCAATAACCATACTTTAAATTAACTTATTTAAATTAAATATTATAATTTCTTAAATTTTTTTAAAACAATAATGTTGTCAGGGCCATAATTTAATATTTTATCAACACGTATGAAATTGTAATAATCAAATTAAATAAATGCATCTTGTTTTGCTAGGTTCAGACCAGCTTGTAACTATTATTGTATACCTTTTTTAAATAAACTTTTATATTATACGAGGACAACTCAATAATAAATTACACAAAACCCTGTTGCTACTTTATTTTACTTAAAAAAATGATTTTCTTATATTTAAAAAAATAATCTAGCTTGAAAAAAGAGAAATAAATAACTTCATCAAGGTTTTATTATTTGTATAAATCTAACCAAACAAATAATACAACAATACATATACTAAAACAACATTTTAAAGGGAGGTGAAGTTAATTTTCAAAATTAATGGATTAAAACAAAAATAAATATTTAATTCGAAAATGATTTACAATGATATTATGCACTACATGCAGACAATATTCTATATTTTAATATCAATTTAGTAATTTGAAAGACATGTGTTTGATAAAATCGACAATAGTATTGTGAAACGATAAAACATAACTTATTGGAAAGAGGAACTTGTGTTAAACTTCTCGGTACACTTCTAGGTAGCATAAAAAATGTAGAATTTCGTCCTCAAAATTTCGTCAAAAATAAGAATTGTTCGAAATAGTATGTTTGGCTCACAGAAATTGGTTTTTATGACCGGTATTTCACAACAATAGTGATTATTCCAACAAAGAACTGTTATAGGATTACTCAGCTTATTGCTTAAAGCCTTAAATAAAAGGATACTTTGACTCAAATGTCAAATGTTATCAGGTAAGTATACCTGATAACATTTTTAGGACATTTTAAGGTATAACTTTAAATTTTTAAAAACTCCATTTATTAAGACATAAAAAGGAAAGCTATAAATATGAAAATCGTTATAAATAATCGTCGAAATATAAATTGTTTCTATCTATCTTTAATTGTTTCTATGCCGTCATACTTAGATTATATTACCTCAAAAAAGAAAAACAAAAATGAAAAGAAGACGACCCTGAATGCAAGCTCATACAACTGTTATTGAATACTCTTTCTAAGATAATTTAACAATAGTTGAAACTGTCGGTACTTGGGTCTAAAGATATTTTAACAAAAGGTATTACTGCCGGTACTTGAATCTCAGAGCTATAAAAACTAATTCCTGCATTAAAAATTAACATTTAATAATTATTCATAACAATGTAAATTCATTTCTTTTTGGTGGTTATTCTGAAAAAGTGTTTAGTTCCTTACAAATTTGTCAAATGGGTAGCTATTGCTAATGACTCATAATAAAATAACAAAGAATCGGCAACACTTCTTTGTAGTATGAGGTCTTTCTCCTTAGATATTTCTACAGCGTGTGCAGGTTTCTTTGTTTTTATTAGTGGTTGTTTCTATCTATCCATTTGACTTGGAAGTCAAAGAAGCAAGCTTAATTTGTACCGGACTACCTATAATAATATTGTAGGTGTTGCGCATAGTTTTTGCTGTCATATATTAGTCATTAGCAAATGTCTTGTCCCGACCAGGCAACACATTTAACAATTCTGGTAAAAGAAACGACGTACGTTTCGGTGCATAGTTTCTTTTGTTTACAAACAGCACAGCAAATCTAACCAGTTTTAAAGGTTGCTACCCTACCTAGAGTGGCTTTGTATAACAACAATAGAGTAATAAAAACTGCTATTTTCAAGTGAGTTTCTCATTTTACTGGAATACAAAACAGCCGTTTCACTTCAACTATCGTTTCTTCTATTTTAAGAAATAAATATCGTATACTTTTTTCTACTTTATTATAAACTCTATTAATTTATTTACGAGTTTGATTTATTTATTTACAAAGTTTAATTATTTTGTAAACACTAAAAAAATAAACTAAATTTTTAGTATCAACTGTAATCAGTTGTTATTGCAAAAATTAGTAAAAATAATAAATAAGCAAAACTAATAATCATTCCCCGAGTTTCCAAGCGTTAGAGAGAAAAATTAAACACATTGACTAATCTACTTAAAAGGAGGCGGGATTTAAAAAATCTGTAATCTTTCAGAAATATTTTCTAAAAATTTTAGGTAAACAGATATTAATGATAGGGTGCTTGCTCCAGTCGTCGGCCACTTAAGGAAAATTTCAAATGTAATTTTATGCTGATTTTTAGGAGTACATGGTAACACAAATCAAAGAAAAGGATGAGATTCTTTGCACATTCTAATTTGCAAAAATATCATTAATTTTTGGCCATTTTGTGTCATAAAGGAACCGATGATGAAAATAAATTAACTTACCATTTTTACTAGTAGTCGGCCCCATACATCTTAAGTTCAGCCATTTACATTCCTGTAGTCGGCCCACCCAGATATAGCATAGGGCATAGGTAATTAGGTACAAAGAAATACAAAAACAGTCTTTTATTGTTAAAACTCTTCACAGCAAATATCAAAAATAAATATATATTCTTTAACAATATTTCAAACTAATAAAAAAGTATGTAAACAAAACTTAAATTCTCTTTAAAAATTTTTTTTAACAAAAAGAACAAATGAATTCTTCAGACTTAACTTCGTTGTATGGCATCCCGTTGAATTTGGTACACTGCAAATGATACCACCGTGGACAACTATCACACCCAATATTTTTGAGACCTTCCTCTTCGGTGTCACTGATCAGTTCAGTATCACATTCACAACAAATTTGTTTCTTTTGTATCACATTTTTAATCTCAGCGTTTGTAGTGACTTTATTTCTATTCACAGTCTTCTTTTTTGTACTTTTAGTTTTTAGTTTTGGAGTAGCTTTTTTAGCCTTTATTTCTCTTCGACGGATTTTCTCCGCTTCTGCATGTTCCTTCACGTCCGATTTTCTTTTCAAATAGCGTCGAAATTTTTCAGATGAAATTGCTGCAGGTTGTCTTTCGCGCTGTTTTCCTTTTCCCTTGGCTTCCTTCGTTACAGGTCCTGGCCAAAACAAGTGAGACTGAAAATTCTGTTCGCACCTTTCTTCCAGTGGAATTCGAATATCCTGCAAAATAATTACTTTGCTTTTTTTTGCAGGTTCTTGATCAGCTGTTGCGGTCCCACTTGAAGCCATGTTGATGGGCGCATCTTTTGTTCTAATTTCTTCTCCACGAATTCTACAATCTTCACTTGGGACAAGTTCATCTATCGCATTTAATGTCTCACACTTAGTATCTACTGAGTTGAAGATACTCTCATAATCCTTTTGTCTCCCTTCATTTTCATCTTTGGCTGCATCATCGTTTTCATTCGGAAAACTATAATCTTCGAAGGTTACAGCAGTCGGTTGATCCTCATGTTCTTTATCTTCGCTTTGATCTAACGTAGGTACATATGCAGTCGAAATGAAATGGTGCTGTTGTGCCATTTCTTCCGTTTCATTTGCATTTTCAGATTCTTGCTCCTCACACTTCCTGTCAATGTTTTTTAAGCAACTGAGGTCACTCTCATTCGCTATTTGGTCAGCAGCAGCAGATTGTTCTTCCTCATCGTTGTTCTTTTGTTGATCTGTCTTATTTTCATGACCACGTAAAAGTAAACAGTGTTCTTGTTTCTTTTCTTCTACAGGAACATCTGCACACGTTTCATTTGCATGTTCAGGCACTTGCTCATCACACTTGTCAATGATTTTAGAACCACTGGAACCATCATCGTTGATTATTTGGTTTCCTCCACTATCTACATCATTCAAATAACTACCGTCTAATACTAGGAAGTCAGTATCAAACATATTATCATTGTTATCTGCTTCGTCAATGCCACTTGCATCTGTCTCTTCATGTTTATTATTTAGATATTGTAACTGGCCATTCTCTAACACCTCATATGTTTCTTCCGAACCATGAGCGTCCTGGGCTTTCAGTACTCGTACTTCAGAAATAACGTCATCAAGCGATGCAATATTCTGTAGAAATTTAGATTTCAAATGAATTAAAACCCTCTCCGTTATTTCTAAGTCATGTAATGAGATTTCTTCACTCTTGCTGGTACTTATGTCTAAGTTCTCACGGTGATTTTGGATACATTTGCTGTAATCCACTGCTGAAGGGTCAAATGGATACAGACCGCATTTTCTAAAGCCATTGATTATGCTGCTCTCCATAGACGTAGTTTTCAGTACATCTTCAAGCAGAGGGCAAAATTTTACTTTTGTTAAGACGCAATTTTCATTTTGTGCTTGCCATTTTGCAACTGTTTTTTTCCATCCCGTCTTCAGTGGTTTGAAGACACTTACGTCAGCTGGTTGTAAAATATGTGTGGTGTTGGGCGGCAAAGCATACAAAATTATTTTGCGTTCTTCGCAGAATGAACTCAGCTCGAATGTTAAATGCGATTTATGACCATCGATTAGGAGTAGCACAGGACGCTTAACGTTTTGTTGCGATAACCATTTATCCACACCATTTGCAATGTACTCGAAAAATACCTCAGATCGCATCCAACCGGACTCTGATTTTCCAATGAACCAATCAGGCGGTACACTGGAGATAACGGCTGCGGGTATTCGCACATACGGAAATACTACCATTGGATTAAGGGTCTTTCCGTTGGCGGAAAATACTAAGAGGACGGTTATATTTTCTTTTTCGTTTCCCTGATTGACAGTGTAGAGATTTTTCCATCCTCGGGGTGCAATAACTTTCCCTGTTTTAGGACACAACGAGAAACTAGTCTCATCTCCGTTTAAAATTCGAGATGGATCTTCCAGGATATCAACTGCCCCGATGGTCGTTAAATAGTCTTTAAGTTCCGCAAACCATTTTAATATATATTCTTTTGTAATTACTGCTCGTCCTTTTGTAAGACCCTCAGCCTGTCGGAGTGACAACACTTTGTGCCTCTGTAAAAAACTTCGGTACCATTTTTCGCCGGGGCGATTATTCGTAAAAGGGGTTTTTCTATTTTCTTTTGTAATTATATTTTGTACAGAATTTAATAAATCGTTTTTTCTTTGGGGAAATCCACACTTAGCTAGTTGCGACAACCACTCAACCAACTGGTTTTCCTCCTTTGCAGTTAGTACAGTTGGAGGGCCCATTTTACGTGGCCCTTCTGCTATTCTTCCATGAACTCTGTCTTGCAAAGTTGCCCGCGGGACTGAAAATTCTTTAGCTGCTTCCCTAATGGCTTTTCCATTTCTTATTGCCATCAACGCATCTTGTAATGACTTTTCTGGGTACTTGTGAAATTGTCTTTTTTTCTTTTCTGCCATTATTTAACTCTATAATGCAAAAATTAAATTTTAAAAAAAGTGGCCGACAAAAAGTTGGGTTGTACCAATAGTCGGCCATCCTTTTGCAGCCACGGCCGACTATTGGAAAACGTAAAAAATATTGATGTCTGCCCTTGTTGTTCATATCTGAACACAATCACCTTAACATTCAGACTATATAAGGATCAAAATGCTTATCTAGCGTATTTGCTAGTGGTCGGCCACCGGGGCTGACTATTGGAAGCGACTTGTAAATTAGTACCCAATAGTCGGCCGCCCATTTTTTCGTAGTTTTTGGCGGTTTGGCACACATTTTGAGGTTAGAAATGACAAAAACCATCAATATTAAAACGAATGAACCCAGGAAAATACTAAATAACTGCCTCTGATAAACAGAAAGTGCTATTTTGTTACTGCACCTCTCTTGCGGAAACCGTTAGATTTACTTACTAGTTGTTGTGCACTAAACATCACCTCGGCAACGCACACATACAAACACTTAAACGTGAGGTTAGGAACTTGAGTTGAGTTGACCCTATAATATGATCTAAGGTTCTATGCTTTGTCAAGGGTATTTCTTAATTTTTGTTTTGTGACTGTTTGGTTTTTAGTACTGACTAGATCTATGTTTCTAGTTTTTTCTTAGTTTGCAGTATTTTTATTAAAACCACTGAATATTTAATAACTTTTTAAAATTTTAACGTATTTACATAAATAAATGCCTACATTATTACTTTATTTTTATTTATCGCTTACATTAATTCCTGCGATTATTTAATTATCTAAAATACTCCTAAGCCTCTATTTTTTGATAATTTTTTTCATTATTATTTTTGTATATTTATTTTTAAAGCAGCAACGTCCTTACTCGGGACAAAACATTTGTTAATGACTGTACATACACATCCTAGGTATTTAGCATCATGCAAATCATTTGAAAATATTTTATTACATTCTATTCGACAAATATTTCCTTGTGTTACTATTGCGTGATATTAATTTATACATTTGAATTAAAATTAATTTTCAAATAAAATTCAAGGTATTAGCAATTATTACTATTCTATAAAATAAAATAACAAAAGTTTACGGTCAGATTTGAGTTTACTATGCCAAAATAAAAAAGATACGGAGGTTTACAGATACTGAAGTTTGCCAGGCACTCTTTGAAAGCATTTGCCCTATTAGTAGGTTATGCCAATTTATCAAATTAAAGAAGAAATTAAAAAATATTTTTAGTGCCTAATTAGAGTCTAATACTCCGAAGATATATAAAATACAGTTACATAATATAACTAATACCTGTTATTCTACTTTACGAGTGGTAAACAATTCCCTCAATAAATAATTTTCTTATTACGCTGCAAATATAAATTTGATATCAAAATATATTTCGTGTAAGTTATTAATACACCTCTTATTACTGGGGTTAACTATCCCTTTAATAAATAATTTTTCCAAATTTATTATAAAAATCTACATAAAATTCACGTCGTGTCAGTGTGTTACCGAGGTTTGTTTCGTACTTTCTTGGACATTCAGGAATGATGTAAAAAAATCCTCAACCTAAGAAATTTAAAAGGGGGTAGATTCTATGGCCCTAAAAAACCTCATTAAATTCAAATGGATCAAAAAATAATGTGTGTTCAATTGCACTGGATATGAATATTTGGGGATTTTTAATATCTACTGCTAAACAGTCGGTTTTTCAAAATTCCGGTTGGCTGGCCTTAAATTGGTACCCGAGACATAAACCTGAAAGTGCGAAAATATTCCCAGTCGATTTCAACGAGATTTGGCATCCGGTAGTTTTGACTTGGTAAACCAGATGTTGTAAATCTGACCTAGATATTATAGCCCCTTTATTTTCAAATAGTAGCGACAACGATTGATCTCGCCGCTGGAGCAAAATCACGTTGGCGACATTGAATATTACCAGATTTGACATTCTGTCACAATAAATCTTTCAAAAACATTCAGTTTAATATTAATCTGATAATGGTCATTCACGTTCGGTAAAAACGACCATATTAATATGACATATATTTCTGTAATTCTAATTTTTTAACAACTTTTTATTAAAATTCCGCTACCACATGCATGTAGTAAGTTTTTGTTTATTAAAGTTTGTATCAAGTTTGCTCCACGATGTCGCTACTATATGAAATAGAGGGGCTATACTAGATATGTAGTTAAATGAAGTTAAATCTTTATTAGTAATTCTTTTTAATGTTAGTTCAGATTCAATAGTATCTCAATCAAGTTTGTAGCTGGATAATTATATAAAATGTAAATATTATACAAAATGTATGTAATTCATGTTTTGAAGTTTTTTAGGTTAGTTCCTTATTGCATGTCTATTGATCGTCTCACGTTGGGACTACAGCGTGTGTTCTTATGGACAACGGAGTTGCCAAACATCTTGCAAGTAACTTTTAAAAACACTTTCTAAATATTGTAGTTGTAACTGCACAAATCTTTATAATCCCTATTGTTCGAGCAAGTTATATTGCAGGTAGTCACTTTTACTGACAGCGGTAGTAGAACAAAATTTTAAAACTTGCTGTTCATATAGTGCGCGTATAAAGTCTGGAACTATCGAAATCTGTTTTTCACCACCCTTTACTACACAACCCATTCTGTTTTTAACAATATCCGCCATACTAATGTATAATGTACTAGGTGCGTTATGTAATACTACAATACGAATCGTTACAACAAACAACACGACAATAATCAAAATCAGGTTGGATGTTTCCGAGACACTGGATACAGAAGAGACTTAGCGAAGACTTGATATGAATCCAAGAAAAGCAACCTACAAGAAGAACGCCTTCAAGTGATAGAAGCTGCAGCAGATATAATCCGAGAGGATATAAGATCAATGATTTATCCTCTTGAGACTTAATCCAAACTGGATAGTTTTTTAGAGGACGTCGAAAAATACCTTCCAGTATCTCTCAAGTTGCACATTGAGGAAGATCGTGACACCCAAGAAATGCAAGAATATCGAAAAGGTCAACACTAAAGTCACGGTGATTTTGCACGCAGTAATTAATACCACAAGACCACTTTCATTCCTATCTACAATTCAATTGGACTTGGACGCATTAGTGTATAAGAAGTATGGCTCCAAAGATCTTCTGGAGGTTCCATCAAGCCTAGGGTATTGTTTCTTCTACTATGACGCAAGGGTGTTTGAGGCATCATGCATTGAACACACTGAAAATGTGCTGACTGACTCGTTCAATTCAGCCAATTTCTGTTTGACAACGCAGACGTCAATATAGACATAATTGACGAATCTAAGATCTTTCATGTCATGAGGAGGCATTCACAGTATAACTCCTCACAGTTCAGTACGTTCAGAGACGATAATTGCCAAGTTACCAAAGATACCAAGTGCCCAGGCTTCTGCAGAATTCGGAAGCATATCATTGGTGCCTTTTCAGAAAACACAAATCAGGAACTGAAGAAAATCCCCATCTACAACATTAACCAAGGGAATCCCACTGAAATTGTAAACATTATATTATGCCCACAGATTTTCTCTGAATGCGTAGTAAATAGAATGAACGTATAGTCGTCGTTGGGTAGAATGGTTTTATGGAAAACTTAACATCCACTATATATACATCAGAGCTCAAGACATAGTGACCTCCTCTGGACATTACTCTCCAATTGGTTTAACAATAGTACGACTGGGTGGTATCCTCATGTTGATCCATGTATGAAGAATACCAGTTGCTAAGTTAATTACTGGTGATGTAGAGTTGTAACTGGTAAGTACCTTTTTCGCGTACTGCTAAGTGTATGAAGGAAAATCGGAAATTCGATTTGGCGAGATTTGGCATCCGGTAGTTTTGACTTGGTAAACCAGATGTTGTAAATCTAACCTAGATATTATAGCCCCTTTATTTTCAAATAGTAGCGACAACGATTGATCTCGCCGCTGGAGCAAAATCACGTTGGCGACATTGAATATTACCAGATTTGACATTCTGTCACAATAAATCTTAGGTTTAATAATAAATAATCATGTACAAAAACATTCACAGTTTAATATTAATCTGATAATGGACATTCACGTTCGGTAAAAACGACCATATTAATATGACATATATTTCTGTAATTCTAATTTTTTAACAACTTTTTATTAAAATTCCGCTACCACATGCATGTAGTAAGTTTTTGTTTATTAAAGTTTGTATCAAGTTTGCTCCACGATGTCGCTACTATATGAAATAGAGGGGCTATACTAGATATGTAGTTAAATGAAGTTAAATCTTTATTAGTAATTCTTTTTAATGTTAGTTCAGATTCAATAGTATCTCAATCAAGTTTGTAGCTGGATAATTATACAAAATGTAAATATTATACAAAATGTATGTAACTCATGTTTTGAAGTTTTTTAGGTTAGTTCCTTATTGTATGTCTATTGATCGTCTCACGTTGGGACTACAGTGTGTGTTCTTATGGACAACGGAGTTGCCAAACATCTTGCAAGCAACTTTTAAAAACACTTTCTAAATATTGTAGTTGTAACTGCACAAATCTTTATAATCCCTATTGTTCGAGCAAGTTATATTGCAGGTAGTCACTTTTTCTGACAGCGGTAGTAAAACAAAATTTTAAAACTTGCTGTTCATATAGTGCGCGTATAAAGTCTGGAACTATCGAGATCTGTTTTTCACCACCCTTTACTACACAACCCATTCTGTTTTTAACAATATCCGCCATACTTATGTATAATGTACTAGGTGCGTTATGTAATACTACAATACGAATCGTTACAACAAACAACACGACAATAATCAAAATCAGGTTGGATGTTTCCGAAACACTGGATACAGAAGAGACTTAACGAAGACTTGATATGAATCCAAGAAAAGCAACCTACAAGAAGAACGCCTTCAAGTGATAGAAGCTGCAGCAGATATAATCCGAGAGGATATAAGATCAATGATTTATCCTCTTGAGACTTAATCCAAACTGGATAGTTTTTTGGAGGACGTCGAAAAATACCTTCCAGTATCTCTCAAGTTGCACATTGAGGAAGATCGTGACACCCAAGAAATGCAAGAATATCGAAAAGGTCAACACTAAAGTCACGGTCATTTTGCACGCAGTAATTAGTACCACAAGGCCACTTTCATTCCTATCTACAATTCAATTGGACGTGGCGCATTAGTGTATAAGAAGTATGGCTCCAAAGATCTTCTGGAGGTTCCATCAAGCCTAGGGTATTGTTTCTTCTACTATGACGCAAGGGTGTTTGAGGCATCATGCATTGAACACCCTAAAAACTGAACTGACTCGTTCAATTCAGCCAATTTCTGTTTGACAACGCAGACGTCATAATAGATATAATTGACGAATCTAAGATCTTTCATGTCATGAGGAGGCATTCACAGTATAACTCCTCACAGTTCAGTACGTTCAGAGACGATAATTGCCAAGTTACCAAAGATACCAAGTGCCCAGGCTTCTGTAGAATTCGGAAGCATACCATTGGTGCCTTTTCAGAAAACACAAATCAGGAACTGAAGAAAATCCCCATCTACAACATTATCCAAGGGAATCCCACTGAAACTGTAAACATTATATTATGGCCACAGATTTTCTGTGAATGCGTAGTAAATGGAATGAACGTATAGTCGTCGTTGGGTAGAATGGTTTTATGGAAAACTTAACATCCACTATATATACATCAGAGCTCAAGACATAGTGACCTCCTCTGGACATTACTCTCCAATTGGTTTAACAATAGTACGACTGGGTGGTATCCTCATGTTGATCCATGTATGAAGAATACCAGTTGCTAAGTTAATTACTGGTGATGTAGAGTTGTAACTGGCAAGTACCTTTTTCGCGTACTGCTAAGTGTATGAAGGAAAATCGGAAATTCGATTTCGACCATATCATTGGATCAAATTTAAAGTTGTTGGTACTCATTTGACGCAGAATTCAATGGTGTTTAATTCTTGTAATATTAAAGTATTCGTTGAGAAGCACCGTATTGGAGTTATAAGCAAAAGACTGAAAAAGTCCGAAAATTTCGTGGTTTTTTATGCCCCCTCACGTAAGCTCGCGTCGAGAGACCGTGCAGACCTAGAATACTTCTATTTGACGTCAAATGAAGCGATCAAAACGATCTCTCGCTTTCCAACGTTTATTTCTGCCAACGGTCCCCATATAGTCTAATTTTACTGGTCTAAAAAGTGTTATGTTAGTATAGATACAAAAGCAAATATCTACATGAGCTATGCTCATCTCTAGAATATTCATGTGGACTTCTTTTTTCTCCACTAACGGTTTTTTTCGAAATTCTCATTTCTTGCACTCCTAATTCTATTTAAAATGCAAATTTTACCTGCATGACCCTAATCCTTCAGTTTATAAAAGGCACCCTTTGAAGTTAAGTCACTTTCGGCTTATCTATTCTCTTTATTCTACTTCTTGTCGCCTCAAAACTGTTATGCATTTATTTATAATGTATACTATATCAATAAATGATACAATAACATTAAAATAACAAAATACAATTAGGCTTATAGGTATATTTTAAAAAATATTCAACACTGTTATTTCCCGAAAATAGTAGATTATTTTATTAGGATTAAAGGTGCCCCTTTTTTTGACGAGCAAATTTTGCATTTGCGAGGCGAAGCGTAGCGAAGCCGAGCGGATGCTTAATTGCGAGTCACAAAAAGGCACCTTTAATCTGAATGAAACATGCTACTTTTTCTCCAACCGAAATCACCCATTGAACTATTAATTTGTGTTTTGAACAAAATTATTCAAACTACATTGGGATAATAAAGCAAAGTAGGTATCGATGTGTAGTCATGGACACTTTGTCAAACATTGGTCGCCATTTTGCTAATTGAGTTCATTTGTGATTGTTTGTGGTCTAATTTGTTGAAAACTGTGTAAAAATGGAATCTGATGAAGATTTAGGTGTACCTAGGGAGATACTGGAGTGTGCGAAAGAGGTTTCTTTGAATCTTCTCTCTAAGAAATCTCGAGAAATTTATGAATTTGCGTATCGACGTTTTATGGATTGGTGCAAAGAAAAAAACATTCAGTTGTATTCAGAAGATGTACTGATGGTGTATTTCTCAAACTTAGCAAATAAAATGAAGCCGTCAACGCTTTGGTCACAATATTCAATGTTGCGGTCAACGTTGGATGTAAAGAACGGGATTGATATGAGTAAATATTCAAAGCTACGTGCTTTTCTCAAGAGACAAAATGAGGGATATTCATCAAAAAAATCGCGAGTATTTACAAAGGAGCAAGTTGACCGCTTTTTGAATAGTGTACCTGATAATTTATATTTGATGATAAAGGTAAACGCTTTCAAAATGAAAGAACAAAATTCTTAAAAAGCTTTTTTATAGGTTGTCCTAATATTGGGGGTTGCAGGCGCATGCCGCTCTGATGAATTAGTCAATCTAACAATTGATAACGTTGAAGATGTGAAATCCGCTTTAATTATCAAAATTCCCACTACCAAAGCCAAGAGACCACGATCTTTTACTGTGCTGGGAGAAAATTATTTAACTTTATATCGAAAATATGTTGCTCTACGTCCATCCGGATTGGTAGAACGTCGATTATTTCTCAGATACGTTAGTGGAAAGTGTCATCGAATGGTGGTCGGTATTCATAAAATCAGTGCCGTCTCGCAAGAAGTAGCAAAATTTTTGAACCTGGACAACTGGAAAGAGTACACGGGACACGCATTACGACGAACGTCTGCTACTCTTTTAATTGACGGCGGTGGTGACCTCACTTGTCTAAAAAGACACGGAGGATGGAGATCGAGCACTGTGGCGGAAGGCTACATCGAAGACTCACTTTTGAATAAAGAAAATATTGCGAAAAGAATACTGCAGGTTGATAGTGGTAATAATAATGATAAACCAAGCACCACTGTCATTTCTAATGACACAGCATCGGAAAATAATATAATTGTTAGTGAAAACGTGTTGGACTGTGTTAAGAATTGTTCCAAGAATGAAGGTGCTGGAAGTTCCAGTGGATTATTTAATTTTAATACCTGTTCAAACTGTGTATTCAATATCAGTGTGAATAAACATCAATTGTAAAGATTGTTGAATAAACTTGTTCAGATTAAAAGTACCAAGTTTTAATTTAAATCAACACTTTTAATACTAGGATTAAACGTGACAACTTTAGCTCCTAGGATTAAAAGTGAATACTTTTGTTGCTAAGATACCAGTTTTTGTTTACTGTATGGAAAATGTCAACCTTAGAGCCTCCTGACAGTCGTAAAATGTCATACTTTTGTAACGGTTGGAGAAAAAGGTCATTAAAACGAAGTATACCTGAAATATGCAGTTGTCAATAATTTGACATATTTGAAAATAATTGATATATACTTATAATTTAACTGCAAAAAGAAACTGCCTTAAGAGTTAAATTTGTCGTTAAATTTTTGTTTGATTCGACCAATCAATACTTGCACTTATAAAGGAACATTGTAAGTAAACCAGCAAAATAGCGAAATTTGAATTATGCTAAAAAGACAATATCTAAAACTGTAATTTACTTCTTCTAAGGGTAGATAGGTAAAAAGCAGTTTTTCTTAGAAAGTAAAAAAAATTTGTTTTATTAAAAATACAAAAGCAAATACATAGGAGCAAGTTTAAGTGCACCATATCGTAGGATTAAGTCACAGATAGTAGAACGTAGAATGAAGTAAACACCTTCAATAAGCCATCTGCGCAGTGACACGTTTTGAAAATTATTATTTAAATATTATTTATAAAGAGAATGTTAAAATGTCAGGATACTAATAAAATAAATATACCCACCTGTATGTTTTAAATCTAGTTATACAAAAGTTACTTTTAATTTATTAATACTGTAAAGAGCCAATGATCCAGGGCCATGTCAAGCACTTTAATAGCAAGTCGCCACTGACAAATAATTTTTGAATTTCTTTGTAAGATATCATTGTAAAACAAAACTTGCAATATTTGCTAAACCTGTGACTTATCTTTTAAGGTTTAAGAAAAAAAACTATAAGAATTTTTAGACTATAAGTAATTTACAGACTATTAAAAAATTCATTAAACATATCCTAGAATTAAAATATTATTCTACAATATACATGTATCAATATGCATATATCATATAAAAAAAAACAAAAAAAAATAAACTTCCGGATCTGGGATTCTATGTGATGAACGAGCAGTTTACTGTGCAACTTGCCCATTGTGCTATGGAGACGCATGGTTGAAGTGATTACATATTCTGTCTATTTTCTTGCTGTCTACATTCATTTTTTAAAACTTAATTTTTTATTTTATAGATATCGCTTTTTTTTATTTTATATTATTTTTTTTGTATATAATTTTTATATTATTCATATCCTTCATAATATTGTAAAATTATGTGTTTGGTCTAATTTTGTAGGATGTGTTGCAAATAACTAAAATTCGACCCGAATCATTTTTAAAGTCCCAGACTGTACGTATTTCGGTAACGATGTTACCTTATTCTTGGCATAAACGGTTTTATGCCGAGAAAAAGGTAACATCGTTACCGAAATACGTATTGGTAATAGTCAAATACAATGTGTAGTTATAAGACATCGTTTAAATATTGTGTTGCGATAAACCACAGTTCTTTATAATCCATTATTACTTGATTGTTAATTGCGATCCAGAACAAAGAGAAAAAACCGATAATATCCACATATCAATATATCCATAATTGTAGGAGATTTATCTTATTATACATAAATAAGTAGTTAGAAAATATTAGTTTGACAATATTCTTTTATTAAGAAAGTAATAGGAAATAGCAAAAAACAAAGATGTTTTTTGAAGTCGCTTAGTTTCTGGTAAATAATAAAAATTTACAATGTTGAACACTCAGCCGTAAAAAGAATTAACACATTTAACGTTTATATGAAGATTTTGAGCACTACTAAGAAATCTTGTTTTTTTAAATTGTGCTCGTTACTGAATAGTGCACTTTCAAGAAATTTGACCAAATTCCTATAGCCTCTTTTTGAACAGATTTACGGAATTTTGTATATTGTGTAAGGTGTGATTTTTGTTTTCAAATGGATAGTTTCATTTACAAAGTAGCACTTCTGTACAGTCTTTGATATATTTATTAATATATATGTATAAAATATAATGATCAAATGCAATAAGTACGTACTACGTATATACAATAAATCATAATAACTATAAATCTAAACACTTATTATGCCTTGCAAAATACATGTAAGCTAATGCTGTTGAGCAGAAACTAACTAATATAATAAAGCTAATAAGTACTAAATAAAATAATAATAAAGATAAATAAATAAATAAGAAGATTTTTATAACATGTTTTGCGCACTATAAACGGTCTTCTAGCTCGAATCTTTCCTTATCTAAAAAAAAATAGTTTAACAAAGCATCGCCATTACGGCATAAGAAACAACTTACTATAACTATTTAAACATGTTTTCAGGTTTATTTCCAATTTCACTTTCAAACTCGACTTCGCCCCTTTGTGTGTCTGAATTCAGATTTAATTCTTCAGATGACGTTTGTAAAGATGAGTAACTCATAGTCGACGTTTTACTTGCAGAGGTATCTTCAGCTTCTTCTTCTTCTTGTCTTTCTTCTTCTTTCCAGAATAATTCCCTGTGCTCTTTCCAGTGTACTAATTGTAAAACATGTTTGTGTCCTTTTGCTCCGGAAGCTCCACAATTCAGTATTAGTTTTTCGTATTTTGACATCAACTCCTGGCCTATTTTGAAACAAAAATTAAGTAGATGTTATGTTATACACTACTGATCTATGATATAACCTGCAGAAATAGCTGCCAAATTTCGTGCTTGTTCTCTGTTAGCTATGTCTTCAATTTTATGAAATTGTTCTAAAGCTTTTGTCAGCAATGGCGTAGCTGCACTTGGAATGCCTACATTAAGATAGTATTCTCCCAGGAACCTAAGTGCTTGACCTATATAATAATCCAATTGTTTAACTTGTGCAAAGCTGAGTAGTTCTTCTAAATGCTTCAGGGTTTCGCGATATTTGCCCATTCTAAAAAGATCATCACTGTTTTATTTATGGTAGGTACTTTATACGCTTGTGTAGCTGTAATTAGTGTAATTATATTACTTCAAGTAAGCTAAAGCTATATGTATCTTTGCTTCACATATTTCTTTTTCTGAGCCTCTGTTCTTTTGGAATTTTAGTACTTTGAGAAATAAGTTGAGTGCTGAAAATGCGTCTCCAGCTGCCAATTCGCATAATCCTTGTGTCATCATAGCTTCAGACTCTCCAGCAAGATCACAAGCTAAAACATAAGTAGAATGGTAAAAGTAAGAATATATATCGAGATATTTTTGCGGTAGTTGCTTCTTTATAAAAGAAAGGTACCTTAAAGATATGATTACACATCGATACAATGATCTTACCATCAGTAGCTCTTTTTCTAGCAATTTCACATATATTCGCAGCCTTTTGAGGATCACTTTTCATTAATACTTTTGCTTCTGACAACAGACATAGATAAAGTAGTTTGCAACTTCCAACAAATATGGTATCCTGTTTGGTATCAGGTTTACCTTGAAATTCCAGTTTAGTTGTCCAAAACTTACCAACAGAAAGTTGACGTGATATTAACAATTCTGCTTTTGCTCTTTGAACATCTAAAACTATATTTCTTATTATAGTTAACAACTAAACTGATCTGCAATCGACTACTTAGAAGAAAAAGAGGAAAACGTCACTGCAATAAGTTGAAGTAATGCAAAAATTTATTATTTTATTTGGAAGTCTTTTGAGACTAATTTAAGAATCTGATGTACTACAACCTAAACTTTTCCGTTTTTAGATCAAGTTCAACAAGTGAGATACTTACGATTTTCTAGTAAAAACTTTCCAAAGAGGTATCTGCCGACTGCTGTCTTTCTACCACCATCTTTTGAATCTGAAGTACAACTTACTGCATGTATAAAAAACTGTTCACCTAGCCACCACCAGCGGTTTTGTCCACCAAGTCCAAACATTATGCCTAATTTTAAAAGTTCGTTGTATTCTGTCTCAGTATTACCTAAACATTTAGAAATAAAAAGTACATGATACTTATTTTATAATAAAATTCCATTACCGGTACAATGAGCCAATTCCGCAGCTTTTAATCCGTTTGTCACTATATCAAGTTCGTTTCTACAGTCTACCAAAAAAGGCCCTGTAGAAACAGCCATCAACAGACCAAATTGTTCTCTTAAATTTTTGTCGTAATCGAACAGTTGTCTCAGAAAGAGTGCAGAACTGCTATATCCTTCTTCTTCTAATTCACATAGAATTGCTTTATAATAAGGCAAACGTATTCTGGATATGTACGACTTTGTTAGATAAATTCAAGATTTTTCACTATACTTTCTAATTTCATTTTTCGTTAATACAGGTAAAGCTGCTCGCATTTGTTTTAAGCGGTCATTTTTTGCTTGCAGCCTTATCTTCTCCCGTTTAACTAAAGATACAACCTCTATACCGGTTGACGGTCTTAAAGTTTCCATTAAAGATAGTTAATTTTAAATATTTACTTTGACGTGTGGAAAGTTGAAGTATGATTTCTCTGATTTATTGATAATCGTTTGTTTTTATTGTTGAATTTGTTTTTAAAAATGTAACATGAATATGAATTATTGTAGTTTTGAAAATCACACGTTTTTTCTCGGCATTGTGAAATTTTACGTCCGATAGTTTCGGTACTGAAAGGAACGAAAGAATTAACTAAGCAAAACAATTAACTGTTCTATAGGATAGTTCTTGTAGTGCACATTGAGAAAAAGTGAAAAAGATGGTAGCAGACGTTATACTCTCGGTTTTGTAGTCGACTTGAGCGGAAATTGACAAAATTGTACCCATAAATAATTTTTATTTTTTTTATTTTTATTTAGGAATTTTAACGTGCCAAACGTCGTATTGAGTCAGAATCACAATTATACCCTTATCCTAGAACAAGGCCTGTTCTGCCGTTCTTTAGTTTCGGTCCGCCTACCCCAGCGGCACATGCTACGTATATACCATTCAATGCATCTCACTGAGCTGAACAATAGTAAACGTAGTGAAACTGGGGGGAGAGGAGCAGTCGTTTTCGAGATAATCGCCAAACACTTTTTTCAGAAGGGAGTGATGAACTTCCATGTTAATTCCCACACCCTACCTAACAGTGCATTTTGATGCGAATTCGACCTAAACTAATTCGTAACCTTCAATGACCTAATCTAATCTAACCTAACCTAAACTAACAAAAACTAAATTAAAACACGTATGAATTGATGAACAACGCAAATCTAAATTAAACCTAACTTAAACTTGAGTTAAGTTAGGTTAGGTTGTAAGTTAGGTCGTAGGTTAGGTCCTAGGTTACGTCGTAGGTCAGGTCGAAGGTTAGGTTAAATGTAAGATTATAGGTTAGGTTATAGATTAGGTTATAGGTTAGGTTGTAGGCTAGGTTGTAGGCTAGGTTGTAGGTTAAATTATAGGTTAGGTTAGGTTGCATGCGCATCAAAACATGAATTTTCAAGTAGGGTAGAGTAATTAACATGTAAGTCTAAAACTCCCACTCCAAAAACGTTTTTGCCGATTTTCTCAAAAACTACTGCCCCCCCAAATCTCACACTATTGTTCCCAGGATTGTTTGTTTGTTTGTTTTTGGCGAGGAATCAGGATGGCGGAGCATCTTTCGTACCTCATGGCACCGATTGCTATGAGATTCCCTATTTTCAGCTCGATGAGATGTATCGAATGGTATATAATACGTACGTGCGACTGCGGGTGGCGAAGCTAATCTAAAGTGTTACCAAATAGTTTGCTCAAATATCTTATCGAGTAATTGTTCAACTTGATATAACATTTTATATGTTTTACACATTTTTACTTTACAGTAATTCCGCGGCTTTTTATTTATAGTATACTTAATTCGATAATTGTTTCGGAGTTTTGTTGATTTTTAATCATGCGAATTTAATTGAATTTGTAACGGTAAAGCCGATATACAAAATGCATATGTAAGTCGATATCATTTTGTTGGTCCGTGTCTTTCTTATTGATTCCTTAGGACTTTGAGCGTTTTTTGACGTTTTTGCTTTTAATAACTCAATCTACTATCTATAGTATATATAGCATTTATATATAGCATTTTATGACCTCTTTTAGGAAAATAGACTGTTTGTTTTAGGCTAACCCTCTCCGACAATAAATGTTCACAAAGGAGTGTACAGCTTTCAGAAAAATATTTACATTTTATGAGACGTAAGAAATTATACTTTAGATAAAGTTACCTTATGTCAGTCCTCTTATGGTCTTGATTTTTTTTAGGCGTCTGCAATGTTTGATAAGCATAAACATTGTTGTTGGTAGTAGTAATAATGTCAGGCTCAATGTTGGTTGGAACTTTCTGGGATATAAATCGCCCATCTACAAATTTTAATAGGGAGATGAACATTTTCGATAGCAGGGAGTTTCTTGTTAGTAATGTGAACATGCACGGTTCGGTCGAGCGGTTGCCCGGCAGGTGGCTAACAGCCGCATAGTTGTTCGCGAAGGAATCTGTCTCGTATCTTTCAATTCTCGGTTTGGTTTTGTGTTTGAGGGTTTTAGCAATATTGTCGGATCGTTGCGTTTATTATCTAAACCTTTAAAGGAAATTGAGTACTTTTGTATTCAGTTTAGACGTTTTTCGTTAAGTATTTTGGGTTACTTAATGCTGAAGTGATAAAAGAATCTTTAATCTGGCTTTTTGAATTGTAGAAGACCATTGAACTGGTTTTGTGTGGGAGTATTGCCTCTATTGATATTTGCTAAATTGGAGTGTATTGTGTGAAAATCGTGCGTAAACATATCTTAATAAGTATAACTTATGAGGATCGTCGACTTTAACAATGACGTAAATAAGCGGTTTTTTTTTATTTGAAAACTAAATAATAAATAAATGCTTTGATTTGTTTTGACAATTTAATCTGTCATGAGGTAGTAACTAATAGATATTTAAGGTACAAGTATAAAAAGTCATTCATTATTGCGCGAACGGTTTAAGACACTAGCGAGGTACGAGCGAGACTTTATATGTTCATCTTACAACGTTTTATCTACGACCATAACGTTTTACTTAAAAGTTAAAAGAGCATTCATTTTAATTAATATTTTTTAAAATTTGTGACTTCTGTCATGTAGTATATCAGCGTGCTTTGATTTTTACATGCTAAGTTGTTTATCAACCAGTTTACCAAAATATTAATAAATTATTTATCATACATCTTTTGTTTACATTAGCTTGCAATAAAAATTTTATAACACTAGCTCAATAAACGTTAATTTTTATACGAAAATCAGTGTAAAAAGTAGTCACTTTTTGTATGATCGTAGATAAATAAATAATAAAAACATTATTAACATAGAAAGCGGAAATGATTGTGAAGTTTGAAGATTTATTTCATGTGGAAAGTTCAGAGTTTAGCAATTATGGTTCTGTATACCTCCAGCAGCAACGTCAATGTGTGAAACGTTTTTTGGTGTTGTTTAAATAAATTAATAAAATAATGGATTAATGTGAAAAGCAAACCTACCATATAAATCACTTTGTTAAATAATTGTTCTTGAATTTCTAGATATATTAACATTTTGATTTATGTTCTTTACTTACGTAGTAATAAAATTGTATTTTAAAAGAGGCCCACTAATTAAGCTGGCTGTGTAAATTATTGTTAAATTTTTTTGTTTCAAGTTGTGATTATTTGAGATAAGGTGTTAAAAAAACAATCAGTTTTGGTTTTTGGGATGTTCATCTATTTACTACATCTCAGCTATAATAATTATTTATAATCACATTAAATAAATATTACTTTATACATCTTACAATCTACCGTGGAACATCAACATGCTTTAACCATGGGTTTTCTGGGCTCCAAACTGATTTGGAATCCTTCTGCTCGCTTGAGAATAATATCACCTTGCAATTTAAAATCTTTCTCTGCAATATTAGACTTGATTCTGAAGTTTCTTAATATAGTCGACAAGAGGATTTTAAGTTTCAACATAGCATACTTGCGCCCTTAAAGTTAAACATATCCTCAGTACACACTTTGATTAAATACTAATTTATTACCACATACCTACACAGCTACGAGGACCAGCACTGAATGGTATGAACGCATAATAATGCCTATTTGCTGTTCTTTCTGGTAAGAAATTGTCTGGATCGAATTTAGAGGGATTTGGGTAGATATCATCACGGCGGTGAACCTTGAAGGTACCTACCACAACTGTACAACCAGCAGGAAGGGTGTAATCTCCATTAGCTGCAATTGAATATTTTAATGTTAACCTATCTTTGCTTAAGTTAATTTACCTACCCAATTTTACATTTTCTTGAAGCTCCCTAGCAATGATAGGCACTGGCGGGTACATTCTCAAAGTTTCCAAAAGACACCTTTCTAGATATTTCATTTCCAATGTGTCGGCAAATGTAGCAGGCCTATCAGAATCCCCAAAGATTTCATCGAGTTCTTGAATAACTCGGCTTTGAATCTCTGGATGAAGTCCCATCATTGATAAGAAGAAACTACTTCCAGCAGCGGTAGTATCATGACCTTCAAACATAATAGTGTCTACTTGTTCTTTGATTTCCTCATCGTTAATGACGACACCATTTTGAGAAGCTTCAATCATCAAATCCAAGAAAGCTAATCGCTTTTTTTCTCCAACATCATTATCTTCCACATCTAAGTCATCTTTAAGTCCAACAGATTGTCCAAAAGATACGCCTTCTACAACAGTTTTGATCACTGTTTCTTCTCCTATTAAATCACGCTTGAATTGGATTTCTTTTGGCACTTCTGCTGTAGACCCACGTATCCCTTTATTAAAAGCTTCTTTTTTGTTCTTTATTACTTTTCTGGTAAGACTGTGAATGACGTCGAGGAGACTTTCTTGTATTTTTCCGTATTTTGTTAATTTAAAGATCCAGTCGGGTTTTAACCACAATTTCGTGTGCCGTAAATGCAAAATATCGCACATTTTCATTACGGCCATGGCATATTCGTATCCACTTTGATCTTGAGTCTTTTTACTCACACCCATAGCGGTTTCTTTTAAAATAAAAAAATATATATTAGTCTAGGCGAACAGAAAAGAATTATAGTATTGTTAATTACCCAATAGAATCTCCACGGTGGCTTCAGACATATAATCGTGACAATCAAAAGTTTTATTTTGTTCTTTCCTTAGTTTTCTTACAGTATCCCTACTGTTAACATTGAACAGATCAATAAAACTCTTTAGAACGTTGAGATGGAATGTTGGAGCAATCAGCTTGCGATGAGATCGCCATTTTTGACCTGGTGGCATATACTATTAGTAGCAATTTGTATATTATTGAATATTTAATAAGTTACCACTGCTAATAAGTAAACCGTTTCCTAGCCAAGGTTCGAACAGTCTGTATTCGGTAGATTTGTCTATGTGTACATGGCTGCTCAAAATGATTTCTACATCACGTGGATCTAATAAGAAAACTATAAGTTTCGGTCCGATCCATACTTTGACTATTCTGTCGTAGTTTTCAGCGTGTTTCAGTAAACATTTGAATACCTCTGCAAAAAATTATCATAAGAGTCTTTGATGTTCGAGTATTTTCAAATAGTTATGATGCAAAACTACCAGCACCGTATGTTAAGGATATTGCGATATTAGGCTACCTAATAGTTTTTGTTTCCGTGAAGAGTTATAACTGATTCATTACTGTCATCAATTACTAAGAATTCAAAGAAATTAAGCACTCACGATACTAGAGCTGGTACTAGAGCTTGAAACTCTAAAATGAAGATGTATAAATCTTTGGAGGCACCAAAAAATATTCTTTGCTGATTATATGTATTTATAGTATTGTCTTCTTGTTAACATGACATAAACTTTATACTGTGAATAGAAAATTGAAACTATCTACCACGTGTATCTCTTGAAAGTATACACTTTCCCTTCCTCATACATCTCACATACACACCTTTCAATGTTCTTCTTGCCAATATATTAATTGTTGAGGTGTATGCTTTCAAAAGATACAGTATACCTTAATATAAAAAAAATTTACTTTTTCCACGATTCAATCTTTCTGCCATTTGTGCAAAACTAAGGAACAACAAGGTGCAAAACAAACAAGGAAAGAAGCATTAAAGCATTAAATACGGCACTTCCGATGTTCAGTTTAGAGAAAGTATCGGGATATTTTTACAGTTTCTCCAACAGACCTATATCAGTGGACATACAATGTCATGAATTTTTTGTCTATATGCCGAGAATCAGGGGGAAGATCTTGAATGGTTAATTATTGTTAAATGAAACTAGTTGAATGAGCATCATCTATGGTATAATTATAATCTCAGAAAAAATGGGCTTTGTATTTGTATTATGTTGCAAATTGTGTCACATTACAACAAATTAATATTAGGTATTAATATTAATTGCTACAACCCATAACCTGGAAACCAGGCCCCAGAAGCTATAAGCTTGTGCGGGAGGGAGGGGCTATTATTATTATTACGTAGGCCCTACGTGCGGCTGCAGCCGACTTACAGATGGAACAGCGCAAATCCCACATTTGCCGGAACCGGGAATCGATCTCGGGCCGTTTGGGTGAAAGTCCAGCACAAATGTTTCGAGTCAGTTCTAATTCGTTTTCACTGTTGGCATTTCAATAGTTATTTAATGATGTTGCCTTAAACTGGAAATTAGTAGTATGTTTGTTTAAACAACAGCCGAAAGGGAGTGTTAATAATATTTACGAAAAAAATCGTGTAAATACACATTTTAAAAATAAAAATTAAAGTCAAACGTGTGGATTGTTAATAAATCTGACAGGTTTAAAAATAAAGTTTCCGAATCGCTGACCACTGAGCCACCTGATTTAAAATAAGGGCTAAAATCGTATTCAATGTTGGAAGTCGTTTACTTGCTTTTTCAGTTTTAAAGGTCAGACATAGGCTGTATTCAAAGCTATGTAACAGAGAATGATGCAACAACGTCTTTGTTACACAATTATTACAGCTGGTGTTCGATTGTCTGTTTTTGGGCATTATGGGCAAACAAATTAAATACTCAAATAAAGGAAAGTCGAGAAATTGGAGTCGTTGAGGTTAAAAGTGATATAGATAAAGGTACAGTCATCGTAGATGGAAGTGTAGTTGAGGTAAACGTTTATATCGTCGAAATTTCAATTCTCTATCTGGTGCAATTGCATGAGTGTTTTAAATAGATATGGCTCGATCTGTTCTGTTATCGCTGACAAAGTAGTCAAAGAACACAAATACTCTAAAAATTGGTCAAGCAATAAAATCTCTGGTAGTATGGTATATTGTTGACGGATTTAGACAAAGTGAAGACATGCATGGTGTAAATTATTTTAAATTAATTGTAAACGTAAACAACAATTTTTGAAAGTAGGCCCTATATAGATTTAACAATGAAAAATAGAATGTTTAAATCATTGGTTAAGAAATTAAAGAGAGAACAGCTGTTCTCACTCGGGAAAAAATAAACCAACTGACACCGTATAAAGACACCTCTTTTAACGACGATGGCATCCACTACAGCACAAACTGTGTAACATCCGATATGAAGTCCAATACTTTGAAGAAAAAATGAAGTTAATGAAACTCATCAACGAATAATTTATCAAAGAACAAGTGAGCGTCTAACGCGATGGACTGGAAAGGTGAAAGAAGAAAAAGAACAGGATCATGCAAAGAAAATCTAGTAGAATAATGTAAAAAAGCACTTTAATACACTTTAAACACACAGGAAATTGTGTGTAGTATCACGAATCAACAGCCACATGAGCTGTCGAAGATGCAACGAACGTCAAGATTAAACATTGCGTTTTTTTCTGTAGACAAGGATTACTCATTTTTTGTATTGACTGATCCGTGGAAATAAAATGTCCTTTTTCAGCACGAGAAATAAAAATGGAGAAACAGTTATAAACAAAAAAGTGCTGGACAACGAAAAAGACATTAAAATAAAAAAGATAGTAATATCATAGTATGATAAATAATATAAGGCAGCAAATAGTACAGTATTCAAATTAATTGAGGTTGCGGATTATAAAGTCATTTTATTCTTTTCTCTTTTTAAGAAAATAATATGAAGATGAAAATATGAAAACAGTATCGAATTTCAATACTAACACATCTGTTTGTTACACGATCTAATGCAGAATTATAATTCTCTTTGAGAATAAAAATATTCCAAATAAAAATGTATAAAGACAGCAGTCACATCCATACGTGTACACATCTATACTTCAACCATAAATACATGAAATGAGTCATTTTCGTAATCACACCGTAATAAAGAAATACGACCCGAGGTGACATAAGATAAGAGTGCAAATTTCACGTTGCTAAGAATTCAGTGACGTACGCTAGAACCAACAGATCTTCAATGCTTCATTCACATTTATTTTTAATTAAAAAGGGGTTTGTTCCGCTGATGAATCTTCGCGTAATTCTAGATGCATTTTACATTTTGCCCACGTGTTTGTGATGACTCATTTCATGTATTTATGGTTGAAGTATAGAATTGCATGAAGACAAGTCGATATGGAAAACATAGATGGACAGAACACCATTTTAAAATAAAGCAAGCTGGTAAACTTGATTATAATTAATTTATAGAATAATATTGAAAATGCGCGCGCTTGAGATACTTTACATTAATATAGTAGTTCAAAAGTAAATCATAATCAGAATGAATAATTATTCATAATTTTAATAATAAATAATTTTAGCAACAATACACTTTTTTGGCCTAATAATAATAAGAGTACTAATGAAAATACAAAATTATAGTTTGATGAATGTGATAAGAAAAGAACGAATAATTTTTGTTGGAAATTTTTAAGCTTTATCTGATAATTTTCCAACTCTATGAAGATGAAGAAATTTTATCAATGGAAAACCAGATATTCAAGAGTATAGACAATGAGTTAGAAGATAACATTGAGGACATACACTATAATGAAGACGTCATTAACAGACTCTGAACGACAAAAAAGAAAAAAAAACTGACCGCGAACAGATTACCAAATTTCTCCGCGGTAACTCGTTAAATATTAAACTTACAAAAAAAGTTTTTATATAAAAAATGTTGGAAAAGGTATCTTCTTTAACTTTGTAGTTGTGTAGAAATTATTTTGAAAAAATCTTTGCACTTTTCATCCAAGATGACGGCTCGCGCCAATAATAAAATAATACGGAATGGGAAAAGTTTCTTCTAAACGCTACCGATGCGGTTACTACGAGGGTGGTCCCAGAAGTACCAGACCTGATCAAGAGGTGGCGGTAGTTGTTTGAAAATACCACTGTATTGGAAAGTACGCAGTCTATAAAGCATATGTTTCAAGTTTGAAAGCGCCACGTTGTTCAGTATTTGTTTGGCAGCCATCAATAGTGAACGTTGTCAGCGAATTTGTAAAAATGGAGAAAATTGGTCATCGTTATGTGATACAATACTTTTATTTGAAAGGCCTCAGCCCAACCAATATAAAAGCTGAACTGGATTCTACTCTGGGTCAGTCTGCTCCTTTGTTACAACAGTTAAATTTTGGGTAGGTGGGTTTAAACGAGGCCGTAGGAGCTGCCAACACGAGCATCGCAGTGGTCGACCAAATGAGGTGACGACTCCAGAAATGGTGAAGAAAATCCACAAAGCGGTACTTGATGATCGTCGAATGAAAGTGCGCGAGCTAGCAGACATTACGGGCATTTCAAAAAGTGCGGTACATCGCATATTATCTGCAAATTTGGACATGAGAAAGCTGTGTGCGAGATGAGTGCCGCGTTTGCTCACACTCGAGCAAAAACAGTGTCGTGAAAATGTTTCAATTGAGTGTTTAGCGAAGTTTCACAGCAACAAAGCAGAATTTTTGCGCCGTTTCGTAACAATGGATTAAACATGGGTCCATCATTTCACACCCGAGACAAAAGAACAATCGAAACCATGGACTCAAAAGGGAGAACCGGCTCCAAAGAAGGCGAAGACCGTTTCATCTGCAGGCAAGGTTATGGCGTCGGTTATTTGGGATGCGCGTGGAATAATTTTTATTGACTATCTCGAAAAAGGAAAAACTATCAACGGCCAGTATTATGCAAACTTATTGCTACGTTTGAGCGAAGAAATCAAGCAAAAACGGCCGCATTTAGCTAAAAAGAAAGTGTTGTTTCATCACGACACGCGCCAGCTAACAAATCCGTTATTGCAATGGCCAAAATTAATCAATTCAAGTTTGAATTGCTACCTCATGCACCATATTCGCCAGATTTAGCCCCCTCGGATTATTTTCTGTTCCCAAACTTGAAAAAATGACTCAGTGGTCAAAGATTTTCCAACGATGAAGAAGTGATGTCAGCAGTTAATGGCTATTTTGAGGAGCAAGACAGTTCTTATTATAAAAAGGGTATCGAACTTTTTGAACACCGCTGGGAAAAGTGTATAGAGCTGAAAGGAGATTACGTTGAAAAATAAATAAATCTTTTTCAAAAAATTTTGTGTTTTCTTTGTTGGGTCGGGTAGTTCTGGGACCACCCTCGTACTTAGTAGGTCATAATGTAATTATTCTGAATAGATAAAATAAAATAGACAATCGCGGCAGCCCTTTGCTACAGTGGCCCATGCCATGTCCACATGCAAGTAGGATATTCAACATGGTCTTATCTACAAATATTTGTTTAAAAAATATTGCCCTTAAGAAATATTGGAGCCGTCGAAACCCAACTTGTGTTGTATTTCCGATTCGATTTTGTAAAATATTTATACTAATAATGGTTTAAGAAAACTTTTGAAAAATAAAATGACTAATTTGTCAAACACTTGTTCGATACTGACGCTTCTCAAATTTCTTATTTAATAAATTCTATCAATTTATCCATAGAGATTTTTGAGTTTATCAAGTACAAAATTAAATTAGAGAAGCCAAGATTTTCGAACAAAATTAAAATATCTGGGAAATACATATTTGACCAGGAATATTCTTTAAATGCCATTTTGCGGAAAACCATAAATTTGCCCAAATGCACTTTTATATACTTTTTTCGATGTTTTTAATATAATAAATTTTCAAAAATGTCAATGTTTTATGTCTTTATAAGGTAATATCTCAAATAGGTCCTGAAGTAAGGAATAGAAAAAAAAATTTCGTGAAACGGAAGTACAAAGCTAGTTAAGGAATAGTGGAAGTACTATATATTTTATCTACCTACAATACTTTTTAGAACATTTGCATGTGTAAAGCACCTCAAGTTTTACTTTCACAAAACAACAAAACGGAAACTTTGCATAACACACTGTTTATCAAAGAATATTGACTGACTAATCAAATTTTGGTAACGCTTAAAACCAATGATGTAATTATTACGAATTAATCATTGACAGAAAAAACTTACATACCAAATACATTAATTATCTTTTTAAGTAACATCTTTTTTCCTTACCAGGTGAAGAACCGGCGAAATCCAGGGCATTTCCTATAAGTGGCCAACCATTAGGCCCAGGTATTTTAGCTGCAAATTCTATTAAATGTTTCCTTGAGAGACGCCAATATGCGTACCATATTACTAACAATGGCACTAGAAGGAAATAGAATACGTTAGTGGGTGATGAAACGGCAGCGTTGGCCGTTACTTCCGGTATTGTCGTACTTATTGACATGCTGCTTTCTCTAAAAGTTTAAAAGAGAAAATATTATCATTCAATCTTCTTTTTTACATGCAAATACTTTTAAAAATGCGAACTAACGAAATTTGTTTCACAGTTTCAGTTTTTGTTAATATTTTTCGTTTAAAACAGATTTTAAAAATTTTAAAATATATATGACTACTTTACACCACAATAAATTATTAATATAACTTATTAACAATAATAGTTAGAAAAGCAAGTACCTTAGTCAATTTATTAACCCCCGTGGCAAATAAGCCACAATACTGAAATAATCAAATGGAGAATTTGCTTTAAATATGGCAATATTATAATAAAAAATGTTAAAAATTGACGTCAGGACTATATGGCTTTGTTAATTGTAAATGAGGATGTGCTAAATTAGTATACAATACAAGGACTTTTTGAAATTTTTAAATAAATACAAATTTGCAAAACTAACCATAATGATTGTATAAAATATGAGTATTGAATTCATACGTTACATATTTATCATCTTGCATATATTTCGTGACATTGTTTTAAAATAATTTTAAGAGTTACAATAAAACAAAACAATAAAACAATACAAATATGCTTTTAATAAAAATAGGTTTATGAACTTTTATTGGCGATTGACGTATATATTGACATATTATATTAATTTAGGCAAATGTAGGGGTCAGACCGAGACATGATGTGATATTCAATAATGACCACATATTTATTATTATTAATTATAAATTATATTTTATATATAAATAATATAAATTATTAATTTATGTATTGGGGATTTACTGATAAATACTGGTCAAAATACTCGACTTTCCGTTTCTAATGTTGAGATTAGCACTAAAAGTCAGTTAGTTACTAGGTAACGATAAGTTTAAATGTAAAGAGTTGATGATATGTTGTTAAAGCTAAAACTTATAAAATAATATATATTATGTAATTAGGAGATCAAGCGATACTTCAAATCCGAGAAGATGTATTATAACGCCGAGGCGCCAGCCGAGGCGTTATAACATCTTCGAGGATTTAAAGAAGCTTGATCTCCGTATTGCATAAGTTGTTTTATTTTATTTCGTATTTCAATCCTAAGTTCTCCCTTTTAAAATTCATCCGAATTTATTGTATAATGAAGCAAGTTGCCTTGTCTGTGTTATCATACGCGTAACCAAGGAGATAAAAAGCAGCATGTCACGTGTGGCTGTTATGCAACATCGAATGATTTTTACGTTGCCAACAACAACGGAGATCAAGAACGTCTTGAACTCCGGTGTCATTGGCAACGGTGTTATGTGGCCGTATAAAGGCTTATTTATACAATATTTAATAACTTATACACAAATAAAGTTTGGACTAAAATACAAATATGTTTATTGACAAAACTATATTTTACAGACTTTTTATTTGTTTTTGTTTATTATCATGAGTCTACTTGATTCAATGCGACACATACATATCACTGCTCTCCCCTCACATTTGTTCATATTGGAGAATATCGACTAGGAGGTTTCATTATTCTTGAAGATTTTCTCGTAGGCTCTAGAAATGTAACACGTCTTGGACTGGACACTGTACTTGAATTCGGATTACTTATATTTGGTTCATCGGCACAAATTGATTTAGAGAGCTTAACCGACTGATCATGTTCATTACCCTCGCAATTAGTTGTTTCATTTTGCTTATAATTTTCAAAAGATGACTGAGAGTTTTGTGAATTTTGGAAGCCATCATACGTAAGGAATTCAAAAGAATTTTCATCAAAACAACCAGGATCGGGTTTAATTTAATTGACATGTACCTTTCTAATTATTCCGCTATCTACGATTTTGACTAAATAAACTGTTTTGCTAATCTTTAATTTCACTAAAGCAGAAAACCATTTTATAGGTCCATTGAGATACTTTAGATTAACTAACACTTTTTGATCTTCATTAAAACATGGAAACTGACTGGTCTCATTTTGTTGACTATTTTTATAAGAACGACTAATGTTATCTACTTTTGGTGACAATATTTTCAAAGGATTTCGAGGTGAAAAATTTAACAGCATAGCCATAGATGACATACCAGTTACGGAACTTGGAGTTGACCTATAACTCATTAAACAATCTGACAATCTTTGATCAGCCGAAAGATGACTTGAGTGTTTCGACATTAAAGACTTAATTACTAATTTTTTAAACGTCTGCACAGATCGTTCAGCCAAACCATTTGACTGAGGGTTATATGGTGGAGACGACAATAACTTAATTTTTCTTTCGGAACAATACTTTTTAAAAATAAAAGAATTATAAGGCGGACCGTGATCTGTAACAACTGTGTCAGGATAAGAAAACCTCGCAAAGACTTCATCTGTTTTAGTAATTAAAGAATAAATATTAGTAGAACCCATTTTGAAACATTCTATCCATTTTGAGAATGAATCGACAATAATAAGATATTTAGACGCTTTTTAATTCAAAAAAATCTAAATGAATCCTTTCCCAAGGACGACTAGATATGGGCCAAGACTGCCTACTGTTACGACTATTAACAGACCGTTGGACGGACTGACATATTTCACATTTATTGATAAAATTATAAATATCGTTGTCCATATTTTCCCACCAAACATATGACCTAGCTAATAACCTAGTACGGACAATACCCTGATGATTATGATGTAAATATTTTAAGACAGTATACTGTAAAGACAGGAATAATGACACGATTTCCAAATAAAATGCAATCATCATGAACGGACAAAAAGTTTCTATTTGAATAATAACTCTTGCAACCAAGTTTTGGTGTATATGATGACCAATTAGATAAAATAAATTCTTTGACTTTTGACAAAATTGGATCAGACTTTGTATGTTTGCGAACTTCAACATAACTAATGATAGGTGTAGTGAGATAAATAAAATTACATTCGGGAAATTCCAATACTTGACTACTAGGCAAACGAGACATCACATCAGCTTGAGGAATCAAATTACCTCTTTTGTGAATAATCTTATAATTATACGCCAATAAAATAATAGACCATCGGATTAAACGAGACGAAGCCATGACAGGCACTACTTAGTTTCTGAAAATAGAGACTTTAAAGATTCGTGATCTGTATAAATTACAAATTCTCGACCATACAAATACTTGTGAAACTTTTTGATACCAAATATCACTGCAAGTGCTTCTTTGTGCAACTGACTGCAATTTCTTTGAGCAGAAGTTAATGTAGCTGATTCAAATGCTACTGGACAATCAACTCCATCTACGATAATACTTAAGACAGCTCCGACTCCATAAGCACTCGAGTCAACAGTTAAAACAACAGGTTTTGTTGGGTCAAACAAAACTAAAAGTGACTTTTCTGAAATAGCAGTTTTACTTTTGGCAAATGCAATATCGCATCCGGACGACCAAAACCAAGGTATATCTTTCCTTAGTAATTTTTGTAATGGTTCTAATACTGTAGGGCACATAGCAATAAATCTTCTATAATAATTAAGCATGGAAAGGTATGATTTTAATTGCGTCACGTTCTGAGGCACTGGGGTAGCTAGTATCTTTTCAGTTTTAGATTTTGAAGGACTCTTTCCTTCGCCAGAAAATGAAAATCCTAAAAACTCCAACGATTGTGCAAAAAATTAACTCTTTCCAACATTAATCTTTACATTATAAGAGTCTAATCTAGCTAGTACTGATTCTAATGTTGCTTTACAAGAACTTAAATCTGTACCACCTAACAAAATATCATCGAAATATGCGGCACAATAAGGAATATCTTTTAAAATAGTATCCATCACCATTTGAAATATTGCTGGCGCAGATAACAGACCAAAAACCATTCTATTATAAGAATAAAGACCTTTAATAGTATTAATTGTAAGTAACTCCTTATTCGAGTCGTCTACTGAAAGCTGTAAATAAGCATTAGATAAATCAATGCGACAAAAGACCTTGCAATTCACAAATTTGTCAAAAATATCATCTGAAAGAGGAATAGGGTACTGATCAACTCGTAACTGCGGATTTATTGTGGTTTTTAGATCAACACATAGTCTTAACTTTCCATCTTTCTTTGGTACATATACTACAGGTGCACTCCACTGACTGTGTTTAACCTTAGTAATAATACCTGCAGCTTCTAACCTATCAAGTTCCTGACATACCTCAGTTCTAAGAGCATGAGGGACATTGTAAGCTTAATGAAACACTGGTGTAGCATTATCTTTTAGATTAATGTTAATTTTAAATTCCTTAAGTGGAAGACTATTGTTAGTTATTGAAAATGCGTTTGGATACTTTTCCGAAAATTCTTTAACTAACCCATTTCTATCTAAATTCTCAATAGCATTAATTGATGGTCCATTTGTTAAACCAAGACAATTTGGTAATAAATACTTCCACTATGGACAACTGACAGTTAACCAATTACGACCTAGAATAGCTTTATGAGACAAATCATTTACCACTAATAATGGTAGATCAAAAAATCTTTTAAAATTGGTAGTTACTACTTTAACAAAGATTACACCTTGTATTTTTAGTTGTTGATTGTTTGCTACTGTTAAATTACCAATAGAAACATTTAAATTAATTTGTTTGAAATACCTTAGGTACAAATCATAGGTAATGAGAGACGATGAACTTCCACAGTCCACAAAAAACATCATTTTATTATCATTTACAAATAGAGGAACATACACAGGATCAGGGTCAGCTGCTGGAACAGAATTTGTTGTTAAGTTACACGTAATTAAGTTAATAGAACCTTTTGGGCAAGATTCAGAAGTGTGACCTTTCTGGGTACATGAGAAACATAACCAATTATTTGCTGAACACCTATTAGGCGGATGATCCACAAAACATCTATGGCATTTCTATTTTGAAGGCTGAAATCTGTCACCTGACAATTGTCTCCTACTTTGCGCTTTGGACTCAACACGATTGGAACGAAAGTTACGTTGCATCACTGGAGACAGTTTTGGATTCCTATCGTACCTGGGTTGCTGATCGTTTTGACGATTATAAGTTTGACATTTTGCTCGACATGATGAATTTGGAAAATTATTTTTCTTTGGCTCGTAATACACAAATCATTTGTGTCAGCGTTTGTTGTAGAAAAGTTCTGTCGTATTTGCAGTGAACTCTTCATTATTGTATCCATTTCCAATATTAACTTACAGGCTGCTTCAAAGGTTAAAAATTGGGGATTTATTGCTAATTACATAATTATTACTCCTAGTAATTTTTCTTTTTAAACTATTTTGTTTTATACCAGCACTATACGTATTATACAGCATGAAAGAAATTACTTTCAAGTGATTCTCCTGGGTAGCATAAACGTAAGTTTTACTTTCAATACTACTGTATAGTTCAGTTACTTTAAAGGTTAAGCAATGGTTTCAGACCGGTGGCAGGAACTTTCGGTGCTACTTTAAAGTTTTAAAAACTTTAAAGTAGCTTCGGACAAGTTACTGCTACAGTCATAATATCACTTGAAGTTGCAACAACATTAAAGTAATTATACTAAGTAGCAATACCGTTCCACATACTTTAAAAAGCTACTTAGAAGTAATGGAACTACATAGTTCTAATAAATAGTAGAAGCAACTACATAATTACTAAAATATTTCAAATTGAAGTAATTAAACCTATAAAGTCATAAATTTAGTTGTAGTTACGTAACAGCTACTCAATCAAAGTTCCGATCTCAGTTACCGCAACCTAGATGCTGCTTGGGACTTGAAGAACTACTTAAAGATCGTGGTTCTATAAGAGACGATAGACGAGCTGCTATCAAAGGTTACTCAAAAAAAACTATTAAAATCTGAAACATTGTTATCATTAAATGTTTCTAAATGTATATTTGGACCTTGCGAAGAACTCGCAAGATCACTGCAAAACATTAGATATAGTGCTTCGGGAGCCAAAAAAGCATCAGAATATTTAATTAAAACTCTAAGAAATCTAGGATCAGATGCACAATTTAACAATTTATGGGACACCACTAAAATAATGGCACAAGAAATCAGTTTAAAGGACATGTCAGAACCGAGAATAAGAAAGGTACCACGACGGTTTGAACAGACGGATAACCCTTCAACCTCAGCTGTTTTAAATGCAAAAGGGTATTTACGCAAAGAATTCTTTACCGTTTTAGACCTATTAATATCTGGAGTGGAGCGTCGTTTTTGTCAGCCAGGAATGGATCAAATGATTAAATTAGAATCAATAATTATAAATTCTATTTTAAGAACTGGCCCGGTTCATACATTAAAAGAACTGAAACAAGGGCTTGAAATATTTGCCGAGGACTTCGATATCGACCGATTGCAGGCACAACTTACTTTGCTTCCAATAATCTTTGAAGAGGAACCACCAAAACCTTCCTATATCAGAGAAATTGCAGCAGTTTTGAAAAAACAGCCGGATATGCTGCACAATGTTTTAGATCAAGTAGTTCGCTTAATTAGTTTAATACTCACGATACCAGCTTCGGCAGCTTCTGCAGAAAGATCTTTCAGCTCACTAAGCAGGATAAAAACATATCTTCGTTCTACTATGACCCAAAAAAGACTATAATTTGTTAATTTTGAATATACATAAAGAGTCTGCTGGTACTTTAGATTTTAATGAAGTTCAACAAGAATTTATACTCCGTACATCGGAACGTAGAGCTATGTATGGTCTGGAATAATTAAAACTATAGTAGATTGATACGCGAAAGCGATTTGCAATATAATATACAGTAGTGGTTTGTTAATGTATACACGACTTTTTACGTAACCCCACAAGAAAAAGTCTAGATGAGTTAAATCCCGAGATCGCGCAGGCCATTCAATATGTCCTCGTCGTCCAATCCATCTTTGGGGAAAAACTGTATTTAAATGATCACGAACTTCCCTGGCATAGTGAGGAGGAGCTCCATCCTGTTGAAACGAAATTTCATCGCTTATTGTGTTAGTAAAGTTTTGATTTGGGTACAATATTGTGAGGGCAGGGATAATCTCATTTTGTAACAATCGTAAATATCTCGCTGAAGTTAGAGTGTATTCCATAAAGAATGGTCCTATAATATCCCTACCAATGATTCCTGTAATTAAGATGCAGGAAGTATTTAGTATTTTGAAAAATTTTCTGATCTATTACATACCTGCCCAAACGTTAATTTTTTCTGGAAATTGGGTATGCGATTCTTCCATCCACCGGGGATTGCTATCTGACCAATACCTACAGTTTTGTCTATTCACCTCACTATGTAAGCAAAATGTAGCTTCATCAGTCAATACAATGTTATTCACAAAATTTGGATCGTGATTCATGCGATCCATTAAAATTTCGCAAAACTGCAGTCGTCGGTCGAAATCGTCTTCATTTAGTTCTTGCACTAGTCGAACTTTATAGGGATGAAATTTTCGGTTCTTCAAAATTTTAAATGCTGATTGCTTGCACATATCGTGATTTGCAGCTAGCTGTTTTAGGGAAGTTTTTGGATTGTTAACAACGTCCAACATTACATTTAATGCATTTTCATCATTAGTAACTGTTTTTGGGCGGCCCGATTTTGCTAGATTTTTAACACTGCCAGTCTGGTTGAAGCGTTTTAATGTTTTACAAACCGTAGATTTACTAATAGGATTTCGATCAGGGTATGTTGCATGAAATAAATTACATACTTCCGCATAACTACGTCTTCTAAGTTTTGGGACAATGAAAACATCAAAACGGAATTTTTTGAAACGCTTGAACAGCAAAATTGTGAAGACCACTTTCGTGAGAACACATTTCGGTCAGAATCAGGTAGATTTGTTGTAAATTTTCCTTTTAAGGGAACCGTAAACTTAGGAGAATCCCGGTCATTAGCCCTCAAACGCTTCCTTTCGCAAGAAAGACGATTTGAAAAAGGTCACGTACTAGCAAATTCTTACAAAGAGTTTATGACTGAATGCCTCGAACTTAAACACATGGAACTTGTCCCGCTTAGTGACTTAAATAACCCCAATACGTTTTATTTGCCACATTTGGCAGTTTACAAATGTACAATTGAAGGTCCCAAGCTAAGAATTGTTTATGACTGTTCGGTAAAATCTTCAAATGGCTTAAGCCTTAACGATAATTTATTAACAGGCGGCAACCTCCAAAAGGGTTTATTTGACATTTTGTGCCGGTTTAGAACTTACCAATTTGCAATTTCCGCCGACATAACTAAAATGTAATTTGATTTCTACTTACGTCTTGGAATAGAATTCATACTAAAAAACACCTCTAAATGAATTTTACAACACTACTTGACAATACCTAAATAATAAGTGATAGGCAATGACTACACAACCGCATTTGGTAACGTTGAGATTCGAAATAAGAAAAAAGACGCATCTGTTGTTTTATGAGCTTTTCTTATGTAGGTTCAGTTAGCCTGATGATCCCTTTTAAAAAGTGCATGCCCAAAATAAAATATTATACAACTTTTTAAAATCACCTTTGACCAGCAAAATGGGTAAAAAACCCCAATGTGCAACGGTCCAAATCGGGTCTAATTTTACTGCCCTACTTTTAAACATTCAATTTCTGTATATCATCTTGAAGAACTTACACATACAACAATAACAATAAAAAATATGGAACAATTGAATATTTTCAGATAATTTGGAGATTAAGTTGAAAAACAAAAATACAAGAAAAAATAGTAAGTACGCTTTAGAGCACAAGCAGAAGTATTTCATCTTTCTTTTCTGTTTTAACTTTGTTTTTACTTTTATCTTCGTTCATTTGTCGTCACTCGTCTAACATCTAACCATTTTTTTGTTTTTATTTTTTCACCTGCTATGCTAAATATTTCTTACTTGTATCTAATGACTTGTATCGTCTCGTTTCTTTTCTTAGATTTAAATATGCCGTAAAGAGGTGGTGGTATGATTATGTATTTGCTGCTCTTTAGTCTTAGATTACTAGGAACATTCTGCTTCATTTTTGACATATGTATGTGGTCTATTTGATTTTTGATTCTCCCATTCGAGAACACCATGTTATCTTGACAGTCTTTGTGTAAAAATAGTGTACACCTTATATCTTCAACTGATAGAAATCAATCCAGCCAAGTTCTAGTATCAAGTCACCATTTTACTTCACCAATTGCAGCTTTTCCCTATATATCTTCACACCCTACGTTATCAACATCAACATTAAATCATTGTTTTCATTAATTTTTTTATCGTTAGTCATCATTTATATCATTGAAACATGAATTTTTTAGCAAAATTATTTGTTTTCTTCAATCTTGTTTAGTCTGTAGCACTTAATCCTAATCCTATTTGTTAATTGGTTTGCCACTAGGTTTTCTGTTGTTTTCTAGATTAGCATTATTAAAGAGTCTTGATAGCGTAGAATATAAAGTTTTTCAGTTGAAACCTTCCTCAAACAAAAAGTTTAAAACGTAGGTACTTTCTAAGATGTGATATAAGGATTTCAAAGATATCTACTTTTTTAAAAGATCCTATTCGCTTGTTTATATTTTCACAGTTTATGTATTCATGATTAAAGATAATAGTAGAATGCAAGGTCCGTAAATGTCTAAGCGGGCTCAGAAAGCTAGGTCATCTCATACACTTTCACTATGCAGCTAACGCGAAAAGGGCGGAACATGTTGATTAACAGGAAGCAGGAATAATCGACAACTCGACTTGTTTGCGGGTATGTACTTTTTGGTACTAAGCGTTAATTCAACGTTTTAGAACTTCACGCGCCTATATGACAATCGTGTCGGGTTTAATAGCAGCCGTATAGCAACTGTTACCTAGCGCGAAAATGGGGGTATTGCGAAGACCTATATTCCTAAGCTTGCTTATATACATTTACGGATCTTGAATAGAATAATGACAATATGTATTGACACAACTGAAAATCTTGGTTAAGGTTTTAATATTCAGGAGGTTAATATACGCTGCTTCAAAAAAACTGTCAATAAAGGCAGAAAATTATTAGTTATCACGTAAGTGAACTCACAGAAACCATAGGGGATGACAAAAGATTATTATCAGGAAAAGTAATACAAGAAACGCCAGGAGCAGCGAGTGCAAGAAAAAATGAAAACATTTATTTTCCACAAGTGATGAGTAGGTATTGCGGCACCTGGCCCAGACGGAAATTGACATGCCATTTGGCATGGCTCCTCTCCTTGCTTCAGATTGGTCGCCGCCATCTTGGATGACACGCCTACTGCTCTCTGATTGGTTACCCCCACTCCTGTAGACGGTATTTTCGAACGTCTGGCGCCATTCTACCACGCCCGCCATTACGGGAATCTGTATTACCGGCAATCTGTGTATCGCCAATAGAGGGCGTCATGAAGGGATCTGTATTATCGGCAGACTGTGTACTACTACTAGAAGGCGTCATGAAGAAATCTGTATTACTGGTATGTAGAGGTCGCGTAAAAAGAGAACTGTATTAGAGAAGAAGACCCTTCAATTAGAGTCTGCAGCCATTTTATAATACAACATGTGGTGCTAAATCTGAATATGCCAAATTATTGAATGTGTCAATTTTAAATTTGTCATTTTTGCATCTGTCATTTTTGAATCTGTCATTTTAAATCTTTCAATTTTGCATCTGTCATTTTTGGATGTCATTTTAAAAGTGTCAATTTTGCATCTGTCATTTTAAATCTGTTAATTTTGCATCTGTCATTTTTGCATCTGTCATTTATGCATCTGTCATTTTAAATCTGTTAATTTTGCATTTGTCATTTATGCATCTGTCAATTTTGAATCTGTCATTTTAAATCTGTCAATTTTGCATCTGTCATTCTGAATCTGTCATTTTGAATTTGTCATTTTGAATCTGTCAATCTTGCATCTGTCATTTTGAATCTGTCATTTTGAATTTGTCATTTTGAAATTTGCCATTCTTAAAGTCGCCATTTTGGATTTCCAACCCTTAAATTTTTAGCTCTGGGATTGGATCGACCATCTTTTATCCCTTTCACTAGACGGGAACTCTTTCTCACCTTCTCTCTCTCTCTCTCTCTCTCGAACGCTTGCTTTCGCTCTCTCCTTCTCACTCTCTCTCCTTCCAGCTCTCTCTCCCTTCATCCTAATGCTAGTAAATGAAACATCAATGTTTATCAATCAAATAGAATATTTATTTAGCTAGGAACTATTATTATTACAATTAATTTTACATTTCATCAAATGATGGTGATGATGATGATGAATATTGCAGAGGGATCGCCACTGTTTATCTTGTATTTACTGTTGGCCTCGATTTTCTATTTTCGGTTCCAGGGGCTAGAAACATAAAATAGAGCATTAAAAGAGAACTCAATGATGATGATGCGTGTAAATGTACCTTATTTGTTTCCACAAACATGCAGTCGTCATATTGTCACGTGGGGTTTTGCGTGACTGGGGAACGTAGTCAGAGGTAGAAAGGAATCAAACACAAGTCGTAACAACAACTATATACTAAGACAATAAACAAAGAACAAAAGGTTTACAAAGGTTGACAATAAACAGAGTACAAAAGATTTACAAAGATTACATGTTCACATATGGTGAGGACGTATATGTCCTCCTAAACTACTACAATACAGGGAAGGTGGGGACCAACCCTGATCAGCACTAGGTCTACAAACTAAGCATGTAGGAGATAACCTCCTGGTAACTAAGCCGGGAAGGCCTGGACACAACCTTCCCAAAATCCTGCATCGAGTGGGCGATTTAAGCGCTTAGTGGTGCTAATATTTCAGCACAGTTTGGAATGAATTTATGATAATACGAAACAAGGCCAATAAAATTCCTAAGGTTCTTTTGATTAATAGGCAATGGAAATTCTGCAATTGCTTCAACTTTTGTAGTTTGATCGCCACTGTTTATCTTGTATTTACTGTTGGCCTCGATTTTCTATTTTCGGTTCCAGGGGCTAGAAACATAAAATAGAGCATTAAAAGAGAACTCAATGATGATGATGCGTGTAAATGTACCTTATTTGTTTCCACAAACATGCAGTCGTCATATTGTCACGTGGGGTTTTGCGTGACTGGGGAACGTAGTCAGAGGTAGAAAGGAATCAAACACAAGTCGTAACAACAACTATATACTAAGACAATAAACAAAGAACAAAAGGTTTACAAAGGTTGACAATAAACAGAGTACAAAAGATTTACAAAGATTACATGTTCACATATGGTGAGGACGTATATGTCCTCCTAAACTACTACAATACAGGGAAGGTGGGGACCAACCCTGGTCAGCACTAGGTCTACAAACTAAGCATGTAGGAGATAACCTCCTGGTAACTAAGCCGGGAAGGCCTGGACACAACCTTCCCAAAATCCTGCATCGAGTGGGCGATTTAAGCGCTGCCCACTCAAACTAAGCACTAAGCATTTATATAATAAAAAGAGTACTCACCAGCTTGCTTGTTGTGTTGGAGTCATGGAAAACTGACTGGTTTGAATAGCTCAAGCAAGCTGGTTATATACTGCCGAATGAGGAAGTAAATCGTATCGTAGTTGGAATTCGTAGGCAGAAGTTCTCAGTAAAGCTTGTGGGTTGGTTGCATGCGCGATGTCGGTGCCTGGTACGAAGCTGCAGGTGGACGGAAGTGTTGGTGCGTTCACTGGAAGGAATGCACATCTGCAGGCACATCGTGTGGGAAGCCTCGCCTCGACGGAGGAAGTAGGCGTAGATATCGCATGCCAGCGGATGCGACGGTGGGCGAAGCGGCCGCGCTACTGAGAAAACACTGCAGGTGGTATCACAGCTGCTGAACTAGCGTAGGCAACTGAATGTGGCCTTGCACGCTTTATGTAGTCCAAACGGAAGAGAAGTTTAGTTTTAAATAAAATATTTAAGTATAAATATTTCCGTTTGTGACAATATGGCAAAGGTCTGCTTGTTTTCCCCAGGTACAGCAGGCCCAGAGAAATAGTTTTAGCCTCAATCTTTTCGTTAAGATCCTTAACCCTCTCGTATGTCAGCTTATCGCTGATTCGCTTAGGTAGAAATGTAACGTAGTTTTCACCAACAATAATCACACTTTGGCGTTTATCACGGCAAACGACTCTTTTGAACTCTAGTATTTCGATGACCTCTTTGACCCCGTAGGTGCATAATTTCTTGATAGGTTTCAGACCGCCACTGTTGCCTGAAGGTTTGTTCAATTGTTGTAACAAGTCCATTTTTTTCTACGTAAAAACAAAGATACACACACATGTTAGAATTTAAATAGTAGCATTTTATTTAAAATTTCATGCGTAAACACGTACACGTTAATAATAAAAATAATTAGTTTTAACATACCTGTTTTTAATGTTGAAGCAAGCACTACTGAGTAAAAAACTAGTTAAGTAATAATAATATCACCGGAGCGTTAGAAATAATTATCACCAATCCGCTGAGTCAACAAGAATAAAACTAAAGTTAGTGTAGGGTGAAACTCGGTTTTTATAGTAGCTCAATCTGCAGGAATAAACTTGTATGCGCGGAGACCCAAATGCAGCTGTTCTTAACACCTGCTAAAAGATAATATCTACATTTATTGCCCTGAGAGAAAGAGCATAATGAAAAGGGTTCATCTTCGTTAAATCAGCGGTGTTTTAGCCTGTCAAAGAGACAACCTATCACTAGAGGCATAACGAGGCTAATACATTTCTCTAGTTAATAAAAACTAAAGATAGTACAGGGTGAAGCCCGGTTTTTATAGTCACCTCAATCTGCAGGAATAAACTTGTATGCGCGGAGACCCAAATGCATTTGTTCTTAACACCTGCTAAAAGATAATATCTAGATTTATTGCATTGAGAGAAAGCCTAATGAAAAGGTTCATTTTCGTTAAAGTTGAAGATCGCCCGATAACAAGCAATCTTCTACCTGTATACATAGTGTGTGTAAGAAACATTCAAGGGGTAAAGTTGATATTTCAAAACGATAAAGCTTATAAGCTGGTAGTAGCCTCAGTTCATTAAAATTATTGAAACTAGAGCGTAAGTACGTTTTCACCTGGGGAGTTTATTAAAATTAAAAATTATTGAAACCCTTAGCAGGTATGTATGTAGGTTGTGATATTTTCTTTAAAAGTTTAACACTAATGTTGACAATAAAAATATAGACCTTCCTTTAACCCAAAAAAAAGAAAGGGAATTAGATAAATGTAAAATTGTTCCATGATATTTATTAATAAACAGAAACATTTTACTTTAAAGTTAAATTATCGGCTATTATTATTGCCGCTGTCGTTGAATTTAAATTATTTTAAATTTTAATACTTTAAAATTCTTTATTAAATACAGGCATTTATTCTTTGTTAGTTACTTATATTTTATTAGTTTGTTAGGGGAAAACCTTAATGAAATGTATATTGTTGAGCTCTACTAGCGAGCGAGCTTAATTTTAGAAAACATAAATTGTTAAATAAGTTACTTGAATTCAATTGAATTGTATGTTTTGGTCATGTAAAAGGTGATTCAGTTTAAAAAGACCATGGGAACAAATAAACTTTTATTAAATTATCACTTATTACGGGCGATTGGACATATTGTAGTGGGCAAAAATATTCTGATCAATGACATATGTATTTTCAGGGTTGGTAGGTTTACTGGTTTTCAATCTGACTTTTATTAAATTTTAGATCTACAGCTGATTTCAAATATATCTAGGACAATCATCAGTACTTTATAGTGTAAATGCTGCTTTTTATTTTTCTTGATACCGTTTTTTTGTTATAAAAATTCTTTTTTCTCTCAGGTAAATCGTACATAAAGGTTTATAGTCAGTATATATATGAATGTCTCTGCATTTAACATAATACCGGAATTTCTTTGGTGAAAAGTAAATTTGCTAAAAGTTCGCGTGAAAAAACACTGTATTTTTGTTTCGTAGGGGTAAGTTTACGTGAACAAAATGCTAATGGTTTCCACATGCCATTATCCAGTTGCTGGAGTACTCCTGCAATTGTGGTAGATGAACTATCAGCTGCAATACTAATTGGAGCGTCGAGTTTAGGATGTGTTAGTAGTGTAGCATTGATTAAAGCATTTTTAGCATTGTTAAAAGCTTGTACTTTATTGCTATTTAATATGATAGGTTTTTGAGAGGCTTTGCCTGGTATAACCAGATTATTTAGTGGTGCTAATATTTCAGCACAGTTTGGAATGAATTTATGATAATACGAAACAAGGCCAATAAAATTCCTAAGGTTCTTTTGATTAATAGGCAATGGAAATTCTGCAATTGCTTCAACTTTTGTAGTTTGTGGTTTAATCCCGTTAATATTTACAGTGTGTCCCAAAAAGACAATTTCTGAGACACCAGATTTATATTTATCCACATTTACTAGAAGCCCATTGTCTCTCAATCGTGAAAAGACTTGTTACAGATGGTCAAGATGTTGTTGAGCATCTTTACTAAATATTAAAATATCGTCTACGTAAGAAAATATAAAAGATAAGCCTGATAATATTGTATCCATGAATCGGCTCCATGAACTTGCTGCATTTCTTAAACCAAAACACATCCTTTTGAATTGAAAGAGGCCTAGTGGTGTGGTAATTGCTGTTTTGTGAATATCATCAGGGTGAATGGGGACAGTTTTATTGACACAATCAATATTTAAATTATTCGTTTGTAAAAAGTCCAAACCAAGGATAGGAAATGTGACATTAGCTATCAAAAATTTCCAGGGTTGGCGCTGTATATAAGAAATGTCAAAGTCAAGTGTCAAATTTACTGTACCTAATATGGGAATGTTCGTATTGTTTGCAGCTTTCAGGTTATCAGTAAAATTTTGTTTCGTTGTATTTTGGAATAACTTAGCTATTTTTGGTGTTATTATTGAATATGGGGATGCAGTGTCAACGATAAAAGAAATATTGTTAATAGTATCCGTCAATTCCATGAAGAATGATGAGGCATTGGGACAAGCTCTGCTACCCTCATCATTTGATATAGCAGAGCTGACAATTAGTTTTTTTTCTGATAGGAACAGTTGCCTGTACATTTACGGGCATTGTCTTGGAACCTAGCGTGGTAGTAGCACAGTCTAGACACCTTTGAACAGTCAGCATCAGTAACAGTATTAACTCGTGGTTTATAATTTGTCGAAACACGAGAGATTGACGTGCGAACATTTTGAATTTGCTTTATTTTGCTAGAAAGGTTTTGTACTTGCTCGGTCAGTTGGTCAATCTTATGTTGTAAAGTTGTATGTAATTGATCAGGTTTTGGAGCCTCGTGTAATTCGTTTATCATATCAAGTCTTTCTATAAGATCTGACATAGGTAACTGTGATAAATCTATCGCTTGAATTTTTAAATTGTTTGGTAATTTCGCTATTAGAAAATCTTTGAGAATTTCGTCATTAAAATTCAAGTTCTTTGACAGTGTTTTAATGTCAGTTACTAATTCCTTGACTTTACCACTGAATGTCAAGCTATCCAGGAGTTTTGAAATTTGCGAAAGGCGTGAGCCTACATGAAAATCTTTAATGGCATTCTTCAAAACAGAATACGGTTGCCTGCGAGGTGCGTTTACTATGAGATCTTGGTGGTTAGCTATAACATCATTTGGCAAGTTCAAGGTTAGAATATCATATCGTTGGCGTTCATCGTTTATGTCGAGATGAATAAAGTACCGGTCTAATAGAGTTAACCAGGATTCTATATTTGAATTGTCAAATGTCGGAAATGGATTATGAGCAGCCATATTTAATATGAAATTGATTAAGTTATACTTATCTTGATTAAAAAAAGGTATATATTCCGATATTGGTTCAGAATCGATAAGCTAGCGATTGTCCAATCAATCCAATTGTAGATGTCGTAGTTGGTTGATGCAGAACTAAGTGCTGTTAGTTGTATGCAGCCGACTAGCACGTGTTGGAAGCAGGACACTTTATAGCTTCGATCAGATCTGCTGATGTCGATTCTTCTTGTTGATTGTTGAGTTCTTTTCGTCGAAGGTCACCAGTATAACGGTAGGTAGTTTACCAGAAGTTATATTATTCTTGGAGTTAATAAAAAACGTGTTTATTTTTGATATCTTTTATTACTTGTTATTTATTCTTGTAGTTATCGCAATCACTTAGCATTCCAATGCCTTCTTGAGATAATATCTATATAATGACTGTCCTTATGACTGAGTATCATTACAGTACTCTCGAAGGTCGCTCGAATTGTTAAACCAGTTGGAGTGATAGAAACGGCAATATATAAAAATCTGTATTTAAAATAAAGATGGATATACTGCATATTTCATCGCTTCTCTTAAGCATGTCTCGTGACGCCCAGGCATTGTAACACTCCGAGAAGCATTGATACCTTTATGCGTTATAACTCTTACAAATAATAATAATAATATTTCACTTATCATTTTAATGTTGCTAAACCGCTAACTATTTAAGCTTTAATATTTGCTTAAATTAAATTGCTATTAAAGCTTCGTGAAAGAAAGCCAACCCTGCGTTCATATTCGTGAGGGTTCTTAAACACGAATTGTTTATAACAATATACATATAATGTAAATAATTATTATTTATAATATTTAATATTACATAAAAATTTGAATAGCTTATGTTTAACGTACTAGTTGCTTAATAAGCTTGCATTGCATTCAGATGTTGATGTTTATTTAAAAAGAAATTAACAACATATAATCTTTGTTTTTAGCAGTTGTTAAGTGTGCAAGTGCGATATTGTTGTTGTTATTGTTGTTGTTACGCTTACCTGTACAAAATGTCTTCTCTCTACGAAGTAATCGCCGAAAGTGTGTCCACCATAAAGAAATTCGGCACCCAGAAACACCGAGTAGTGTTTAAAGTAAATGACGCGCCAGACGGTGAAGACCATTTGAACTTTTTTAAATCGGCCATCAATGAAATTTTACGGAATTTGTTAAGCCGGGCGCAGTCTATTGATAAGATTGGGGCAGAATTTGAATTCGATAGTTTCAAACAAAAACTTCCCGGCTACATGAGCCTCAAACGGGTCGATGAGGTCACATTCAATGATGTCTGGGGCATTCTAGAATCAATCTTACAGAGCGATCCTGAAGCCTGGAGTTCGGACACCTTTAGACTGATCGCTACTATTGTAACACCACCAGCCGGACAAGGTCGCAGTGGTTACCATACGTACAGCACCTTTCCGAAGAATGTCGCCAACGCAGAGGGATTGTCACGATTAACCACAGCAGTGACAATCTATGCCTACCCAGGGCTTTGGTCGTAGGCAGGGCTCACGCAGATAATAGTGGCAATTACAAGAAGATCAGTGATAATCAGAACGTGCAAAAGATAAAGGCCGAGGAAATGATGCAGGAAGCGGGAGTAGCTTTCATTCCACCGGAGGGAGCCGAGGTCAACGAATTAAGGCTTTTCCAACAGCTCCTGGCCCCCCGACCACAAGATAGTAGTATATAGCTACGGATCAAAAGGTCGTTCACTTATCTTAGAGGGGGTCGTTGATAATGATGCTTGTGATGCAATAACAGTAACAAAGAACATCAATCTGCTGTATCACGAACGTCATAACATCGTTGACCTCGGCTTTTTCCTGCAGCTACTACTGCGAGCATTGTCATACCCCCTACGACCATAAAAACCACCATAGATGCGAAAAGTCCTGCGTAGGCTGCGGTAGCTCTTCGCCCTGCGAGAGAACAGCACAGTTGATTAGGTGTCCGGACTGCAGGCGTGATTTTAGAACCCAGACGTGTTTTGAGAACCATCAAGGTAAAATGTGCCGGGAAGTACAGAAATGCGAGGGGTGTTTCAAATCCGTGAACCTCAAGACCCGGAAGCAGTCCCACGTGTGCGGGGAGATCTATTGTAAGATCTGTCAGAGCCATAAACCCGAAAACCATTTTTGTTTCATACAGCCGGCCGGGTCTAAAAACGCAAAGCAACAACAAGGCACCTTGTTTGTGTTCTTCGACCTGGAGACCCGGCAAGAGAAAGAAATTGCGCCGGCGTAAAGCTCCATGAACCGAATCTATGTGTTTTCCAGCAAGTCTGTTCTGAATATTACAACGATTCATCAGCGGCTACCACATGTGTAAGATGTGGTTTGCGAGAACATATCTTGCTAGGAAAATGCATTGATCGGTTTTTACACTATTTATTAGACTCGCGGAAATTGTTCAAAAAAGTTGTAGCAGTTGCCTATAACGTGCAGGCTTTCGATACGCAATTCATTCTAAATTATCTGATAACAAATACCTCTATGAATCCTGATCTCATTATGCGCGGCTCAATAATTCTATTGCTACAACTACATAACCTGAAATTTATAGACTCTCTCAACTTTTTTCCTATGGCTCTGGCAGAGTTACCAAAAGCCTTCGATCTACCGGCTCCCAAGGGATACTTACCGCACCTCTTTAACACCAAGGCCAATGCCAACTATGTAGGGGCTCTTCCGGACATCAAATTTTACAGTCCTGATACCATGAAACCCAAGGCTCGTAAAGAATTCCTAAAGTGGTACGAGGTAAACAGGGCCACGGAGTTCAACATGCAACGTGACCTGGTCGAATATTGCCGAACAGACGTTGATATTTTGAAGAGAGCCTGTATCCACTTTAGGAATCTCTTTATTGAGGAATGCGACGTTGACCCGTTCACGGAAGCCATCACCATCGCTTCGGCTTGTAATCTCATGTTCCGGAAAAAATTCCTCAAATAAAGCACCATTGGAGTGGTACCAAAGGGTGGTTATAGATGGGCAGATAACCAGTCTAAGGTAGCTCTCCAATGGCTGTTGCTGGAAGAACATCAAAGAGGTGTCGAGATTCAACATGCCGCCCGGCAGAGAGAAGCTATGGTGGGCGGGTTAAAGGTAGACGGGCTGTATGGTAATCAAATATTTCAATTTCACGGGTGTTACTTCCACGGATGTCCCACCTGCTTTACCACCCGTCGCAACGAGCCTCTACACGACGATCCTAGCGACGAGCATTGAGCAGTGGAAATGTTGCTTCCGGCGGCAACTAACACCCGAACTCTGACAGCAGATAGAGAAACACCCTTTGCTTTTAAACACACCCTTAAACCCGAGAGAGGCATTTTACGGTGGCCGTACAGGGGCAGCAAAATTAAAGCGGGTTGCAAAAGACGGGGAAAAGATCCAGTATGTCGACGTATGCTCCCTTTACCCCTGGGTATGCAAGTACGCCAAATTCCCAGTTGGCCATCCAGAAGTTTACTAGGCAAGGCGGCTTGTGAAAAGTTAATCAGGGATAAAGGGGGCCTGGAAAACATCAACGGCGTGATAAAATGTACAGTGTTACCGCCGCAAGATCTGTATCATCCGGTCTTGCCCGTTAAAATGCACCAAAAGCTGCTGTTCCCTCTATGTCGCACTTGCGCTGAAGATTTGAACCAGGCCAAATGTCAGCACGGCGTAGAGGACCGAGTCATCAACGGAACCTGGGTCTTGGACGAACTGTTAATAGCCATACGTAAGGGTTACATCGTGCAGGACATACAAGAGATCTGGTCGTACGATGTAACCCAGTACAATAAATCGTCCAAGTCTGGGGGCTTGTTTTCGGGCTTCATCGACAAGTTCCTGAAGATGAAGCAGGAAGCCAGCGGTTGGCCATCTTCAATAGCTGTCAACACCGACGACGATGATATCGCTGGAGCCCGGAAACAGTACGTTGATGACTACCTCGAGAACGAGGGAGTCTCCTTGGATTCGATGAAGATCATCAAGAACCCTGGTTTGAGATCGTTGGCCAAACTGATGTTGAATTCCTTCTGGGGTAAGTTACAGCAGCAGCATCAGTACATGTAGTACCTAGTTTTATTGATTATTGTTATAGGGAAATTTGGTCAACGTGAGAACCAGGCAAAAACGGCTAAAATCAACGAACCCAAGGAGTTCTTCGACCTGCTATCCAGCTCGGGCGTAGAAGTAAATCACGTGCAGGAAATAAATGACGAGGTGATTGCGGTTAACTGGCAACATAAAGAGGAAGCAGCAGATCCTCTGTCGTCACTCAACGTGGTCATCGCGGTATTTGTCACTGCACTGTGTCTTAAGCTGTATTCCTATTTGGATCAGCTAGGCGAGAGAGTCTTATACTATGACACAGGTAAGTCGTACTATCAAAGATCAACCGTCTATATTAGAGTTAATTTTCTTTCGTTGTTTCAGATTCTGTAATATATGTTTCAAAACCTGGCGACTTCGCGCTACCAACCGGTAGCTTCCTAGGTGACCTTACGGACGAGCTCGAAGAGTACGGTCCTGGATCGTATATTATAGAGTTTGTGTCAGGTGGGCCTAAAAACTACGCCTACAAAGTGTATTCCCCGACCACCGGACAGATACACGTGGTCGTAAAGGTCAAAGGTATTACCCTAAATCACGCCGCGACTCAAGAAATAAACCTTGAGTCCGTGCTGAGGCTGCTGGAAGGCATGGACGAGAAGATTATTGTAGAGTCCAACAACATCCGGCGCACGGCTGACCATCAGCTTGTAAGGCGAACGGAATCAAAAGCCTACAAGATAACGTTCGCCAAGAGACGGCGTATAGAAGATTTTGATTCCGTTCCGTTCGGCTATAACAAGCGACCACGTGTATAAACATTTTAAACCTCGTGTATATATATGTGTGTGTGTATAGCAATAGTAGTAGTAATATAGTTGTATTTTTAAGTTTTGTAAATTTTGTATATCATTTACCATTTGTATCTAGGTAGTAGCATATCTAACTCTTAAGTAGCAAAATATTTGTAAAGTAATAAGTACAACACCAACTGAAGGTGGATGTTTTCAATGATTACCATTATTAATGTAAATAATTATTAATGCATATAATTATTGTACAGTTCAATCGTAGTAGCAGTAGTCGGGTATGTTAATCGAAAGAGATCGACCTTCGGCTTGCTGTAATTATTATTATTATTATAAGTGATGATGTCTAGGTTTATACTTTGTGTATACTACATTCGAAATTATTTAAGAATGTAATAATTGTTACGTAGGTAATTAGCTGTTGTTGTAAATTGTTCAACCATCTTATGTCAGTATAGTGTAGTTATAATAATAATAATAAGTGAAGCTGACGAGGGTTATACTTTATGTACTGGAATTGTAATTAATTATCAAAAAAGATGGTGAAACTTGGGAGTGATTGAGTGTAAATCACAGCCATCACGGGGATACTCGGGAACATGCTCATGAAATAGATCTCTTACCTGATAAACGCGATTTTGTTCTTTTCAATTGTGTCTGTTAAGTAGTAGAAGTAGTAGTAGATCAAGACAATGTTGAAAAGAATATTTAACATAACAAATCGTACAAGGCATTCAATTGCTCCGGCTAAACAACAACAATTTGACAATGAAAGAAAGGTCAAGTTTCAAACGTGTTACGAGTATGCCTTCATCGTTATCCGAGAACAGATTTCAACCCTAATAATAATTGTTTAGTTATTTAATTATTGTTTAGTTGTTCAATAATTTTTGAGAAAGATTGTCATAGAATAAAAGATTAATGCTCTATCATGGTTATCCGAGAACAGATTTCAACCTAATAATTGTTTAGTTATTTAATTATTGTTTTGTTGTTCAATAATTTTTGAGAAAGATTGTCATAGAATAAAAGATTAATGTTCTATATGTGTATTATTACTATTCTCCCCTGTACCATGGCATGAAAGTGATAGCTATAACTAGTATGAGAGAAGCAAGAATGAGGTAATTACCTACACACCTGACGGTGATGACGTGTCATTAAACAAGATGAAACTTGTCTGTCAACGCCGACAACATGTTTACCGTATGCATGTTACTGAGCATGCGTTGGATCTAGGTTAGTATAAGCGACTATATGAAGTCGACAGTTGTTAGCGTGTACTAGTGGCAGACAGCACATGTACTGCAGCAGCAGCAGCAATTACGATGATGGCGAGTATAAGCAGTCCTAATTATTCTTATGATAACGAGACCTGTGAGAGCGAATTATTTCCCCTGCAAATAGGTAAGTTGTTTATAAAACTTCAAGTTTGTGTTTGTATGCTAATTTGTGTCTATTTTGTTACTTGTTTAGATGAAGGCCCTGATGTTGCATATCACTCATCATCATCATCAACAGCAAGTACCGACAAGTACAGCGAGAACGGTCAAGATTCGAACAATGAAGAACTAGGTAAGATGTTTAAAACTTTTGTATGTTTATGCTTATATTAACCGATTATTGTATTATTGATTTAGCGTTCCATGATCTGTCGCAGCAGCAGCCTCTATACTACGCTGATGACGCTGTAGCAGCATCAGCAAACTTTACCATTGTAGATACACCAGTAGCAGCAGTAGCTAAAGGTGAAGTACGTGTTCAACTGCTCGGGGCTGTCCAATATCCGTTGTATTTTACAAGACCTCCAGGGGAAGAAGAAGAAAACTACGACCATGTACACAACATCCATGTAGGACTTATTCCACCTGACGACGACGACGCCTAGGGGTCTAAAGAATTTGGACGTGGTAGCTCGAATGCGTGAATAACGTATGCCTGCATGGTGAAATAGTGTTGTCGGAAAGTGACTGGTTCGAGTTGTATGATATACGAGTCGAGGCAATGTTTAAAATTTCTTTTATGGTTGCTGCTGCAACGATAAAAGTGGACTACATCGTGATAAACATTTAAAAGTCCATCTATGTAAGAATTTATACGTCGAGATTATTCACAACGAGTTTTTTGGCAACAGGGTGGCGATTCATCAGAATGATAAACAACGGACTATAACTTTAAAAGATTACGAGTTTCAGTCTATATTGCATCTAGCACCGCTGATCAATCATCAGGCTCGAACGTTACATCACCTGGACTTTTCGCGTTTCTACCACGCAAACATAGAGAACGTAGCAGAAGGTCAACTGAGATGCCGTGAAGATGTCTATAAAACGCTACCGACAACAGACTCCATCTTATTCACGACCGAACTGTTATGCGGGTACTACCCAGCTACCAGCTTAATAGACAACGCATCAACAACAACAACTGGTGGATTGAACTCGTTTATTTTATTAGAAATAATAAAACATTATCCGCAAAAGTTTATCAATGCCGTACGTACACGACGGCAATAATATCAGCAGCAGCCGAAAACGTCAACGATAACGTTTGCATCGTCGTATTAAGCACACCATGGCGGAAATAAACTATCTTAGAAATAGTAATTATTCATTACACAGTATGAGTTGAGATCATCACGTAACACTTGCAAATTGTTCAAATATTTTTGTAACCTATCTTAGAAATAGGTTACAAAAATATTTGAACAATTTGCAAGTGTTACGTGATGATTTCAACTCATACTGTGTAATGAATAATTTGTCAAATAATATGTTACAATTGTTCATTTACTCCTCGAAATGTATAGCAAAATAAATAATATGTATATTTAAACATTGATGTTTCATTTACTAGCATGAATAGGGGTGAAGGGAGAAGGGTGACTATATAAAAGGTAGATCGTCATCAGCGAGAGGGTACACGAAAAAAGCCGAAGATTTCCGACGGCGAACATCCTAAGTTACATAGCAGCCGGTAAGCAAGCGTTCGAGACAGAGGAGAGAAAGAGTTTCCGTCTAATGAAAGGGATAAAAGAGGGTCGATCCAATCCCAGAGCTAAAAATTCAAGGGTTGGAAATTCAAAATGGCGACTTTAAGAATGACAAATTCAAAATTACAGATTCAAAATTGACAGATTTAAATGACAGATGCAAAGATGACAGATTTAAAATTGACAGATTCAGTAATTTGACAGTTTCAAATGACAGATTTAAATGCCAGATTTAAAATGGCATATTTAAAATGACAGATTTAAAATAACAGATTCACAATTGACAGACGCATAAATGACAGATGCAAAATTGACAGATGCAAAAATGACAGATGCAAAATTGACAGATTTAAAATGACAGATTCAAAATTGACAGATGCAAAAATGACAGATTTAAAATGACAGATGCAAAAATGACAAAATGACAGATTTAAAATGACAGATTCAAAATTAACAGATGCGAAAATGACAGATTTAAAATGACAGATGCAAAAATGACAGATTCAAACATTCACAGACGTATAAATGACAGCTGCAAAATTGACAGATTTAATATGACAGATGCAAAAATGACAAATTTAAAATTGACAGATTCAGTAATTTGGCATATTCAAATTTAGCGCCACATGTTGTGATATAAAATGGCTGCAGACTCTAATTGAAGGGTCTTCTTCTCTAATACAGTTCTCTTTTTACGCGACCTCTACATACCGGTAATACAGATTTCTTCATGACGCCCTCTTTTAGTAGTACACAGTCTGCCGGTAATACAGATCCCTTCATGACGCCCTCTATTGACGATACACAGATTGCCGGTAATACAGATTCCCGTAATGGCGGGCATACATTATCAAAAACGGACCAGCCAATGCTGTGGAATAAACCCTCTGAAGTGCAATTAAAAAAGTACCACAAAGGTTGCGCTGTCAAGAGTCTCAATGGATAGAAACGAAGAATTTACTGTATATAAATTTACTGTATTTTAAGATATAGTGAATGTATCTGAAAAACATTTGTCAAAAACATAAATGGAAGCAGAAATTATGCGAGCCGAGTTAAAACATTTGTAAGACATCGTAAAAAATACTGTTCTAAAGAAAGTCGTGAAGCAAAATTAAGAACTTTTTTAAGACTGGCGTCTGCCTATGCTAGTACATGGAAACTTGGGGATCCAATTTATAGAAACTGGTATAACCTAGAATGCTGTATTTTTTTATAGCAATATATGACAACATTTTCTCGGGCATGAAGTATTTTCAAGCCGTTAGTTTCTTTAGTTCTCAAGAAAAAAAATAAAAAAGAAATTTTTTTCGAAAAGATGTCAGGTGATGTTTATTACAATAGTGATCCTAAAATGGCAAGTAAAGTTTTTTTATGAGTTATATATCTTTCGAAATTTAGTTTTATCCGCATTTCAAGAGTCCAAAATTGAAAGGCGTGGTTTGTTTGTTCGGCAAAAAGCTATTAACTGTTAATCACCTGACGTCATCCAATAATTTGTCTTTCTTAGCACCTCCTACCGCGGTGGTGTACGGATAATAAAATTATTATTTTTTGAATGCAAGGTTGAATGATAAGAAACGGTGAAAACCATAGGCGTGCGTATAATATGTTTTAAGTAAATTAATAACAGAATTTGAAATATAATTTTGAAATAATAATTCATTATTTTTTTTATCAGTTGATTTAGTCGTGATTAAAGAACATAACTTAATACTTTCCAACATTATTTGTATTCTTTAATAGTGAAATATTTGTGAAGAGGGCGGATAATCAGACTTCAAATTAACAAATTTTCTGTAATATGCAAATGTACAAATGTAGTATGCCAATCTGCGGGTTCGGTATCCCGTACAGAAACCAAATATTTTTTCCAAACCATACATTATTTTGTGTACAGATAATTTTATACACTATTATTTGATTATTATTAATACAGATCAAAGATGATTGATCTATGAAGACATTCCTACAACGAACCTGAAAGTTTATAAAAGCGTATGTTCAAATGTTTTTTCTTCTAAGGGTTTCTAAGAAAAAAGCTTTGGGAACTTTCCAATGACAGGTTTTTTTATAGAGTTATTACTCTATAGTCTATACTATATGTATGAATACATAATACCGTTATAATACCATGACACTAGGTTGCAGATACAACAGTTATTTATGTATTAAAGGCGTAAAGAGTTTTTTATGGCCGGAAGCGGAAAATGCGTAGGGCCATAAAAGCAAGTTACGCCAGCTATACGTACACTATTTGATGCACAGATTAAGTTTTTATCTCAAATCTCAAATTGTGTAAAAATAATATATTATAATACAAGTGTATAATAAGCAAGACTTTAAAGCAAGCACGACGCGCTTAAAAGCACGAGGCGAAGCCGAGTGCCTTTTAACGGAGCAGTGCTTTAAAGGCTCTTATGCACGTGTATTATACGCTATTTTTTATTATACCTACACTACAATCTGAAAATTGTAACAAAAAAAGTAATTTGAAATACCTTTTCTAAATAATCTGCATCATTAATCGTTGATATAGAAATGGTTAAAAAGAATTGTTCTTTGGTTGCTATGTATAAATTTGCTGTATTGTTCAAAATTTGTAGAGTGTATTATTTTAACATTGTTGTTAATTTCTTGTTACCTAGGCAGCTTTAAAGGCCTTATTTCGCACGCTTAAGGGAGTTGTGGCTGTAGAAAAATATGATGAAAATATAAAAAAATTACTGCAGTTTATAGATTTTAATGTACAAAGTTATTTCCTAGAAAATCTTTAATGTTTAGGAAGTTTGTTTATGCATAAATTGCATTTAAAAATAACACACGATCTTATGCAAAATGGCAAGTTGTTGATACCTTTATTATAATAACTTCATAAAAAATGATGAAAAAAACTTAACACCAAAACATTTCACGTAAAACCGTTGTAAGATTGTGCTGTTAAAGTTTCAAATTTGTTAGGAGGATAGTTTTGCCAAAAAATAAATTAATACGAAGAATATGTCGATTGAACGCTTGATATAGCTCACTTGGTAACAACGTCGCATTGCGACAAACTACCGGGAAAACTTAAATGCTTTATATAGCTCCATATAGAACCAGTGCCGTTGGTAATTTACATCTCGAAAATAAAATCAGTTGTATTAAATAAAAAGATACATAATTCGGGAATTTCTTACTGCTACGTTTTAAATGAATCTGAATAAATGGTGTTTTATATACATATATTTGCAAAGATAACCTCAAAACATGAGTCAACGTCATTTAGTGCATTAATTTGATTTTATCAGAACAACAAACGAAATACTGGTGCCAACTGAAAGCAACGTTGTCACTTTTTCACTACTCTAGAAGCGTATAATTTATTTATATTCTAGAGAGATTTCTTTAATTTTTAGTGTTTACATAGTAATGTTATTTTATATTTACTAATAAAAAAGTAAACTTGAATGAAATTTCTGGTTAGAACAATTGTTTCTTTCGTCAGTTTTTCACGTTCTTAAGTTTGGACTAGACAGTCAAAAGTTAATTTCTGACTTTAAAAAACTAATAATTAATTAAAAACATATATAAATAATAACTAATTGCTTTCACATGCATTTTAATAAAACTAGTATCGTTTGAGCCATTATTTGAAGCAAGACTATGTAATTATTTCTATTTGTCAACATAGCACAGTTCCATAATTTTTGGCTCAGACTATCCCACCACAACTTCCTAAAGAGTACGATATACCAAGATCATGAGTCAGGTATAATAAAATAATATATTATATACCCAGGGACTAAAGTGCATCTTTTAATCCCGAATGTGAGTTTATTTTCCGAGCGTTAGCGAGGAAAATAAACACATGAGGGATTAAAAGGCACTTTAGTCCAGTGATGTATACGAAAAATTTCGTTACATGTCATTCTGACAATTGAACTCTGCAAACGCCAAAATAACATAGTTTCAGGATAATAAATCCTAACATGTACCGCGATTACTTTTTTTTGTTGTTTACTTGTTGTTGTTGTCATGGAAACACTTTACTCACTCATGGAGTAAAAGTGTTACTTTACTCCCTCTTTTGGGGGACTAAAGTAGAGCCTTATATATATATATATATATATATATATATATATATATATATATATATATACAGCGTACGAGTCGGACTCAAAATCCGGAGGCAACTCGTCGGTATCGGAGTCGAACGCGCTAACCATGTTATTCGGCATCAGGACACCTCCAGGATCATTTTCCACCCATTTTCAGCCGGAGTCAAACGGGACCTATTTACGTATACTTATATACATTTTAGTTCCAGCGATTGCCGCAGAGTCACTGCGAGATATACATGTATACGCCACGCGGTTGTGTTTACCTCCGCATGTATAAAAGCATTCAAAGGATGTTTTCGCCTCCGAATTCGCGGCAACACTGCCTAGCATATTTTTAGTTTATATTCGTGATTTGTTTTGCTGAAGCCCGTTTAATAACGCGTTATTTCCTTATCTAAGGTATCACATTTCTGTCTGTATTTCTTAGTAAATATAATTACATCTTTTTAAATGGAAAGAATGATTATATTATATTAAAACTGTACTCTTATTTGAAATTCTTGCAAATGATTACGAAATTATGACTTATTACAGTAATAAGAATTTATTTTTAATTCATAAATCTTAGATTTGGGACAAAATTCGTGAAGTGGACCCAATTTAACAACAGCTAATGCTTAGTGATTTTATAAAATTATTGATTTATTGATAGTTATGAACAGTAACGTTTCTACACAACGATTCAGGAAAACATTCGTTTTTAAGATACTCTAACATTAAAATCAATGTTTTTCGGCAAATCTCTGTATAAAGAAATATACAATACGAAGCAAATGTTTTTATCAAATATGATATTTTTATAAACAATAATAGGATACACAAATTTTTACAGCAAACAAAATTAACAAAATATCTTATTTTAAAGGATTCTCTTACAAATTAAGAAAATTGATGATTATGAAGAGAAACGGCAGATTTTGCAGGTGGTCAACTATACAGTGTGTGCCATAAAGTTCGATCCATATGGGAAAACATTTTAATATTCTTTGTTTAAAGGAAAAAACTTTGTTGTTCAATCACTTCTGCTTCCAAAAATACTTGAAATACGCCATGTCAAAGTTTACAAGTGACAATAGGTGTTTAAATCGAGATGACCTTATTTGTTAAAATATAGAAAAATCTTATTAAGAAAAAATATTGCTAATGACATTTTACGTTCACAAACCGGGCTTGAAGAAATATCCCGACATGAAAAATTCCTTTTTTAACATTTTTTGATACACCCCCGTTACTGATTATTTTGAAATCATTAAAAATGCTTTAAAGGAGTAGGAAGGCAACAATTGCAGAGCATATTTTCTAATAATATTGAATGGTGTAGGTATTTTTGAAAAATATTAACATTATCAAAAAACAAAATAAAACTTTTTGGCGATTTTCCAATTTACAAGAAAACAACGTATAGTTTTATTAACTTGTTTAAATAATTGTTTGAATAATACAAGAGTTGTTGAAACTACTACTTAAAAACTTAATAAACTAATTCGCAAAGAATAGTACAATTTGAGGTTTTGGAACCGATCAACAAGATTGAAGAAACTCTTGAAAATTTCTATCTAATAAAACATAATGACAAATTTATATGCCAAAATTCAGAAGATATTAGAATGACGTAACAACAAGCTTGTTTCGTATCCAATAATAACTTGCTAATAATAAATTCCAAAGACCTAAAGATTGTGTCAAAACTTGAGACATTCGTTAAGTACTTCTTTTTTGGTAGATCTATATCTTCCTATACCATCAATAGAATTTAAAATTTTTAAAAATATACCGGATGGCCTAGATAAAACGCTTTATACTTTGGAGTTCAATGACGATTGTTACCAACTTCAAAATAGCTGCGCGTTCGTTAAAGTATAATTTTAAAAGTCTACATAATTACAATACATATTTAATTAATAGCACTTCTAATACGATATATTGTATTAGAGTTTATATATACTAGTTTCACCAATAAAATGACACTATTTTCCCTATTTTCAGTTATGATCATTCTCAATCGTGCTTTCCACTGCACAATAGCTCACGGAATAGTTTCTTGAAAATCTAAATCTCTCCCTTTCAATTCTTCCCTATTTTTAAACGGTTTCAGGATACTGCTCACTTTTCTCTGTAAAGCTTTAACTTAGTAATCAAAAGAATTAAGGTCTGGCGAATTTGAAGGCCAATGTTTGGCTGAAATAAAATTAGGACAACGTTTTAGTAAATTAATTATGAGAACCTTTAAGCTTGTCGAGAACGATGCGATGTATTGCTATCCAAAAACTATAATAATATTTATCTATGTGCAGTCGTTCACATTCCGGAAAAAGTTGTAAATGTCTAATGAAAGTTTCATTGTTGAATCTTGTCTTGTAGATTTACAAGAAACCAGTTCATTTCAGGAAACAAAGCATATACCACAATTTTTAAAGAAAACCTGACTCGGTGTTTGTACAAGCGTAGTAGGGAGATGTTACTTTTTAAACCTCGACTGTTTGTCCAATTATGCTATTTTGAAACTTGTGGGAGCATGCACTATAAAATCTTTTTCGTTTTGAAAACGCATTCGTTTGACATCATTGAACATGTACATTCGCTACAGATATGACTATAAATGTATTTCTATCGTCGTTGCATCTAGTAGGGTACAAGAATATTTTTTCTAAGTGTCTGGGGAGAAAGAAATCTGTGCAAATTTGAAATATGAATAATTCTTTTACTATTGAGTTTAGATAAGCTGCGATTTTTAAACAGATAACTAGATCATGAAATAAATAAAGATTATTAAAAGTTTCACAGTTTTATTAAAATATACCTGACAATATTGTTTCGACAGCTATGCTGTCATTATCAAAGGTAATATAATTATAAACAAACACGTCGCTAAGGTAGATACAAAATAGGTAACTAGATAAAATAATAATAATAATAAAAATTAATAATAAAAATCATAATTAAACATCTAATACTTCCAATAACGGAGAATTACTGAGCTCAGTAATTCTCCGTTATTGGAAGTATTAGATGTTTAATTATGATTTTTATTATTAATTTTTATTATTATTATTATTTTATCTAGTTACCTATTTTGTATCTACCTTAGCGACGTGTTTGTTTATAATTATATTACCTTTGATAATGACAGCATAGCTGTCGAAACAATATTGTCAGGTATATTTTAATAAAACTGTGAAACTTTTAATAATCTTTATTTATTTCATGATTATGGAGTTCCACAAAATAAGGCTGGAAACAATAAACAAGATAACTAGATGTTCATACAACAGAATCAGCACCTTAGAAACTTTCGGTTATCTTCTCTTTGGCAACCTATAAAGACCGTAATTTTATAGGTGTCGCATCGGTTAGCATTTGGTACTAATGTTAGTCATTAGCTTGTAAGCCAGAAATCTGTGTGTGGGGTTCACAGGTGATTAGCTCCAGCTGATGAGAATGCAACAAACTCAAAACAGTCTGTCCTAGAGTATCACTTGTGAATTCCACACATTTCATTTTTACTCTGGGTTAATCTTCTTAAATAGTCTTAGTAAATCTTTTATATTTTAAATTGTCAATTCCTATACGATGTTTTGTCTTTGCTGATTCACTAGATTTACAAATGGCAAATTTGGAGTTTGCCGGAGTTTTTAGTTACTTTTTCTTTTTAACAATCCCTGTCTTGTGGTCTCCTAATCTTTACTGCCAATTTCTCGTTTACAGTATTCATGCTATTGGTTGATTCCTGGAATTGTCAAAAAGTTGTACCGGTTTATAAGAGTATTTTTACAAACCTTTTAGTAGGTATTTGATTGTAATTTGGTATATATTTTGGAGTTGCTAATGACAAACCTTTCTTGTTGTAAATCCTACCATGCTTTATTGCAATACTGAATCTTTGACCGAGGATTTGTATTGTTTGAGCAAGCTTTCCAGAACCTGCATGTTTACAGCAGAAAAGTTTTTCAAAATTCCATGCCAAGTATAAAATTTGTCAATTTTATCTTCGAGTTAATTCTTGTTTAAATTCTTGATTATTTATGCATTAGAAATTAATTCTACTAGCTAAGTAAACTACACTGTAAATAAAAAAACCCAGAAAGTATCATAGCATTCTAGATGAATGCAAGCAAGTTAGAGTTGCAACCAAATTTTGCAGATTTTTCCCCACAACCTTATGTATGGATATCTTGTATACCTTTGAGATTTATATTCACATGCAGTCATCCAGTAGGTACCTGTCAGAGATTCTGTTGAATTTAATTATTTTCTAAAGCATCTTTTTGTCTTGAATAATCGTGTCATTGTCATAGAAATATCCGACTTGGGCGTCACAGAATTTATGCAGAATGGTGTAATCAACAAACAAAATTTTAGTCATTGGACAGGTGAAAATATTGGCAAGCGTTAACAAAAAACCTACATAGCCCGAAAGTCATTGTTTGGTACAGTGTAGGATCGTTTGGAATTATAGGTCAATACTTTTTCAAACACGAAAATGACATTTCGTTACAGTAACCTTCCAACTCGACTCACATATGTTAAAAACCTATGCTGTTCCCGTATTAAGATGCCGGGGACTACTAAATAATGGCCTGTTGTTCCAGCAGAATGTGACAACTCATACAGCTGGAAATTCAATGAAGATCCTCAGGCAATATTTTAATGGCCAAATCAATTCACCTTTTGAATATTTACCGTGGCACGTGTGGTCGATCGATCTAATTAGAATCTAATCTATTTGAAAGCGAAAGAGTCGTCTTAGAACCATTGAGGAACTAACAGCATGCATTTATAGAGAAGTCGCTGTAATAAATGAAGGTTCACTCCACTGGGTAACGAATGTTGGTGAGGGTCACTTAGATGATCTAATCTTTAGAGATTAGGCAAATATCCACCCTGAATGGCAAGTTTCAAAGAATAGGCTTAATTCCATCCAATAAATTTTAAGAAAACTTATGGGTATAAGCTAATCGCCAGGTATGTGGTAGCTACCGTTTCTCTTCTTTCTTGTCCGACATCTGCCCAGAAATCCCTGCTTCGGATATCGCACACCACACCAACATTTTATCCGGAATAGCTTTTGCCTTATAGTTTACATTATCTGGTAGTTCATTGATGTTATCAGATGTTATCAAAGAAACCTTAATTTCCTTTTATTCAGGAATTACCAAGAGTAAAAAATGGCTCATCATTCTTAATAATGACTCTATTTTCCGAAAAGTAGTTTCTGCTCAGTGAACAATAACATACAGGTATCCGTTGCAGCTGGATTTGGATGTACTTATTTGGACATTTTTCCTTTTTCTGTATTTTTGACCATGTCTGGACATCTGGACAAATTGTTGATCTTGAAACGTTGAATTGGTGAAATCATTTACGACTTGAGATAACGATCCTGCCTTTGGCTCTATTCATCATTCTGTTTACCACAGGTTCTTCGTAATATATTAATTCGCAGAGAGTAGTATAGTTTGAGGTTTGGGCATCCGTCCAACAAGATTATAGATAAAACTTCTATCTTATAAAATCACAGTTATAAAATTTAATGACAAATCTAAACCCCAAAACTGAAATGACGTAACAACAAGCTTGTTTCGTTTCCTATAACAACCTGTTAAAAATAAATTACAAAGTCCTAAACATTGTGCCAAAACTTTTGAGACATTCGTAAATTACCTCTTTTTTGTAGATCTAGAGCTTCCTATACCGTCAATGCAATTTAAAATTTAACGCTAAAGCATAATTTTAAAAGTCTACATAATTACAATACACATTTAATTAATAGCAATTCTAATACAATGTTGGGCTGAAATAAAATTATGATAATGTTCTAGTAAAATAATTTTGAGATAATTTGAGTTATAGGCCTGGTATGCCCCCGATAGAGCTTCGTTTCGAGGCTACTTTATAGGGCCCATCAAAGTAGCACCCCGGTGTGTGCCCGTTAAGGTGAAGTTGTCTTGAACGTGAGAGGCTATGCATCTTCGCATCAGCATCCTTTAAGTGTAGGTCTCTAGACGATTTCTCATTTTTAGTTTCTCATGGGTTAGCGAGCGAACTCCCTAACCGAGATAAACCTCACTTGAATCTCCTCCATTCGTCTAGGCCAGACATGAAATGTCAAGGTTGTTTTACGTGGGGTACCTGTGTGAACTTACCCCCTCGTTCCTTCCAGAAGGAAGTGATTGGGATACGCCCAATCAGCGCGCAAGTTGCATAACCGGCAGTCGTGCAATTGCTACCAGATTGACTCACTGGTAGGAGCGAGGTTGTCTATCCACCCTCTACTAGCTAAGTCGCGCATAGTGACCGAGCAGTTGACTTAACACGCTGCTCACCCGCCAGCACCGTCCCGTCCTCTTTCATGCGGGATGAAGTACCTCGTCCAGCAATAGGACTATTCCCCAACTTGACGCTGTTATCAAGAGGGACCACTGCCCGATCGAATCCAACCTCAAATGTGACAAGACTTGGTTTTTAACCGGTTTTGCCACCCCGATCTACCAATTTTAGGCTCGGTGGGCCCTCGACAGAGCTTCTTTTAGTCTACACGTTATAGACTCCCGGTGCGTACCCGAATTTGGTGAAGTTTTCTTGATAGTGAGAGGCTATGTATTCGCTTCAACTATTCTTAAGTGTAATGGCTTTCAGAGCTTCTCCCAATCACTGTACCCGGCTGCAGTCCGGATCATAGGGTGGTCAGGATAGCTCCTAAGCACATTTAGCTGGCGGATTGCAGTTTCCCAGTGCTCAAAAGCGGGATAACCTCACTTCTAGTCACCGCACTAGAGATTCAGTCAAACAGCGGGTTCCTTTGGTGACCATACATGACCTCGGTCATGCAGCGGGGTCCTTGGTGACCATAAATGACCTTGTCCCTTAGGCGAGATTCGAATCCGCCCACACCGGTCTCATCTACCAGGGCTCCCCCTGATCGGTCAGAGTTACCGTCGAGAATTCTCACGAATTTCTCTACCACACGCTTTATTCTAACAGCTTCATCCGTTTCCCGTCAGCAGGATAGGGTAGAAGACAGCCAGTTCTAAGGGTGAACGTCGTGTGGTCTCCCGTCCAACCAATAGGCCAACGTCTAGGCCAGACAGCGGGATACTTAGCTTCTTAAAAGACCCTGACGTCAGGTAAGATTCAATCCACCCACACCGGACCCCCTTGTTAACAGAGCCCCCCCTGCAACGTTTTAGGGTGTCATCCGTTACCCAGACAAGCCTGGGATGGGGTAGACAATGACCAGTTCTAAGGGTGAACGCCGTGTGGTCTGCCCTCAAGCTAGTCTCGAATCCTAGTGCTTCCCGACACCTCTAACAACTGCCCTCCCTCTGTCTTCGGGCTAGTCTCGGATACTAGGAATGAAGTCCGACATCTCAAACCACTGCTTGACCGTTCACCCAGATTTATCTGGATGCAGTCGAAACAAAGCATATACCACATTTTAAAAGAAAATCTGGAACATTGTCTGTACTAGTGTAGTGAGGCGACGTTACTTTTTAAACCTCGACTGTTTATCTGATTCTATCATTTTGCCAATTCGTGGGGGCATGCAATGTAAAATCTATTCTGTTTTGAAAACGCATTCGTTTGACATCATCATTCAGCGTAGATTCGTTAAAGATATGACTATAAATATATATCTATTGTCGATACATTTAGCAGGGTACAAGAATATTTTTTCATATTGTGTGTGGAGAGAAAGAAATCTGCACAAATTTGAAAGATAACTAATTTCTTTACTATTGAGTTTAGATAAGTTGAAATTTTTAAACTGATGAGATGTTCATACAACAGAATGAACACCTTAGAAACTTTCGGTTATCGTCTTTTTCACAACCAAAAGAGTCTGTAATTTTACTGCATGGTGCTGTTGGCTTTTTATTTATAGGTGTCGCATCGGGTACCATTTGGTGCTAATGTTAGTCATTGGTTTGTAAATAAGCCAGGATGATGTGCTTAGGTTTCACAGATGATTAGCTCCAGCTGATGAGAGTACAACAAACTTGAAACAGTCTACCCTGAAGTATCACTTGTGAATTCTAGATATTTTATTATTACTGTGGGTTAATGGTGTTATAAATCTTATATAGTTTAAATGTTCAATTTCTTTAGGATGTTTTGTCTTTGCTCCCTACTAGTCTTACAAATGGCAAATTTGTTGAGTTTGTCGGAGTTTTTAGTTACTTTTTCTTTTTAAAAATCCCTGTCTTGAGGGCTTCTAATCTTTACAGCCAATTTTCGTTTAAGATTTTTATAATATTCACGCTATTGGTTGATTTATAGAATTGTCAAAAAGTTGTACCAGTTTATAAGAGTATTTTTACAAACCTTTTAGTAGGTATTTGATTGTAATTTAATATAAATCTTTAAGTTGCTAATGACAAACCTTTTTTGTAGTAAATGGTACCATACTTTATAGCAATATTGAATCTTTGACCTAGGATTTGTAGAGGTTATATGTCTTTCAAAATCTCATCTTTTCTAGTACGTATCTTTTTCTAATACAATACAAATATAACATAATAAATGTGTTTCCAGAATTTCAATTTCAGAAAAATTTACAATAGAGAAGTCGCTGCAATAAATGAAGGTTCACTCCACTGGGTAATGAATAATTTTATATCCAGACGTAAAAAGTGTATTGAAGTTGGCGAGGGTCACTTAGATGGTCTAATCTTTAAAGATTAAGCAAATATCCACCCTGTTTGCCAAGTTTCAAAGATTAGGCTTAATTTCATCCAATAAATTTTAATAGTACTTATGGGTATAAGCTAATGCTCATGTATGTAGTATTTCGTACATTCGGAATAAATAGATGATAATGATTTATTATAGCGGAAAACAACTTGAGTTAGGTGACATTACTTGGTAGTGGCACTTCCAGAATCGCCTTTTTTCTCGATTCCCCGTGAATTATACTTTTATCGATACCTATTTTTTCCTAAAATTTCAAAAACTTTACACAGTCTTTCAATATGTAACTTTTTGTTTGGGGTAGATTTCAAAATACCATCCCAAAACAGATAACTCAGGAAATATTAACAAATAAATGATCAATATTTCTTTGAAAGATTGAACCCTGGTATACTTTATGTGTTTGAAACGAGAATGTGTTTATCTATCTAGATTTAAAACCTTTTGGAACTTCGTCCATGTTTGTTTGTTTTTATTTTTAATATATGTATTTCAACGATAATGATTGATGTAATGGTAATGGTTGATGTAATTTTTCGGTTAAATTTGATTGTCGTTTTTAAAATTAAATTGAAACAGACTTTTTAATGCTGTAAACGCCTTAAAAAACCCTGACGCTACACTGTTTATATTTTGGTTATTTACGAGCTGGATCTGTATTTTCAGACCAAATAGTTTTGGTTCAAATTTGACATTGATATTTGCAATAATTTCAAAACCTAACGGGTGTACAGACAAAGACAAAAACAACAGGATTTTTTTTCTCCAGGGATGTCTGTCGTGTTATTTAGGTCATATACCGTCGAGAAATGAAAAAAGGTATTTTTTACAAAAACTCGTTCTCATTCTGTGGACTTGTACATATATTGTGAGAAAGCAAAAGCAAAGAAATGGGTTTAAAGAATAAACTTTAATTGTTTTCAACCACTTTGTTGTTAGAAATGTAGTTCTGAAATGATTCTAGCTACTTACCACATCGCATATACTTTATACAGTAAGGAATGTCATCCTTTGTTAATTATTTAAAAATACAAAAAAATTGTAGGCGTGAATTTATATTATCTAATAAAATATTAAACTTATATGATTTTCTTCCATTAGAATATAAACGAAACAAATTTACATTATTATAATCTTTTAATTCGTTTCTAACAGAACTATATCTCGAAATATCTTATATGTATAAATTTAAAGGTCCGTTTTGTTTAACGGCATACTTTCAGCAGGTGTCCTCGAACTCAGCAATTATAGCAGACATAAACACGGACTTGATAAACAGAATCTGCTGAATAGTGATAAGTACCATAGTTTTATACCTTGTAAACTTGACAACGTTGATGGAGGCGTATTCGAACGCTTAATTTGCCAAAATTATATACACGGAGGTGAATACGAGCGGTCTATGTACGGAGGCTGACACGAACGCGCACTATACAGAAGCATGTATATCTAAAAAATTAAATAAAATTACCCCTCTTGGTGGATTTAGGAGTGTTAGTTCAAGAAAAAGTCTGTGACAATAGAATAATTAATATACAATCATTATTAATGGCGGAGTTGTGGTCGTCTGTTCAGTATACGGAGGCGAACACGATACAAAAGCACATATATATATATATATATATATATATATATATATATATATATATATATATATACTTTTAGTACTTATACACCTCCGAACGCTATATACAGCGTACGAGTCGGACTCAAAATCCGGAGGCAACTCGTCGGTATCGGAGTCGAACGCGCTAACCATGTTATTCGGCATCAGGACACCTCCAGCATCATTTTCCACCTATTTTCAGCCGGAGTCAAACGGGACCTATTTACGTATACTTATATACATTTTAGTTCCAGCGATTGCCGCAGAGTCGCTGCGAGATATACATGTATACGCCGCGCGGTTGTGTTTACCTCCGCATGTATAAAAGCATTCAAAGGATGTTTTTGCCTCCGAATTCGCGGCAACACTGCCTAGCATAATTTTAGTTTATATTCGTGATTTGTTTTGCTGAAGCCAGTTTAAAAACGCGTCATTTCCTTATCTAAGGTATCACGTTTCTGTCTGTATTTCTTAGTAAATATAATTACAACTTTTTAAATGGAAAGAATGATTATATTATATTAAAACTGTACTCTTATTTAAAATTCTTGCAAATTATTACGAAATTAGGACTTATTACAGTAATAAGAATTTATTTTTAATGCATAAATCTTAGATTTGGGACAAAATTCGTGAAGTGGACCCAATTTAACAACAGCTAATGCTTAGTGATTTTATAAAATTATTGATTTATTGATAGTTATGAACAGTAACGTTTCTACACAACGATTCAGGAAAACATTCGTTTTTAAGATACTCAAACATTAAAATCAATGTTTTTCGGCAAATCTCTGTATAAAGAAATATACAATACGAAGCAAATGTTTTTATCAAATATGATATTTTTATAAACAATAATAGGATACACAAATCTTTACAGCAAACAAAATTAACAAAATATCTTATTTTAAAGGATTCTCTTACAAATTAAGAAAATTGATGATTATGAAGAGAAACGGCAGATTTTGCAGGTGGTCAACTATACAGTGTGTTCCTTAAAGTTCGATCCATATGGGAAAACATTTTAATATTCTTTGTTTAAAGGAAAAAACTTTGTTGTTCAATCACTTCTGCTTCCAAAAATACTTGAAATACGCCATGTCAAAGTTTACAAGTGACAATAGGTGTTTAAATCGAGATGACCTTATTTGTTAAAATATAGAAAAATCTTATTAAGAAAAAATATTCCTAATGACATTTTACGTTCACAAACCGGGCTTGAAGAAATATCCCGACATGAAAAATTCCTTTTTTAACATTTTTTGTACACCCCCGTTACTGATTATTTTGAAATCATTAAAAATGCTTTAAAGTAGTAGGAAGGCAACAATTGCAGAGCATATTTTCTAATAATATTGAATGGTGTAAGTATTTTTGACAAATATTAAAATTATCAAAAAACAAAATAAAACTTTTTGGCGATTTTCCAATTTACAAGAAAACAACGTATAGTTTTATTAACTTTTTTAAATAATTGTTTGAATAATACAAGAGTTGTTGAAACTACTACTTAAAAACTTAATAAACTAATTCGAAAAGAATAGTACAATTTGAGGTTTTGGAACCGATCAACAAGATTGAAGAAACTCTTGAAAATTTCTATCTAATAAAACATAATGACAAATTTATATTCCAAAATTGAGAAGATATTAGAATGACGTATCAACAAGCTTGTTTCGTTTCCAATAATAACTTGCTAATAATAAATTCCAAAGACCTAAAGATTGTGTCAAAACTTGAGACATTCGTTAAGTACTTCTTTTTTGGTAGATCTATATCTTCCTATACCATCAATAGAATTTAAAATTTTTAAAAATATACCGGATGGCCTAGATAAAACGCTTCATACTTTGGAGTTCAATGACGATTGTTACCAACCTCAAAATAGCTGCGCGTTCGTTAAAGTATAATTTTAAAAGTCTACATAATTACAATACATATTTAATTAATAGCACTTCTAATACGATATATTGTATTAGAGTTTATATATACTAGTTTCACCAATAAAATGACACTATTTTCCCTATTTTCAGTTATGATCATTCTCAATCGTGCTTTCCACTGCACAATAGCTCACGGAATAGTTTCTTGAAAATCTAAATCTCTCCCTTTCAATTCTTCCCTATTTTTAAACGGTTTCAGGATACTGCTCACTTTTCTCTGTAAAGCTTTAACTTAGTAATCAAAAGAATTAAGGTCTGGCGAATTTGAAGGCCAATGTTTGGCTGAAATAAAATTAGGACAACGTTTTAGTAAATTAATTATGAGAACCTTTAAGCTTGTCGAGAACGATGCGATGTATTGCTATCCAAAAACTATAATAATGTTTATCTAGGTGCAGTCGTTCACATTCCGGAAAAAGTTGTAAATGTCTAATAAAAGTTTCATTGTTGAATCTTGTCTTGTAGATTTACAAGAAACCAGTTCATTTCAGGAAACAAAGCATATACCACAATTTTTAAAGAAAACCTGACTCGGTGTTTGTACAAGCGTAGTAGGGAGATGTTACTTTTTGAACCTCGACTGTTTGTCCGATTATGCTATTTTGCAACTTGTGGGAGCATGCACTATAAAATCTTTTTCGTTTTGAAAACCCATTCGTTTGACATCATTGAACATGTACATTCGCTACAGATATGACTATAAATTTGTATTTCTATCGTCGTTGCATCTAGTAGGGTACAAGAATATTTTTTCTAAGTGTCTGGGGAGAAAGAAATCTGCACAAATTTGAAATATGAATAATTATTTTACTATTGAGTTTAGATAAGCTGCGATTTTTAAACAGATAACTAGATGTTCATACAACAGAATCAGCACCTTAGAAACTTTCGGTTATCTTCTCTTTGGCAACCTATAAAGACCGTAATTTTATAGGTGTCGCATCGGTTAGCATTTGGTACTAATGTTAGTCATTAGCTTGTATATAAGCCAGGAATCTGTGTGTGGGGTTTACAGGTGATTAGCTCCAGCTGATGAGAATGCAACAAACTCAAAACAGTCTGTCCTAGAGTATCACTTGTGAATTCCACACATTTTATTTTTACTCTGGGTTAATCGTCTTAAATAGTCTTAGTAAATCTTTTATATTTTAAATTGTCAATTCCTATACGATGTTTTGTCTTTGCTGATTCACTAGATTTATAAATAGCAATTTTGGAGTTTTCCGGAGTTTTTAGTTAGAGTCAGGAGCCGGGAGAGTCTGGAACATTGGCCACCTTTTTCAATAACATCAACAACAATCAAAATTAACCCTTTTTTATAAAATCTGTTACCATTAGATAACAAATACTATTTATTTCATACCCGTTCATAATTTGACGTTTTTCGAATCATTTATAGTACGAAAAATGCATCTTTAAAGTACTAGGACTTTAAAGTAAAATATTAAAGTCCTATTTTACTTTAAAGTACTAGTACTTTAAAGTAAAATATTAAAGTCCTAATTTGGTAAGTATTATTGAAATTATATTATTATATTATTATATAATATAATATAGGAAATCGTAATATACCAAAAACGTGGCGTGGTTTCAATTCGTTTGACGTTTGTAAACAGTTCCATTGCTATAGAAATTACTCAACGCGCACTTTAATTATTACAGATTACTTACAAATCTCAAATTTTTGATTCGTACTAATTCAATACGGTAACAGTCCAGTATGAAATAAAGTTTTGTATTTACTTCGAACGAAAAGTGTCTTTAAAGTATTCACAAGTAATTTCAGCCTCGGCTAAACGCCTCGGCCGAAAACAACTTATTCATACTTTAAAGATTCACTTTTCGTTCTTGATAAATAAATAACTATTTTACTTCTACACCATTGCATTCTAAAACTGAAAAAAATAAAATTATAACAAAGATTTTGGAGTTGGAAGAATTTAAGATAAAAGTGGCCACTGTACCTACAGTGATGGTACAGTGACCATTAGAGTATGGTACTGTGGCCACTACTGTGTGGAAGATGGGAATAGTAAAGACAAGTACACAGCCATTTACAGAATAATGATTTATTTTGTAAAAAATAGTTTGTATTAAAAAAAGGCAACTTAAATTTAAAAAACCAGGCAAAAGCTAACAAACATTATACATAGATAAATTAATGGAAAAAAACAGATTTGCTGTTCTAGTAGTGCCGCCTATTTTTACAGGTTGATATAAATAAAGTACAAATCATCAGGAACATCTAGGAAATAATATCTGAAATAAATAAAATATTGTACTAAATAATAGTACAGGGATAACAAAGAAGTGGCCACTGTACCTACATTTAACATGGCCACTAATCAACTACATGTTTTTAATCATTTAATAATAAAATGTTTTTAACATCAACTTCATGTTTTTTAAAAAGTAGGGAAAAACAAAAACTATCCAACACAATCAAAATATTATTATACCAATAAATATTTACATGATGTAGGTATAAGCGGCCAACGATAGTTCCTTTCGACGTTTATTTATTTAGCCACTAACAATTATTATTTCACTTGCCTGTTGTAGTTTACTTCAAGTACAAAATTTCAGGTTTAGTTTGTTTTAAAATAAAAATCTTGTAATTTAAATGGAATTACTTTGTTAATATACTTAGTGTCCTATTGGTACATTCTGTGCTAGATGACAGCACCTAATCTTGAGCAGCACCTAATAAATAAGAAAATGGCGGGAAGGTGGCCACTGTTCCTGCATGGCCAATGTTCCAGACTCTCCCCTACTTTTTCTTTTTAGCAATCCCTGTCTTGTAGTCTCCTTATCTGTACAGCGAATTTCTTGTTTACAATATTCATGCTATTGGTTGATTTATGGAATTGTCAAAAAGTTGTACCGGTTTATAAGAGTAACAAACCTTTTAGTAGGTATTTGATTGTAATTTGGTATATATTTTGGAGTTGCTAATGACAAACCTTACCAAACATGTACATTCACTACAGATACGACTAGAAATATATTTCTATCGTCGTTGCATCTAGTAGGGTACAAGAATATTTTTTCTAAGTGTGTGGGGAGAAAGAATCTGCACAAATTTGAAATATGAATAATTCCTTTACTATTGAGTTTAGATAAGCTGCATTTTTAAACAGATGACGAGATGTTCATACAACAGAATCTGCACCTTAGAAACTTTCGGTTATCTTCTCTTTGACAACCTATAGAGACCGTAATTTTATAGGTGTCGCATCGGTTAGCATTTGGTACTAATATTAGTCATTAGCTTGTATATAAGCCAGGATGCTGTGTGTGGGTTTCACAAGTGATTAGCTCCAGCTGATGAGAGTGCAACAAACTCAAAACAGTCTGTCCTAGAGTATCACTTGTGAATTCCACACATTTCATTATTTTTCTGGGTTAATAGTCTTAAATAGTCTTAGTAAATTTTTTATATTTTAAATTGTCAATTCCTATACGATGTTTTGTCTTTGCTGATTCACTAGATTTACAAATGGCAAATTTGGAGTTTGCCGGAGTTTTTAGTTACTTTTTCTTTTTAACAATCCCTGTCTTGTGGTCTCCTAATCTTTACTGCCAATTTCTCGTTTACAGTATTCATGCTATTGGTTGATTTCTGGAATTGTCAAAAAGTTGTACCGGTTTATAAGAGTATTTTTACAAACCTTTTAGTAGGTATTTGATTGTAATTTGGTATATATTTTGGAGTTGCTAATGACAAACCTTTCTTGTTGTAAATCCTATCATGCTTTATTGCAATACTGAATCTTTGACCGAGGATTTGTATTGTTTGAGCAAGCTTTCCAGAAGCTGCATGTTTACAGCAGAAAAGTTTTTCAAAATTACATGCCAAGTATAAAATTTGTCAATTTTATCTTCGAGTTAATTCTTGTTTAAATTCTTGATTATTTATGCATTAGAAATTAATTCTACTAGCTAAGTAAACTACACTTTAAATAAAAAAACCCAGAAAGTATCATAGCATTCTAGATGAATGCAAGCAAATTAGAGTTGCAACCAAATTTTGCAGATTTTTCCCCACAACCTTATGTATGGATATCTTGTATACCTTTGAGATTTATATGCACATGCAGTCATCCAGTAGGTACCTGTCAGAGATTCTGTTGAATTTAATTATTTTCTAAAGCATCTTTTTGTCTTGAATAGTCGTGTCATTGTCATAGAAATATCCGACTTGGGCGTCACAGAATTTATGCAGAATGGTGTAATCAACAAACAAAATTTTCGTCCAACAAGATTATAGATAAAACTTCTATCTTATAAAATCACAGTTATAAAATTTAATGACAAATTTAAACCCCAAAACTGAAATGACGTAACAACAAGCTTGTTTCGTTTCCGATAACAACCTGTTAAAAATAAATTACAAAGTCCTAAACATTGTGCCAAAACTTTTGAGACATTCGTAAATTACCTCTTTCTTGTAGATCTAGAGCTTCCTATACCGTCAATGCAATTTAAAATTTAACGCTAAAGCATAATTTTAAAAGTCTACATAATTACAATACACATTTAATTAATAGCAATTCTAATACAATGTTGGGCTGAAATAAAATTATGATAATGTTCTAGTAAAATAATTTTGAGATAATTTGAGTTTGTAAACACGATGCGATGAATTGCCATCCAAAAACTAAAATCAGATTTATCTGGATGCATGATTTGCATGTGTTTTACGTGGGGTTCCCATATCAACATACCCCCACGTACCTTCCAAAGGAGGAAGCAATTGAGATACGCTCAATCAGCGCGCAATCGCACAGCAATTGCTCCCAGTTACTCGCTGGTCAGAGCGAGGTTGCCTATCCACCCTCTATTAGCTAACCAGGCTAGTACCGGAGCGATTAACATATACGTGCTCATGCGCCGGCATCTTCCCGTCCCCTTTCATACGGGGCTAAGTACCTAGTCCAGCAATAGGACTATTCCCCCAACTTAAGTCAGTTCAGTACAACCGAGCCAGAGTTGGGGCCACTGCCCGATCGAATCCAACCTCAAGTGTGGCATGACTTGGTTTTTAAATGGGTTTGCCACCCCGATCTCCCAGTTATAGGCCTGGTATGCCCCCGATAGAGCTTCGTTTCGAGGCTACTTTATAGGGCCCATCAAAGTAGCACCCCGGTGTGTGCCCGTTAAGGTGAAGTTGTCTTGAACGTGAGAGGCTATGTATCTTCGCATCAGCATCCTTTAAGTGTAGGTCTCTAGACGATTTCTCATTTTCAGTTTCTCATGGGTTAGCGAGCGAACTCCCTAAGCGAGATAAACCTCACTTGAATCTCCTCCATTCGTCTAGGCCAGACATGAAATGTCAAGGTTGTTTTACGTGGGGTACCTGTGTGAACTTACCCCCACGTTCCTTCCAGAAGGAAGTGATTGGGATACGCCCAATCAGCGCGCAAGTTGCATAACCGGCAGTCGTGCAATTGCTACCAGATTGACTTACTGGTACATAGGAGCGAGGTTGCCTATCCACCCTCTACTAGCTAAGTCGCGCATAGTGATCGAGCAGTTGATTTAACATGCTGCTCACCCGCCAGCACACTCCCGTCCTCTTTCATGCGGGGTGAAGTACCTCGTCCAGCAATAGGACTATTCCCCAACTTGACGCTGTTATCAAGAGGGACCACTGCCCGATCGAATCCAACCTCAAATTTGACAGGACTTGCTTTTAAGCGGTTTTGCCACCCCGATCTACCAATTTTAGGCTTGGTGGGCCCACGACAGAGCTTCTTTTAAGTCTACACGTTATAGACTCCCGGTGCGTACCCGAATTTGGTGAAGTTGTCTTGATAGTGAGAGGCTATGTATTCGCTTCAACTATTCTTAAGTGTAATGGCTTTCAGAGCTTCTCCCAATCACTGTACCCGGCTGCAGTCCGGATCATAGGGTGGTCAGGATAGCTCCTAAGCACATTTACCTGGCGGCTTGCAGTTTCCCATTGCCCAAAAGCGGGATAACCTCACTTCTAGTCACCGCACTAGAGATTCAGTCAAACAGCGGGTTCCTTTGGTGACCATACATGACCTCGGTCATGCAGCGGGTTCCTTGGTGACCATAAATGACCTCGGTCAAACAGTGGGTTCTATTGGTGACCATAAATGACCTTGTCCCTTAGGCGAGATTCGAATCCGCCCACACCGGTCTCATCTACCAGGGCTCCCCCTGATCGGTCAGAGTTACCGTCGAGAATTCTCACGAATTTCTCTACCACACGCTTTATTCTAACAGCTTCATCCGTTTCCCGTCAGCAGGATAGGGTAGAAGACAGCCAGTTCTAAGGGTGAACGTCGTGTGGTCTCCCGTCCACCCAATAGGCCAGCGTCTAGGCCAGACAGATTATTATAATTTGTTTTACGTGGGGTACCCGTATCAACATACCCCCACGTTCCTTCCAGAAGGAAGTGATTGGGGTACGCCCAATCAGCGCGCAATTGCATAGCAATTGCTCCCAGTCAGCTCACTGGTCGGAGCGAGGTTGCCTATCCACCCTCTACTAGCTATCCAGGCTAGTACCGGAGCGATTGACTTAACACGTGCTCACCCGCCGGCACCCTCCCGTCCTATTTCATACGGGGCTAAGTACCTCGTCCAGCAATAGGACTATTCTCCAACTTAACTCAGCTGAATAGAGAGAGCCCTCCAGTCCTCTTTCATACCTTCATAAGCTCCTCCCCGAGACAGGGGTTGGGGCCACTGCCCGATCGAATCCAACCTCAATTGTGGCGGGACTTGGTTTTTTAATGGTTTTGCCACCCCGATCTACCAAATTATAGGCTTGGTGGGCCCTCGACAGAGCTTCGTTTAAGTCTACACGTTATAGACTCCCAGTGTGTACCCGTTAAGGTGAAGTTGTCTTGATTGTGAGAGGCTATGTATTCGCTTCAACTCTCCTTAAGTGTAATGGCTTTCAGAGCTTCTCCCAACCGCTGTACCAGGCTGCAGTCCGGATCATAGGGTGGTCGGGATAGCTCCTAAGCACATTTACCTGGCGGCATGCAGTTTCCCATCTGCCCGGGATAAACCTCACTTCGATTCTCCTCACTTGGGATTCAGTCAAACAGCGGGTTCCTTTGGTGACAATAAATGACCTCGGTCAAACAGCGGGTTCCATTGGTGACCATAAATGACCTTATCCAAGGCGAGATTCGAATCCGCCCACACCGGTATCATATACCAGGGCTCCCCCTGATCGATATGAGTAACCGTCGAGAATTCTCACGAATTTCTCTACCACACACTTGACCTGACAGCTTCATCCATTACCCAGTTTCCAAGGAAGCAAGGATAGGGTAGAAGACAGCGGGATACTTAGCTCCTTAAAAGACCCTGACGTCAGGTAAGATTCAATCCACCCACACCGGACCCCCTTGTTAACAGAGCTCCCCCTGCAACGTTTTAGGGTCATCGTCGAGAAACACTCCGGTGAAACGTAAACGCAACACCTCGGCATAACTCTACCACACATTTGATTCTGATCGCGTCTTACGTTACCCAGACAAGCCTGGGATGGGGTAGACAACGACCAGTTCTAAGGGTGAACGCCGTGTGGTCTGCCCTCAAGCTAGTCTCGAATCCTAGTGCTTCCCGACACCTCTAACAACTGCCCTCCCTCTGTCTTCGGGCTAGTCTCGGATACTAGGAATGAAGTCCGACATCTCAAACGACTGCTTGACCGTTCACCCAGATTTATCTGGATGCAGTCGAAACAAAGCATATACCACATTTTAAAAGAAAATCTGGAACATTGTCTGTACTAGTGTAATGAGGCGACGTTACTTTTTAAACCTCGACTGTTTATCTGATTCTATCATTTTGGCAATTCGTGGGGGCATGCAATGTAAAATCTATTCTGTTTTGAAAACGCATTCGTTTGACATCATCATTCAGCGTAGATTCGTTAAAGATATGACTATAAATATATTTCTATTGTCGATACATTTAGCAGGCTACAAGAATATTTTTTCATATTGTGTGTGGAGAGAAAGAAATCTGCACAAATTTGAAAGATAACTAATTTCTTTACTATTGAGTTTAGATAAGTTGAAATTTTTAAACTGATGAGATGTTCATACAACAGAATGAACACCTTAGAAACTTTCGGTTATCATCTTTTTCACAACCAAAAGAGACTGTAATTTTACTGCATGGTGCGGTTGGCTTTTTATTTATAGGTGTCGCATCGGGTACCATTTGGTGCTAATGTTAGTCATTGGTTTGTAAATAAGCCAGGATGATGTGCTTAGGTTTCACAGATGATTAGCTCCAGCTGATGAGAGTACAACAAACTTGAAACAGTCTACCCTGAAGTATCACTTGTGAATTCTAGATATTTTATTATTACTGTGGGTTAATGGTGTTATAAATCTTTTATAGTTTAAATTTTCAATTTCTTTGCGATGTTTTGTCTTTGCTCCCTACTAGTCTTACAAATGGAAAATTTGTTGAGTTTGTCGGAGTTTTTAGTTACTTTTTCTTTTTAAAAATCTTGAGGTCTTCTAATCTTTACAGCCAATTTTCGTTTGAGATTTTTATAATATTCACGCTATTGGTTGATTTATGGAATTGTCAAAAAGTTGTACCAGTTTATAAGAGTATTTTTACAAACCTTTTAGTAGGTATTTGATTGTAATTTAATATAAATCTTTAAGTTGCTAATGACAAACCTTTTTTGTAGTAAATGCTACCATACTTTATTGCAATATTGAATCTTTGACCTAGGATTTGTATTGTTTGATTGAGCTTCCCAGAAGCTGCATTCGCCAATACCTCATCTTTTTTTGGAAAGAGGTTATATGTCTTTCAAAATCTCATCTTTTCTAGTACGTATCTTTTTCTAATACAATACAAATATAAAATAATAAATGTTGTTTCCAGAATCAATTTCAGAAAAATTTACAATAGAGAAGTCGCTGCAATAAATGAAGGTTCACTCCACTGGGTAATGAATAATTTTATATCCAGACGTAAAAAGTGTATTGAAGTTGGCGAGGGTCACTTAGATGGTCTAATCTTTAAAGATTAAGCAAATATCCACCCTGTTTGCCAAGTTTCAAAGATTAGGCTTAATTTCATCCAATAAATTTTAATAGTACTTATGGGTATAAGCTAATGCTCATGTATGTAGTATTTCGTACATTCGGAATAAATAGATGATAATGATTTATTATAGCGGAAAACAACTTGAGTTAGGTAACATTACTTGGTAGTGGCACTTCCAGAATCGCCTTTTTTCTCGATTCCCCGTGAATTATGCTTTTATCGATACCTATTTTTTCCTAAAATTTCAAAAACTTTACACAGTCTTTCAATATGTAACTTTTTGTTTGGCGTAGATTTCAAAATACCATCCCAAAACAGATAACTCAGGGAATATTAACAAATAAATGATCAATATTTCTTTGAAAGATTGAACCCTGGTATACTTTATGTGTTTGAAACGAGAATGTGTTTATCTATCTAGATTTAAAACCTTTTGGAACTTCGTCCATGTTTGTTTGTTTTTATTTTTAATATATGTATTTCAACGATAATGATTGATGTAATGGTAATGGTTGATGTAATTTTTCGGTTAAATTTGATTGTCGTTTTTAAAATTAAATTGCAACGGACTTTTTAATGCTGTAAACGCCTTAAAAAACCCTGACGCTACACTGTTTATATTTTGGTTATTTACGAGCTGGATCTGTATTTTCAGACCAAATAGTTTTGGTTCAAATTTGACATTGATATTTGCAATAATTTCAAAACCTAACAGGTGTACAGACAAAGACAAAAACAACAGGATTTTTTTCCTCCAGGGATGTCTGTCGTGTTATTTAGGTCATATACCGTCGAGAAATGAAAAAGGTATTTTTTACAAAAACTCGTTCTCATTCTGTGGACTTGTACATATATTGTGAGAAAGCAAAAGCAAAGAAATGGGTTTAAAGAATAAACTTTAATTGTTTTCAACCACTTTGTTGTTAGAAATGTAGTTCTGAAATGATTGTAGCTACTTACCACATCGCACATACCTTATACAGTAAGGAATGTCATCCTTTGTTAATTATTTAAAAATACAAAAAAATTGTAGGCGTGACATTATATTATTTAATGAAATATTAAACATATATGATTTTCTTCCATTAGAATATAAACGAAACAAATTTACATTATTATAATCTGAAAATTCGTTTCTAACAGAACTACATCTCTAAATATCTTATATGTATAAATTTAAAGGTCCGTTTTGTTTAACGGCATACTTTCAGCAGGTGTCCTCGAACTCAGCAATTATAGCAGACATAAACACGGACTTGATAAACAGAATCTGCTGAATAGTGATAAGTACCATAGTTTTATACCTTGTAAACTTGACAACGTTGATGGAGGCGTACTCGAACGCTTGATTTGCCAAAATTATATACACGGAGGTGAATACGAGCGGTCTATGTACGGAGGCTGACACGAACGCGCACTATACAGAAGCATGTATATCTAAAAAATTAAATAAAATTACCCCTCTTGGTGGATTTAGGAGTGTTAGTTCAAGAAAAAGTCTGTGACACTAGAATAATTAATATACAATCATTATTAATGGCGGAGTTGTGGTCGTCTGTTCAGTATACGGAGGCGAACACGATACAAAAGCACATATATATATATATATATATATATATATATATATATATATATATATATATATATATATATATATATATATATATATATATATATATATATATATATATATATATATATATATATATATATATATATATATATATATATATATATATATATATATATATATATATATTGGTTTAATCGACGTTGTCGGAACCGCTATATGGTAGGGTCGTTAGTAGACCCGCATTTTTTAATTTTTAAAATGTGTATATTTTACATAATATTGATCTATTTCTGATAAGCAATATTTAAGATCCTCGAGGGGTAAAAATATATGAAAAAAAAATATTGGTGATATTTGACAGTCGTTCTTGAACCCGATACATATTACAGTGTTTACAGACCCATTTGTATAATTTTAAGCAAGCCTACCTACCCTACCGAACCCAGCAACGTTGCCGAATGTATCAGAGATAAAATTACGACTGACGTAACGATTTCGGGATGCTAAGCACATAAGTGATCTTTATTTTTGTTGATTTGTTCGTAAATTCCATAAATAACCTTAAACACAGTAAAGTTAACGTTTTCCGTAAAACGATGTAACTCTGAAAATTATTATTAACGTGAGAAAATAGCATTGAGCCTCTGTTGCTCTAAAATACATAAGGTTTATGCAAATAATTGTTTTTTAATAATTTGTTTTTAAATCATTTATTTTAACAGGATTATTTTTGTTTACAAGAATACAATTAAAAGTTTCGAAGACACGTCAAGTATATGTGTTTTGAAAAAATAAATGTTATAGGCAAATCTTTTGACCTCCTGAACATTTTACTGTTATGTTTCTATCACAAATGAACAGTTTCTAAGATATGTATATTTTAATGCCACGGTAACAATTCAGTCAAATTAGTAAAAATAGAGGGGAATTGAGGTATATCCTTGGATTTTTGATAGGCCTTCTTTGTGATATGTTAAATAACCCCTTAAAAGTTACTACTCAAAAGTGGTGAACCAGAGAAGCTGATGAGGGTAAGCCATGCCCCCAGATGATATTTACTGTTTTTTCCAGAAACTATTAGGTTTATCAAAATGGAGCCAGTTAGGTAAAATAGGATTTTATTTAACTTTCATACCAAAAAGCTAAGAAGACTTTGTGCATGTTGTCTTGTTTCTGTGTAATCGAAAAACGATCATATGTCACACAGACAAATAATTTGTATCGGTACATATTATACGAGAAGCTTCGAGCATAACTTTGTGTGATCTGATGTTCATCATGAAATAGCTATGGAAATCTCGTTGAGCATCGAACGCGATCCTGGTTCAGTCTTCTTTTATCTCAGCATCTCCAGCAAAATCTACGAGGCGATATTATCATTATTATTGGGGCTAGTCATATGGTAATTCTCGTATTGGCAAGATACATTTTAGGGGTATACCCTGTACTAATCAATCTTTTTAGTGAACCTAAAACGTACAGGGTACTTCAGGGTTTTTGGATCTCTCTTACTTCGTTCTTTATATTGATATTCGTATCGAGTAATTTTTTTCTTGAATGGTTTTTGTTTTGGAATTCTAAGTTCACTAAGTTCAACGACTTAATTCCATGCCTGCTTTAAATTGTAGCTAGATATTTAACATTAAATGGGACTTCACTCATTTTACATGTAGGATATCTCGAGCAGACGATGCCAATTCCTGAGGGTCAATGCCTTTGATCAAAATAGGCCATTAAGCACAACATATCTATGTTCAAAAATGAAATGTTACAAAGCTATAGACCTTCAAAATAAAAAAGTCAAAAATGCAATTTGGATAAAATTTTGTGTTCAAGGGCAGTTGTTATTAGAACATACATTAGTGTTATTTTATGCTTGTGGTAGCTGTAGCGTACCCGCTACCGCTAGATACGGAATTCTGTGCTAGTGATATGTTTAATGAATACACAATTGAATGCAAAATTTAATTCTTCACAAAACAGGTATACTTGACCCAAGTCGAATAGTGACAAGTCAAATAATGCTCTATAAAATGCAGAAAGAAGATAAAGGTAAAACGTCATGCAGTATGACGTACAAACGAAGTAAGAAAGATTTCAAAACAAGGTGAAATGCCCTATACATTTGGGTTTCTATTAAATAATTGTCCAGCACAGGGTATTCTCTTAAAGATATTCTTTTTACTGCAAAATTATCACAATACTACAACCAACAATAACAACAACATCGCTTCATGAATTTTGCAGAAGTGATGCTAAGGTTGCACTGCGAACTCAACATTTTTTTTCTTAGCTAAGTACTTGATGACGAATACAAGATCGCAATAAGTTATGTTCTAAAGTTGCGCCGTCAAATGTATTGGTAGAAATTGTTGGTCTACATACAGGGTGTTTTAATCAACTCTCATATAAATTGCATGTGTGATAGTATTCATCAATAGGAACAAAAAACTCTTTTTGTTTTTACGCAAATCGACAAAAATTTGCTAGAAATGTCAACTTTTGGGAACTGCTGGAAATTATAGTCAAAACAAACTGCGACATCACCTAGCAGCAGCTGCGTCAATGTATCAGATAGGCACATCCAGCTCCAAGTGTGATTCTTAGACCAGTGACCTGCTACCCACTCTTCAAAAACCATTCTTTTTTCGGTTATTATGAAAGATAGACACTAATGATTTTCAGCTTTTTTGTTGCATTTTATGTGTACTACCACCTATTCAGAGGATACGAATCTTAAGTGAAACATCCTGTATGATATATATTCATGCGCCAATTAAATAAGCTTTATTTTATCTAACCCACTTAACAACCAGTCCATAAACCTAACAGTTTTTGAAAATAAAACGACAAAATCCATCTGGGGGCGTGGTTTAATATTGATATTTTACAAAGTTCAGGATATTATCTACTCGTAAACATGAACAAATCAAGCATGAAGTCATTTTCAAGTTTAGCTGACCAAAATACACTACATTTGATGAGTTTAATCTAGATTTAAAAAAATAGCAGTTTCTACTGGGTGGAAATAAATGATTTTCATCAAGTTACCATTGCATTCCGCATGTAAAAGCACGACGTGCCGCTCTACGAAAATAGATAAGGCAGTACCATAACCTCAAAATAAATTAATTCAATAAATTCTATGAATTGTTTGACAGATTGATTTCATTTATTGACAGAACTAATTTCATACTAAATCAAAAAGAGTAGAGCGATACAGAATAATTTACATGTGAAAAAATTCCAAAGGGAACTTGATGAAAATCATTTATTTCCACGCTGTATTTTTACTGTGCGTTTGTACAGTTACAAGAAAATTATGGAATGTTCGATCCCTACTTTCTGTTTAATGAATTTGAAGGTACAAAACAGTATACACCATATGGTGGTTAAGTGCCTTTAACAGAAACGTCGAAAGGTAACGAAGAAGAGAAGAAGTTTTTCAAACCTTGCTCAATTCCGTTATATTGCACTTGTACTAAGTTAAAGATCAATTTTTATTGTATTCTGAAATAGCTATTTGTGAATTGGAATGTGTATTATATTCTTAATGACGAATTGTACACCAGAGATTTTCTGATTACATTTGAAATATATGTAGTTCTAAATATACCAGGCGCAAATCATATTAGTCCACCCTGTTTCATTTTTGTTAAAGAACGTCCCACAGAATTTATTCCATTTATCTTTTGTTCTATGAGGTGGCCGTTTCTTGTTGCTATAGTGAAGTGCTGCTACTGCATCTGCCCCATACAAATGTTCATGAAATTCAATTGGGAGTTGCAACATACACTGCCCCTCCGAACCTTTTGAGTGCCCTGTTTCCATTAAAAGTTCCATTAAGTAATCTTACAAATTACAGACGAGAAAGTTTTCCTTCAGTGTTTTAGCAAAAAAGTCACAAATGATGCTCAACTTAGTTCGCCCATTTTAATTTTTGATAAAGAACACCTCACGATTTTTACCCTGAATGGTCTACGACGTTGTTATTTATTGGTAGTATATAGTACATATCGTCGCCGTTTTTGCATATGTACTTAATTGTTTGAAATGTTGTAACTAGCAATGTTGCTACTTGCGATTTCAAAGAATTTATCATGCCATCTGTAACAAAGTTTTTATAAGCATTTAAACCGCGTTCCTGGAAAATTGCTAGAAAATAGTTCCGCTAGTATGCATTAACGTCGACGATATGTATGAGTGAGTACTGTGATCCAGTGATATGTATGTGGGCTTGTAGTATCCAATGCAACGAATATAAACAAGGAGTCAGGAAATAATTCAGAAACCAAATAGTTCAAGCATTCATTCTCTGATCTTAACAGTAAAAGAATAAAGCATTCATTAACCACAAACAGTCTTTCAAACAAACAAACACAGAGGATATTACATGTGGTGACCGCCGACTTTAATTGAACACGCAACAATCTGTCAAGAAACTTACTCTTGCTAGCATACCATTCAAGATACCAGGATCCTATTTATGAAGCAGATGTCGAGAAATCAATTAGCATAATTCCAGTAGAGGATCAATACTCTCTCAGCACCACCACTACCAGTACATGGAGAAGTTCCATCGCTGAAGTGATAATCTATCTGAAGTCACGGTTGTATGTTTTTTCTGTTCTAAATTTTTCTGCCATCAAAGCAGACTATCTACAGCATTTAAAGAAAGTATTTCAACGCCTATATCATTACGGTTAACTATCAAATTAAAAAAGAAACAATCTTTGAAGCCAAAGAACTAACTTGTCTCGACCACACAGTGAACAGTGATGGAGTTACGCCGCAAGTTTCAAAAGGAGAAGCTATTCATAACTTTCCAATCCTTAGAATGCAACAAGAATTATCCCAATTCGTTGGCATAGATTGTCGACTTAAACCTGAGCTAAACCTATTTATTTCAGAAAAAGTTTCAGAACCCTACAAGAAACCCACACAACAGTGTGTCGCAAAACGTATAATTACAAATCGGTTGTTGTGAACTTCAATAAACGGTCGTACCAAAAATTCGTTACTTCGTATGATCGGGCACACAGGGAATACATAGCAGATAAACTCGGATGCAGCCCATTACAAATCCTTCTTATCTTTTTTTGTACCGTTTATGTATAGAACGTTCGCAATTACTTTTTGTTACCTGTTAGACATATTTGTGTACATAAATTTACTATTTTCCTTTTATGTTGCATATACGATTATGATCCAACTAACAACCTACAAGTCCAACAGTATCCTCATACGTTCCTCTTAGGTTAAGTTTTGTAGTTTTTAGTTATTTACATTTTGCAACGAGCCCTAAAATTAAGAATCTGCTGCCTTAATTTTAACCGTTTTCAATTATCTCATTCGATTATTAGCTCATTTCTATAGGTTAAGTTCTTATCATTGTAACGAACATTAACATTAAGAGCCTTGTACTAACTTTAATCAATTGTAAAACCAGCCAAAGAAAAAAACGCGGTATTTTACGTATCTATCAAGTTACTTTACAATCACAACCGCATCTTATGCGTACATTCACTAGTTCTTTCCAATCCTGTCCTCAAGCAAACTGATGGAGACTTTTTCTGCTGGAAAAATTCTAAAAAACAAGGGAGCAATAAATGTGATGATCACCGTTGCCTTGGATACTTTGTAGTATCCAAGGAAACGAATGTAAACGAGGGATCAGAAAATAATTCAGAAACCAAATAGTTCAAGCATTCATTCTCTCATCTTAACAGTAAAAGAATAAAGCATTCATTAACCACAAACAATCCTTCAAACAAACATACAAAGAATATATTACAGTACTTTTATACTAAAAAATTTAATCAAGTTCTTGAAATTTATCGTTACTACGGAAAATGACATATGTACTTTTCCACCTTATTTGGAAACCATCCACTTTCCCCAGAAATTAACTTTTCCGTATTATGTTGCGTTGTCTCACTTGTTCGAAAATCCTGTTAACCTTACTCTACTCATTTATATAAAAAATGAATTCAGTTATAAAGTCCTACTTAAAGATACCATTGATATGAACACATGGATTGTAGGTAGTAATATATGCTTTCAATCATACAAATATAACTTTATAAATTTATATCACTCTCCAAACTCTAGTGATGCTCAATTTCTAATGAAACTTGAAAATTTGTTTGATGTATATGCTAGTAGATCAGAGACCTTACTAATTATCGGAGACTTTAATATTGACCTATTAAAGGATTCATATTATGAAAATAGGCTGAGAACTAATTAAAAATAATGGACTGCATCATATTATCGACCAACCTACAAGAATCACTAAGGATAGTGCTACACTCATAGATCTTCTTGTATCTAATGAAAAATCTATTGATGCCCAGGTACACCATGTTCCAAAAATAACCGATCACTCAATAATAACTATAAATGCAAAAGTGAAAGAAAAATATGAAGAATATACAATACAACACAGAGACATGAGCAACTTCAATGAAATGCAATTTCAATTAGATCTAATGGATCAACCATGGAATCCGGACTGTACAAACACCAATCAACTAGCAGAAACATTAGTTAAAACCATAATGAACACACTAAACAGGCATGCTCCAACTGTTAAAAAAACCATTAAATGTCAATGGAGTTGTAAGCGTTGGTGGACCCCAGAAATAGCCTTGGAAATTGAAGAAAGGGACAGATTATATAAAATAGCAATCTTTACACAAGAAGAAAGTGATATGAATAGGTATAAACAACAAAGAAATGGAATTGTTAGTTTGATCAGGAACCACAAGACAAATTATTATCAAGAAAACTAGATGATATGAAAAATACCTCAACAAAAATGTGTAAAACAGTTAAATAATTAATTAAAGGAGGCCATAACAGACAAAAAAAAGGAAGGTATTATTTTTGACAATGAGTTAGAAAAAAAGGAAATTCAAATTGAAGAAAAATTCAATATTTACTTTATTAACAGCATACAACAAATTATTACATTAACAAATTTAACCCAAATTGAAACTGATTTAAGCCACATTAATGTACATCAATGCAAGTTCGAGAAATCTTTACCAATAGAGTTTTTGGAGTTAAAAAAATTATAAACAATTTACCTAATAAGAATAGTAGTGTCGATGGTATTACAGTAAAGATTCTTAAATTAGCTTTCAATGTAATAGGACAGAGATTTTTGCATCTAATTCAAATGAGTCTAGAAAGGGGATCCTTCCCAGAAACCTTGAAGACATCCCATATTATCCGCTTAGAGAAGATAACCAACACTAACAAATGTGAAGAATACAGACCGATGAACATGGTGCCAACTTATGAAAAATTATTAGAGACCGTCGTAAATATCCAGTTTCGTGACTACATTGAAGTGAACAAACTGTTAACACCTTTTCAATCAGAGTTTCGTAAAAATAATTCATGTGAAAGTGCAATACAATCAGTTCTTTTGAAATAGAAAAATGCTATTTACAAGAAGAAGGTGATAGGTGTAGTTTTTCTAGACTTTAGACGTGCTTTTGAGACTATTAATAGAGATCCACTATTATTGAAATTAAAAAGATATGGGTTCGGCCCAATAGTTATAAAATGGTTTAGTGAATATCTCAAAAACAGATTTCAAAAAACTAGATACTTTAATAGTACATCTTCAGCTAAAAAAACTACCTTTGGCGTTCCACAAGGAACTGTATTAGGCCCTGATTTATTTGTACTATGCATAAATGATATTGTTAATGTGATTAAAAAATGTAACATTATTATTTGCAGATGATACTTTAATATATTTTATAGGAGATGATGTTGAAAAAGTAATAAATATCATCAATGATGAATTAGTAAATGTATATAACTGGTTAGGTAAAAATAGTCTTTCTTTAAATGTAAATAAAACAAATTCATGATAATAAAAAATAAGTTTAACGAAATTGATACATCTAGTCATGTGGGAATACAAATTAATAGTCAAAAAATAGAACAAGTTTATGAGTGGAAGTACTTAGGCGTAACAATAGTTTGTCACTTAACATTTTCTAGTCATTAAAACTATGTTATCAGTAAAGTTGCAAAAAAAGTAAATTTCATGGGTAGAATAAGCCAAAATCTTAGCAAGTGGTCTAAATTATTACTATATAAAACAATAATACTTCCCCATTTGAATTATTGTACTAGTATACTTTACCTCCTAAATAATACTGAAATTAGCAATCTTCGAAAAAAACAAAATTGAGCATTAAGAATAATATTAAAATGTAGTAGGTATACTAGCATAAGAAGAATGTTGCAACTTACATCTTCGTTAAGGGTTAAGCAAAATATATTTTATAATACGATGACATTAATATTTAAAATAAAAAACCGAATATATCCAGAGCACATTTTAAATGAATTACTATTCGTAGAAGATGTTCATGATCATAATACTAGAAGTAGAAATAATTTTTATGTTCATACAGTAACAACAAATATAGGACAAAATAATCTGTTTCATAAAGGTTTAGTTGAATATAATTCACTTCCAGCTAATGTAAAAAACTGTACATCTTTAACATTATTTAAAAAACAGTGTAAAAAATATGTAATAAATTACATTAATATTTAAGAAATTATAATGTATTATATGGAATTTATCTAGTTATATGCTATAAATAAAGTATATTATTATTATTAACAAATATTAAAACCTTCAATTTTTCAAAGCCAGAGAGTTATTTACAAATTTGAAAAGAACTCGAATACGAGCTGATGTAATTCTTACGTCACTTTTCTCCATCAAATATTAAATGCGAGCTATTATAACCAAACGTTTATAAAACAAAGCTTAACATATGCGTCATGGCAATGTTGCCAGATTCAGGGCTTAGGAAGACTGTAGAACATAGCGGGTTTGATAGCGTCTTGTATAAAAATATACGATATACACTTGAGAAAGGCGCGACGCCCCCTATAGTTCATTGTGATGAACTACGATTGTATAAAACTTTTTACAGACCCTACTTTTCCAAACCCAAATTGTATATTTTTTTATTGCAGTTTTAAGTAAACATTATCCTGTAGACCTCGAAAATATAGGAGAACGTTGCCAGACCCAAGCCCGGGTCTGAGAGCGGCGAAAATGGTCCGACAAGTCGGTAGAATATAGCGAAACGGGTGTGTATAAGCGGTTTGACAAATATATATATATATATATATATATATATATATATATATATATATATATATATAAATTTTAGATGATATTAATTTTTGTTAAGTTGAATAATGATTTTACATTAAATAATATTTTGAATGCAAATTCATATAGAAAAATTTATCGACTCTGCTGGGATTCGAACCCAGGACCCTCCACTGTCTAGGTGGTATCTCTACCAACTGAGCTACAGAGTACGACTACCAGCATAGCGAGAAATTTTCCATATGAATTAGATATTATAGCAGACATACAATATATATCTAGTTACTTTGTATGTCTGCTATAATATCTAATTCATATGGAAAATTTCTCGCTATGCTGGTAGTCGTACTCTGTAGCTCAGTTGGTAGAGATACCACCTAGACAGTGGAGGGTCCTGGGTTCGAATCCCAGCAGAGTCGATAAATTTTTCTATATGAATTTGCATTCAAAATATATATATATATATATATATATATATATATATATATATATATATATATATATATATATATATATATATATATATATATATATATACAGTGAGAATTTTATTTCACTGAACATAGGACTATTGACATTCCCTATGTTCAGTTTTAAAAAAGCCAAGTCAATGCATTGCGAGCAATTAAAACATATCCAAGCAACCTATAAAACAATTGCTATTCGTAGTGTCATTAGAAAGTGTCAAAACTGTGTTTTTTTTTCAAAGTTTTTGCCAAGACAGCTGCAGATCCTGACCTGACCTGAAGCTGTCTTTGGCATCAGTGAGGACTTTATGCCTTTATTATGATTAATTAATGAATATTCGTGTCGATAATTATTGTCAAGGATTACAATCATGTCGCAAACATTGTCGCTGGGTAGGCAACCAAACTTGCAGGTCTGCTGGTAGCTGGTGTTTTTTTTATTGTACATTCTTTTGACACAACTGAAATTATTTAGTTTTAGGTTAAGTATAATTACATCCAAATAGCAAGTTTAAACAGAAACTTTTATTTAAATTACTTTAACAAATGTTCAAAGTGACCACCCTCCTGTTCCAAACAATATGCTAACCGATTGTAAAATCCTTGTACACTATTTCTTAAAAAATTTGGATTTATTTCGTTGCAGACGGTAAGTATTCTATTCTTTAGCTCTTCTGTATGCTCTATTACCCTATTATTGTAGACTTTGGATTGGATATAACCCCAGAGAAAGAAATCGTTTGGTGATAAATTTGGGAACCGAGGTGGCCAAACTATGGGGCCAAATCTTCCAATCCAGCGATCCTGGAATGTTTCGGTTAGGAAGCGTGTAATAGGGCGCGTGGAATGTGATGGAGGGCCATCCTTTTGAAACCATGGGTTCTCAATATTTAAAACTTCTAGTCGTGGTATAATGTTTCTCCGCAGAAGTTCCAGAGGACTGTTAAATTTTGAACATGCTTGTTTGTACGTGACTAATACTTGTGGGAATTGGAAAAGAAGGATAAGGAGAAAGGGAAGCGAGGTGTTTGATACAAACCAATAATTCTGTTTATTGACAGTGCCATCTAAACAAAACTATGACTCGTCTGTGAAAACTATTTTTTGTAGAATATCTTCATTTTCATTTAGTAAATTAAATACTGTTTCACAAAAATCTGTTCATTTAATTTTGTCAATTGTGTTATCAGAGGTAATGCATAGGAATGCATTACAAGCAATTACAACATAATATCCAAGCAACCTCTGATAAAACAATTGCCATTAATGTCATTAAAAAGTCAAAACTGTTTTTTTAAAAAGTTTTTCAACTTGTGCTTTGCAATATGTACTCAAAAGATGAAAAGATTGCCATTGTAAACTGGTACAATTCCAATAATAGTATGAGACAAGTGCGCGATTTGTTTTCCGTAAGTTATCCCGAAAGACCGATACCATCTGTCGCAACTATTCATAGCATAATTAAAAAATTTAATGGTGAAGGTTGTGTAATAAATTCACATAAAAAAAGAAGAAAAGCTTGCCCCGTTTTAACAGAAGAACGAGAAATACAAATATTATGTTATGCAGAAGAAAATCCCATTACCCCCTCGCGGATAGTAGCACAGCAATTTGGCATTTCGAAAGACTCTGTGCTTAAAACTTTCAAGAAGTATAAATACAAACCCTACAAATTTTCCAATCACCAGCAGCTTTTTCCTATTGACAAAATTAAAAGAACAGATTTTTGTGAAACAGTATTTAATTTACTAAATAAAAATGAAGATATTCTACAAAAGAGGACTGTTAAATTTTGAACATGCTTGTTTGTACGTGACTAATACTTGTGGGAATTGGAAAAGAAGGATAAGGAGAAAGGGAAGCGAGGTGTTTGATACAAACCAATAATTCTGTTTATTGACAGTGCCATCTAAACAAAACTATGACTCGTCTGTGAAAACTATTTTTTGTAGAATATCTTCATTTTCATTTAGTAAATTAAATACTGTTTCACAAAAATCTGTTCATTTAATTTTGTCAATTGTGTTATCAGAGGTAATGCATAGGAATGCATTACAAGCAATTACAACATAATATCCAAGCAACCTCTGATAAAACAATTGCCATTAATGTCATTAAAAAGTCAAAACTGTTTTTTTAAAAAGTTTTTCAACTTGTGCTTTGCAATATGTACTCAAAAGATGAAAAGATTGCCATTGTAAACTGGTACAATTCCAATAATAGTATGAGACAAGTGCGCGATTTGTTTTCCGTAAGTTATCCCGAAAGACCGATACCATCTGTCGCAACTATTCATAGCATAATTAAAAAATTTAATGGTGAAGGTTGTGTAATAAATTCACATAAAAAAAGAAGAAAAGCTTGCCCCGTTTTAACAGAAGAACGAGAAATACAAATATTATGTTATGCAGAAGAAAATCCCATTACCCCCTCGCGGATAGTAGCACAGCAATTTGGCATTTCGAAAGACTCTGTGCTTAAAACTTTCAAGAAGTATAAATACAAACCCTACAAATTTTCCAATCACCAGCAGCTTTTTCCTATTGACAAAATTAAAAGAACAGATTTTTGTGAAACAGTATTTAATTTACTAAATAAAAATGAAGATATTCTACAAAAAATAGTTTTCACAGACGAGTCGTCGTTTTGTTTAGATGGCACTGTCAATAAACAGAATTATCGGTTTGTATCTAACACTTTTCTCTCCTTTCTCCTTATCCTTCTTTGCTAATTCCTACAGGTATTGGTCACGTACAAACAAGCACGTTCAAAATTTAACACACACTCAATACAATAGGAGTGTTAATGTTTGGACTGGAATAGTTGACGGTACCCTTATTGGTCCATTTTTTATCGATGGCACCCTAAACGCTGCCAAATTTCTGGAACTTCTGCGGAGAAACATTATACCACGACTAGAAGTTTTAAATATTGAAAACCCATGGTTTCAAATGGACGGCGCTCCACCACATTCCACGGGCCCTATTACACGCTTCCTAACCGAAACATTCCAGGATCGCTGGATTGGAAGATTTGGCCCCATAGCTTGGCCACCTCGGTCCCCAGATTTATCACCAAATGATTTCTTTCTCTGGGGTTATATCCAATCCAAAGTCTACAATAATAGAGTAATAGAGCATACAGAAGAGCTAAAGAATAGAATACTTACCGCCTGCAACGAAATAAATCCAAATTTTTTTAGAAATAGTGTACAAGGATTTTACAATCGGTTAGCATATTGTTTGGAACAGGAGGGTGGTCACTTTGAACATTTGTTAAAGTAATTTAAATAAAAGTTTCTGTTTAAACTTGTTATTTGGATGTAATTATACTTAACCTAAAACTAAATAATTTCAGTTGTGTCAAAAGAATGTACAATAAAAAAAACACCAGCTACCAGCAGACCTGCAAGTTTGGTTGCCTACCCAGCGACAATGTTTGCAACATGATTGTAATCCTTGACAATAATTATCGACACGAATATTCATTAATTAATCATAATAAAGGCATAAAGTCCTCACTGATGCCAAAGACAGCTTCAGGTCAGGTCAGGATCTGCAGCTGTCTTGGCAAAAACTTTGAAAAAAAACACAGTTTTGACACTTTCTAATGACACTACGAATAGCAATTGTTTTATAGGTTGCTTGGATATGTTTTAATTGCTCGCAATGCATTGACTTGGCTTTTTTAAAACTGTACATAGGGAATGTCAATAGTCCTATGTTCAGTGAAATAAAATTCTCACTGTATATATATATATACAAGAAAGAGTTATAATAATGGGATATCGCGCAACAGAGAAGAAAGAAAAAATAAGTTGCAGCCGTCTACACGTGTTTCACACTTATTAGTGATCATCAGGACGGCATAGCAGATGGAATAAATATAAAAGCAACTAACTCAGAAAGATGTAACAACACAAGGTTTCACTGATAGCAGGCAACCGCACATTTGCAGTATCGGCCTGAAGACACTGAGTTTTCAGTGCAACAACAAACGTCACTACGGAGGCAGCTAAAGCCACTACCGTGAGACAACCAATCCCAAAGTATAATATCAATGATTAGAAGTAATAATGCGCGTAGAGATATACAAGAAAGAGTTATAATAATGGGATATCGCGCAACAGAGAAGAAAGAAAAAATAAGTTGCAGCCGTCTACACGTGTTTCACACTTATTAGTGATCATCAGGACGGCATAGCAGATGGAATAAATATAAAAGCAACTAACTCAGAAAGATGTAACAACACAAGGTTTCACTGATAGCAGGCAACCGCACATTTCTGAGTTAGTTGCTTTTATATTTATTCCATCTGCTATGCCGTCCTGATGATCACTAATAAGTGTGAAACACGTGTAGACGGCTGCAACTTATTTTTTCTTTCTTCTCTGTTGCGCGATATCCCATTATTATAACTCTTTCTTGTATATCTCTACGCGCATTATTACTTCTAATCATTGATATTATACTTTGGGATTGGTTGTCTCACGGTAGTGGCTTTAGTTGCCTCCGTAGTGACGTTTGTTGTTGCACTGAAAACTCAGTGTCTTCAGGCCGATACTGCAAATGTGCGGTTGCCTGCTATCAGTGAAACCTTGTGTTGTTACATCTTTCTGAGTTAGTTGCTTTTATATTTATTCCATCTGCTATGCCGTCCTGATGATCACTAATAAGTGTGAAACACGTGTAGACGGCTGCAACTTATTTTTTCTTTCTTCTCTGTTGCGCGATATCCCATTATTATAACTCTTTCTTGTATATCTCTACGCGCATTATTACTTCTAATCATTTATATATATATATATATATATATTTTTAGATGGAGTTAATTTTTATCAAGTTGGATAATGGAGGGTCCTGGGTTCGAGTCCCAGCAGAGTCGATGATAAATTTTTCTATATGAATTTGCATTCTAAATATTATTTAATGTAAAATCATTATATATATATATATATATATATATATATATATATATATATATATATATATATATATATATATATATATATATATATATATATATATTGTAGTGGATTTTGCCCTTTGAAAGTATTTATTTTAAAAGGAAAATATTTTTTTTAGGCTAAGGTCAATTTTCGTGATGTTAGGTGATCATTAATGAGTTTCCGTTATGAAAGAACGAAATATGAATTTTCTTTTTGTAATTAAGCCCAATTTTATGAGACGCTAATGGTTTTGAGATTTATTGTACGCAAATTTTTATTATTTTGAAATTGTAGTTTCAAATTATTATATTGGAAACAATCAGACTAATTAAACATTTATAAATTGTGTCATTATTAATTTAATACGTTATTTTATATTTAATTTTGTAAATCAAAAATATTGCATTAGACTGTATATTAAGAATTGTGAATATTTTGAAGAATTTTGAAAATTCTACTAGAGGGCACTTTATGTGTCAGGTTTTGGGAGAGAATTGGAATGTAGGGACTTGATTGGAGATGCTTGTGGTGTAAACAGTTAAGTTCACCGTGGTATTACTATATATTTGAATAAAAGGTGTAAACAATAAAGTTCACCGCAATAGTAATTTTAAATATTTAAAACAAAAGTGTAAACAGCAAAGTTCACAAAAAAATATAATAAATTAATAATAATAAAGATTAATGTAAAAATAACGTTCATCACTGTTATAGCCTAATGTTTGTAATTTGTTTATGTGGAAATAATATTTTTTGTTTGGAATAGCGGGAAATAAAAATACTAAAGTGTTATTGTGTTTTTATTTTATTAAAAATAAAAAAGCATTAGATATAAATTGCGTATACAATACTGCAATAAAAGATTAGTAAACAAAACAACAAAACAGGACTTACTCTATAAAATAAAAGAAATAAATCAGAACGGTAAGCTGAATCCATGTTCCATATTACTCCAAGGCATCCTGGATGGCAGCTTCCTGGCAATCATGCGTCCTGCATCAACTATGAGCTCTTCAGCTGCTGATGTTCCGGCGAGCTTCTCCAGGTAGGAAAATATTGTGTGGTGAAACATTTTTTTTTGGTTTTGTGTGTGCAAGAGAATTTTCAGCTACAAGACAACAATCTAGATTCTCAGTTTTATGATACTCGTAATAGTTATTTTTTTTATTATTAGACAGAATGTAAAGTCTGATCGTTATTTGAATCATAAAAGTAATTTATTAATTTTTCTTAGGAAAGAAGGAATTTGAGAACTTTTCATGACACTACCTGAGATCAACAATTTCAATTAACTTTTTGAAATTTGTAACATGTTTATCATGCTCAATCTGAGTGAGCTGGCGCCCAACTTTTAGTTTTTATAGAATTGGTCGATTTTTTTTTGGTTAAGTCGACGAACATCATGACATTTAATGGTGCCCAACGTGGGGCTTTTTAAAGGTCTTTCTTAAGAATAATTAATAGTTAACCACATTTGTGCTATTTGTTTTGAAAATTTGTACAGATATACACAAAAGGGAAAGATGTTTTTCGTTTGAGATTAAAAGTTTTTGCACATTTACGTTTGTAAATTTATGTTTGCCATTTGGGTACATGTGACCTTGCTTTAAAGAAAAAGATAATTTCTTTGTGCCTTAAAATAATTTTATTTGCATTATTGTTTATGTTTTGGAATAATAATCTACTAGAGAAAAGAATTTTGTTTTTCATAAATAGAAATCCAGTACATTTGAAATTGATTCATATTTTGATTATCAACATTTTGAAACTGGGTGGGATTTTGCTTATATGTGGAATACTTTTTTTAAGTTTCGCAAACACAACATTAAACGAATAAGCTATGCTTGCCATCTGTATTTAGTGAATCGTAATTATTTTTATCTAGCTGTTTATAAAATTGAACAGTTTTGAATATTAAAAACAAATTTTGTCAAGAAATGAAAAACATTTATGAGGGGAATTTTACAAAAACAACCTCTATCCGTTTACTTGAAATTGTGTTGATATGAATATTTTGTTAATATATAGAAATTATTTTCAAAATAAAAATTGTTTATCAAAATATTGGAATTAAAACTTTCTATCATTTTTATATTTTGCGAATAGATGATTGTTTTATCTTAGATTTGCTCCTTTGTATTTGATACGTATTTACTAATGTACTTGGGGTTTAAATAAAATTTAAGCTAATGGAATTCTTTAAAAAAACAATTTTGTTATTTATTAGAGGAAAGACGATAAAAATTAAAATTTATTTGATATCAATAGAATTTTGAATAAATTCAAGGTAAATATTTTGAACTGGTCGTGTTAGATGAGGATAATAATAAATCTAGGAAAGCAGATAAAGAAAACTGTTTTGTCTTGTTTACATTTTATTGTAATTTTGCATTGTGTTTAATCTACCTCAAAAGGGAAATTTATATAATTATAAAAGGACGAAACAATTTTTTTTCTCTCACGTATGTAGTTTTAAAACAAATCAAAACATTTTACAAAATACGGATTGTAAATTGCCGAATAATTTATCGTACGGTTTTCTGGTATAAGAAAGGTTTATTCATATGACTTCTCCTAAAAACATCCTTACTGCATTTGATTCTGGTATCAAGTCGACTAAGAAAACTAATTTATTAAAAATGGAAGCTGTAGATTCGGACCTTACGCTTGAAAATATTACACAGCTTTTTAATGCGGAAACTAAAGATGATGTTGAACCAGTGGTATCATATCAACAAGAAGGACAGATTCCATCACAAACAGTAACGCCTGATATTCTGCAACAGTTACTACTGCTGATGCAGGTAAACAATGATAACCTACAACAGAAGATGCAACAACAAATGAACACCCTGCAACAAAACCTGCAACAAAACCTGCAACAAGAACTAAATGAAAAATTTAAAAATCAAGAAGAAAAACTAAACATTCAACAACAAAGTACAGAAAAGCTTTTACATGATTTCAGCGAAGATTTCAACAAAAGATTCAAAAAGATAGAACAATCCTTACAAGAACAAAAAAACGAAACAGCCAGTTTAACCAAACTACTAAGATATGAACCTAATGAAACAACAGAGATAGAAGATATTCAAGAAGATATGTACGAGGAAATAGAGAGGTGCGAAGAAGATAGAATAAACGATTTTCTCAAAGTGGAACAAGACACACAAGAGAATAAACCGAAGCTACTTCTGGACGATATTAAATTAAGTGAAAAGGAAGAGGATTCCAAAGAGACAGATTATGAAACAAAACAAAGAATAGATAATTTAGAAGAGAGATTAGTACGAGAAATTGATTTGGAGAAAAATGAAATAGATGAAAAAGAAGAAAATGAAAAAGATTTTAATAGTATGATGAAGTTTTCTTTAGAAGCGGTTATTGAAGAAAGTAGTAAAGAAATTATAATTGTAAAAGTTAACGAGTCTGATGAAGATAATATTAAAAATATCGAAGAAAAAGATAGAATGGATAAGTTCATAGATAGAGAGTTGGACGAAGATTCTTTAAATGAAGCTACCAAATTTATAACAGTGAGAATAAAAAGAATTTATGACTTATTCAAAATAAAAACAGTAGTTGATAAAAACAAAACAAAATTTAATTGGTTTAATAAGAAAAAACGGATTTTTGTAAAAAAAAAAGCAAGATTTTGGTTTCTATAAGAAGGTAGAAATACAAATGAGCAATACACACGAGTTTCTTTTTATTTGTAGCATTATTTTATTTTTATTATGGCTACAATCTCAAGTTTTCCTTATTAGGGGATAAAACTTTTATTGTACCCAAGGGGGAGTAAATGTAGTGGATTTTGCCCTTTGAAAGTATTTATTTTAAAAGGAAAATATTTTTTTTAGGCTAAGGTCAATTTTCGTGATGTTAGGTGATCATTAATGAGTTTCCGTTATGAAAGAACGAAATATGAATTTTCTTTTTGTGATTAAGCCCAATTTCATGAGACGCTAATGGTTTTGAGATTTATTGTACGCAAATTTTTATTATTTTGAAATTGTAGTTTCAAATTATTATATTGGAAACAATCAGACTAATTAAACATTTATAAATTGTGTCATTATTAATTTAATACGTTATTTTATATTTAATTTTGTAAATCAAAAATATTGCATTAGACTGTATATTAAGAATTGTGAATATTTTGAAGAATTTTGAAAATTCTACTAGAGGGCACTTTATGTGTCAGGTTTTGGGAGAGAATTGAAATGTAGTGGACTTGATTAGAGATGCTTGAGGTGTAAACAGTTAAGTTCACCGTGGTATAACTAGATATTTGAATAAAAGGTGTAAACAATAAAGTTCACCGCAATAGTAATTTTAAATATTTAAAACAAAAGTGTAAACAGCAAAGTTCACAAAAAAATATAATAAATTAATAATAATAAAGATTAATGTAAAAATAACGTTCATCACTGTTATAGCCTAATGTTTGTAATTTGTTTATGTGGAAATAATATTTTTTGTTTGGAATAGCGGGAAATAAAAATACTAAAGTGTTATTGTGTTTTTATTTTATTAAAAATAAAAAAGCATTAGATATAAATTGCGTATACAATACTGCAATAAAAGATTAGTAAACAAAACAACAAAACAGGACTTACTCTATAAAATAAAAGAAATAAATCAACAAATCTTCAAGAACGGTAAGCTGAATCCATGTTCCATATTACTCCAAGGCATCCTGGATGGCAGCTTCCTGGCAATCATGCGTCCTGCATCAACTATGAGCTCTTCAGCTGCTGATGTTCCGGCGAGCTTCTCCAGGTAGGAAAATATTGTGTGGTGAAACATTTTTTTTTGGTTTTGTGTGTGCAAGAGAATTTTCAGCTACAAGACAACAATCTAGATTCTCAGTTTTATGATACTCGTAATAGTTATTTTTTTTATTATTAGACAGAATGTAAAGTCTGATCGTTATTTGAATCATAAAAGTAATTTATTAGTTTTTCTTAGGAAAGAAGGAATTTGAGAACTTTTCATGACACTACCTGAGATCAACAATTTCAATTAACTTTTTGAAATTTGTAACATGTTTATCATGCTCAATCTGAGTGAGCTGGCGCCCAACTTTTAGTTTTTATAGAATTGGTCGATTTTTTTTGGTTAAGTCGACGAACATCATGACAATATATATATATATATATATATATATATATATATATATATATACAGGGTGGGGCAAAAGTCCCGCAACGGCCAAATATCTCCCGAGGGGAAGGTTTTTTAAAAAAATGTTTCAGGCAAAAGTTGTATGGCTTTGAAAGAGGAATCATTTGCATACAAAACCATCTCCCACCCCTTCACCCCCTCCTGAGGGGTGGGGGTAACTTTTAAATTTTAAATGGCCAACCCTATTTTTTTTTGCTGATTAATATTCTCTAAGAAAAAACAAGAACTTTTGTCCGAAAAATTTTTTTTAAAAAGACGAATTTTGCGATTGACCCAACGAACAAACTTTGGATATTCCAAAATATTCCGACTCTTTTACGCGAAAATGACGGGGTTTTCAGAAAAATTACAAGAGGTAAAAAAGGCTTAGAATTTTGCAAAAAATCTAGGAAAAAAAAATAAACAAAAAAATTTTTGAACAATTTTTGAAAAAAAAAACATGATTTTTGAAAATGTGCACACGTTCATATTTCACCTCCTGGATTAGCGTTACCCAATGTGTACCACGTGGAGGTTCCAGGGAGGATTTCACACATCATAGTGGCCCTGAAAAGGGCCGTTTTTCTTAATCAGGAAGCATTGAAGGACCCCGAGGTTCGTCACTCCCCCGGTATTTATCGACTCCAAACCTCCGCTGCCCTGCTAATTATTTGATCAGATGCTCAAACTGAGCACCTTCCACTGTTTGACAATGAGCCAGTCGCTGATAGAAAGTCTCCAGAACATCTGCTATCATTTCTGGCGTAATGGCATTTGAGGTTTCCAATATCCTACCTCGCAGATCGTCTATGCTATCAGGTTTCGTCTGGTACACGCGATCTTTTAAATAACCCCAATAGAAGAAATCAAGGGGTGTCAGGTCTGGTGATCGTGGCGGCCATTCAATTTCTCCTCTCCGACCAATCCATCTCCCAGGGAATGTTGCATCCAGATAGGCACGTACTTGCCGCCCAAAATGACCTGGTGCTCCGTCTTGCTGAAAATTGACCAAATTGAATTGATTTCCAACGATCCCACGAAGAGCAGGAACGATTTCTTCTTGAAGCAGCCTCAAATATCGCTCAGCTGTCAGATTCTCATCAAAGAAGAACGGGCCCACAATCTGATGTCGGAAAATGCCAGCCCAAACATTGATTTTTTGCTTCCACTGAGTGTGAGAATCTCTCATCCAGTGTGGATTTGCATCGGACCAATATCTGCTGTTATGACGATTCACGTTGCCGTCCAATTCAAATTTCGCTTCATCCGAAAAACACGTCCAGAAAAATGTCATTGGGTTATCATCGTATCGCTGCATTATCAACTCACAAAACTCCACTCTTAAATCGAAGTCAAACTCCGTCAACTCTTGCACCAAGTGTATCTTGTATGGGTGGTATTTGTGTGTCTTCAAAATCCTACCCACAGACCTGATGCTGATATCCTCTGCCTGAGCCACCCGACGTCTTGATGTGTGTGGATCTTCTTGGAATTCGAGGAGAACATTCAATGATGTTCCGGGATCTGTCGCTGTTCTTGGTCGTCCCGTTCTCGGCCTATCTTCGACGGAACCTGTTTGATGAACACAAGAAATAATCTTTAGAAAACAAGGAATTCATAAAACTACAGAAAAAACTGACCTGTATCCTCATATCGGTTAGCTGTTCGCATCACGGTAGTTTTGTTTACCGGGCTAGGACGATTCGGATGCAGCTGGTTAAAGAGATTTGCAGTTTCCTGGTAAGAGCGTTGTCTATCTCCGTACCCACGCAATATCAATACTTCAATTCTTTCTCTTTTAGTGAGAGCCATGGTTTTGCAATACAATTTTGCAAAACAATTTCCTGGCAGTTTGAATTGCGAGAAAATCACCACGTATCAACGACTGGATATTAACTCAGTCTTGCAACTCCTTTTAAATTAACAATTTCTTGCAACTCAAATTCACAAGAAATTGTTTTGCAAAATCGTATTGCAAAAGCATGGGTCTCATTAAACGAGAATTAATTAATTAATTAATTAAAAATTAATTAATAAAATTAATATCATTAATTGATATTGCGTGGGTACGGAGATAGACAACGCTCTTACCAGGAAACTGCAAATCTCTGTAACCAGCTGCATCCGACTCGTCCTCGCCCGCTCAACAAAACTACCGTGATGCGAGCAGCTAACCGATATGAGGAGACAGGTCAGTCTCTTCTGTGGTTTTGTGGATTCCTCGTTCACTAAGAGTTCATCAAGCAGCTTCCGTTGAAGATCAGTCGAGATCCGGACTAAGAAAACCTGCAATATCACTGGATGTTCTCCTCGACTTACAAGACCCACACACATTACCACTTGAGTTGAGTGTGCATCGCTAATCCAGGAGGTAAAATGTAAACGTGTGCACATTTTCAAAAATCATGTTTTTTTTCAAAAATTGTTCAAAAATTTTTTTGTTTATTTTTTTTTCCTAGATTTTTTGCAAAATTCTAAGCCTTTTTTACCTCTTGTAATTTTTCTGAAAACCCCGTCATTTTCGCGTAAAAGAGTCGGAATATTTTGGAATATCCAAAGTTTGTTCGTTGGGTCAATCGCAAAATTCGTCTTTTTAAAAAAAATTTTTCGGACAAAAGTTCTTGTTTTTTCTTAGAGAATATTAATCAGCAAAAAAAAATAGGGTTGGCCATTTAAAATTTAAAAGTTACCCCCACCCCTCAGGAGGGGGTGAAGGGGTGGGAGATGGTTTTGTATGCAAATGATTCCTCTTTCAAAGCCATACAACTTTTGCCTGAAACATTTTTTTAAAAAACCTTCCCCTCGGGAGATATTTGGCCGTTGCGGGACTTTTGCCCCACCCTGTATATATATATATATATATATATATATATATATATATATATAGATATATATATATATATATATATATATATATATATATATATATATATATATATATATATAACAAAGGGATAATAGCTACCTCCGTAGTGACGTTTGTTGTTGCATTGAAAACTCAATGTCTTCGAGCCGAAACTACAAATGTGTGGTTGGCTACTATCTGTAAAACCTTGTGTTATACATTGTTTCTAGTTTGTTGCTTAAATTCTATTTCTTCTATCTGCTATGCCGTACTGATGAGCACTAATAAGTGCGAAACACGTGTATACGGCTGCAACTAACTTTCTCTTATAAATCTCCACCGCTACACGCTACGCTACACCTCCGAACGCTATATACAGCGTACGAGTCGGACTCAAAATCCGGAGGCAACTCGTCGGTATCGGAGTCGAACGCGCTAACCATGTTATTCGGCATCAGGACACCTCCAGGATCATTTTCCACCTATTTTCAGTCGGAGTCAAACGGGACCTATTTACGTATACTTATATACATTTTAGTTCCAGCGATTGCCGCAGAGTCGCTGCGAGATATACATGTATACGCCACGCGGTTGTGTTTACCTCCGCATGTATAAAAGCATTCAAAGGACGTTTTCGCCTCCGAATTCGCGGCAACACTGCCTAGCATATTTTTAGTTTATATTCGTGATTTGTTTTGCTGAAGCCCGTTTAATAACGCGTCATTTCCTTATCTAAGGTATCACATTTCTGTCTGTATTTCTTAGTAAATATAATTACATCTTTTTAAATGGAAAGAATGATTATATTATATTAAAACTGTACTCTTATTTGAAATTCTTGCAAATGATTACGAAATTATGACTTATTACAGTAATAAGAATTTATTTTTAATGTATAAATCTTAGATTTGGGACAAAATTCGTGAAGTGTACCCAATTTAACAACAGCTAATGCTTAGTGATTTTATAAAATTATTGATTTATTGATAGTTATGAACAGTAACGTTTCTACACAACGATTCAGGAAAACATTCGTTTTTAAGATACTCTAACATTAAAATCAATGTTTTTCGGCAAATCTCTGTATAAAGAAATATACAATACGAAGCAAATGTTTTTATCAAATATGATATTTTTATAAACAATAATAGGATACACAAATTTTTACAGCAAACAAAATTAACAAAATATCTTATTTTAAAGGATTCTCTTACAAATTAAGAAAATTGATGATTATGAAGAGAAACGGCAGATTTTGCAGGTGGTCAACTATACAGTGTGTGCCATAAAGTTCGATCCATATGGGAAAACATTTTAATATTCTTTGTTTAAAGGAAAAAACTTTGTTGTTCAATCACTTCTGCTTCCAAAATTACTTGAAATACGCCATGTCAAAGTTTACAAGTGACAATAGATGTTTAAATCGAGATGACCTTATTTGTTAAAATATAGAAAAATCTTATTAAGAAAAAATATTGCTAATGACATATTACGTTCACCCCCGTTACTGATTATTTTGAAATCATTAAAAATGCTTTAATGGAGTAGGAAGGCAACAATTGCAGAGCATATTTTCTAATAATAGTGAATGGTGTAGGTATTTTTGAAAAATATTGAAATTATCAAAAAACAAAATAAAACTTTTTGGCGATTTTCCAATTTGCAAGAAAACAACGAATAGTTTTATTAACTTTTTTAAATAATTGTTTGAATAATACAAGAGTTGTTGAAACTACTACTTAAAAACTTAATAAATTAATTCGCAAAGAATAGTACAATTTGAGGTTTTGGAACCGATCAACAAGATTGAAGAAACTCTTGAAAGTTTCTATCTAATAAAACATAATGACAAATTTATATCCCAAAATTCAGAAGATATTAGAATGACGTAACAACAAGCTTGTTTCGTTTCCAATAATAACTTGCTAATAATAAATTCCAAAGACCTAAAGATTGTGTCAAAACTTGAGACATTCGTTAAGTACTTCTTTTTTGGTAGATCTTCCTATACCATCAATAGAATTTAAAATTTTTAAAAATATACCCGATGGCCTAGATAAAACGCTTTATACTTTGGAGTTCAATGACGATTGTTACCAACTTCAAAATAGCTGCGCGTTCGTTAAAGTATAATTTTAAAAGTCTACATAATTACAATACATATTTAATTAATAGCACTTCTAATACGATATATTGTATTAGAGTTTATATATACTAGTTTCACCAATAAAATGACACTATTTTCCCTATTTTCAGTTATGATCATTCTCAATCGTGCTTTCCACTGCACAATAGCTCACGGAATAGTTTCTTGAAAATCTAAATCTCTCCCTTTCAATTCTTCCCTATTTTTAAACGGTTTCAGGATACTGCTCACTTTTCTCTGTAAAGCTTTAACTTAGTAATCAAAAGAATTAAGGTCTGGCGAATTTGAAGGCCAATGTTTGGCTGAAATAAAATTAGGACAACGTTTTAGTAAATTAATTATGAGAACCTTTAAGCTTGTCGAGAACGATGCGATGTATTGCTATCCAAAAACTATAATAATATTTATCTATGTGCAGTCGTTCACATTCCGGAAAAAGTTGTAAATGTCTAATGAAAGTTTCATTGTTGAATCTTGTCTTGTAGATTTACAAGAAACCAGTTCATTTCAGGAAACAAAGCATATACCACAATTTTTAAAGAAAACCTGACTCGGTGTTTGTACAAGCGTAGTAGGGAGATGTTACTTTTTAAACCTCGACTGTTTGTCCGATTATGCTATTTTGCAACTTGTGGGAGCATGCACTATAAAATCTTTTTCGTTTTGAAAACGCATTCGTTTGACATCATTGAACATGTACATTCGCTACAGATATGACTATAAATGTATTTCTATCGTCGTTGCATCTAGTAGGGTACAAGAATATTTTTTCTAAGTGTCTGGGGAGAAAGAAATCTGCGCAAATTTGAAATATGAATAATTCTTTTACTATTGAGTTTAGATAAGCTGCGATTTTTAAACAGATAACTAGATGTTCATACAACAGAATCAGCACCTTAGAAACTTTCGGTTATCTTCTCTTTGGCAACCTATAAAGACCGTAATTTTATAGGTGTCGCATCGGTTAGCATTTGGTACTAATGTTAGTCATTAGCTTGTAAGCCAGGAATCTGTGTTGGGTTCACAGGTGATTAGCTCCAGCTGATGAGAATGCAACAAACTCAAAACAGTCTGTCCTAAAGTATCACTTGTGAATTCCACACATTTCATTTTTACTCTGGGTTAATCGTCTTAAATAGTCTTAGTAAATCTTTTATATTTTAAATTGTCAATTCCTATACGATGTTTTGCCTTTGCTGATTCACTAGATTTATAAATTGCAATTTTGGAGTTTTCTGGAGTTTTTAGTTAGAATCAGGAGCCGGGAGAGTCTGGAACATTGGCCACCTTTTTTAATAACATCAATAACAACCACAATTAACCCTTTTTTATAGAATCTGTTACCATTAGATAACAAATACTGTTTTTACTTCTACACCATTGCATTCTAGAACTGAAAAAATAAAATTATAACAAAGATTTTGGAGTTGGAAGAATTTAAGATAAAAGTGGCCACTGTACCTACAGTGATGGTACAGTGGCCATTAGAGTATGGTACTGTAGCCACTACTGTGTAGAAGATGGGAATAGTAAAAACCAGTACACAGACATTTACAGAATAATGATTTATTTTGTAAAAAATAGTTTGTATTGAAAAAAAGGCAACTTAAATTTAAAAAACCAGGCAAAAGCTAACAAACATTATACATAGATAAATTAATGGAAAAAACAGATTTGCTGTTCTAGTAGTGCCGCCTATTTTTACAGGTTGATATAAATAATGTACAAATCATTAGGAACATCTAGGAAATAATATCTGAAATAAATAAAATATTGTACTAAATAATAGTACAGGGACCTACATAACAAAGAAGTGGCCACTGTACCTACACTTATGTACCAACTACATGTTTTTAATCATTTAATAATAAAATGTTTTTAACATCAACTTCATGTTTTTTAAAAACTAGAGAAAAACAAAAACTATCCAACACAATCAAAATATTATTAAACCAATAAATATTTACATGAAGTAGGTATAAGCGGCCAACGCTAGTTCCTTTCGACGTTTATTTATTTAGCCACTAACATTTATTTCACTGCACATCTTCGAGTTAATTCTTGTTTAAATTCTTGATTATTTATGCATTAGAAATTAATTCTACTAGCTAAGTAAACTACACTGTAAATAAAAAACCCAGAAAGTATCATAGCATTCTAGATGAATGCAAGCAAATTAGAGTTGCAACCAAATTTTGCAGATTTTTCCCCACAACCTTATGTATGGATATCTTGTATACCTTTGAGATTTATATTCACATGCAGTCATCCAGTAGGTACCTGTCAGAGATTCTGTTGAATTTAATTATTTTCTAAAGCATCTTTTTGTCTTGAATAATCGTGTCATTGTCATAGAAATATCCGACTTGGGCGTCACAGAATTTATGCAGAATGGTGTAATCAACAAACAAAATTTTAGTCATTGGACGGGTGAAAATATTGGCAAGCGTTAACAAAAAACCTACATAGCCCGAAAGTCATTGTTTGGTACAGTGTAGGATCGTTTGGAATTATAGGTCAATACTTTTTCAAACACGAAAATGACATTCCGTTACAGTAACCTTCCAACTCGACTCACATATGTTAAAAACCTATGCTGTTCCCGGATTAAGATGCCGGGGACTACTAAATAATGGCCTGTTGTTCCAGCAGAATGTGACAACTCATACAGCTGGAAATTCAATGAAGATCCTCAGGCAATATTTTAATGGCCAAATCAATCCACCTTTTGAATATTTACCGTGGCACGTGTGGTCGATCGATCTAATTAGAATCTAATCTATTTGAAAGCGAAAGAGTCGTCTTAGAACCATTGAGGAACTAACAGGATGCATTTATAGAGAAGTCGCTGTAATAAATGAAGGTTCACTCCACTGGGTAACGAATGTTGGTGATGGTCACTTAGATGATCAAATCTTTAGAGATTAGGCAAATATCCACCCTGAATGGCAAGTTTCAAAGAATGGGCTTAATTCCATCCAATAAATTTTAAGAAAACTTATGGGTATAAGCTAATCGCCAGGTATGTGGTAGCTACCGTTTCTCTTCTTTCTTGTCCAACATCGGCCCAGAAATCCCTGCTTCGGATATCGCACACCACACCAACATTTTATCCGGAATAGCTTTTGCCTTATAGTTTACATTATCTGGTAGTTCATTGATGTTATCAGATGTTATCAAAGAAACCTCAATTTCCTTTTATTCAGGAATTACCAAGAGTAAAAAATGGCTCATCATTCTTAATAATGACTCTATTTTCCGAAAAGTAGTTTCTGCTCAGTGAACAATAACGTAGAGGTATCCGTTGCAGCTGGATTTGGATGTACTTATTTGGACATTTTTCCTTTTTCTGTATTTTTGACCATGTCTGGACATCTGGACAAATTGTTGATCTTGAAACGTTGAATTGGTGAAATCATTTACGACTTGAGATGACGATCCTGCCTTTGGCTCTATTCATCATTCTGTTTACCACAGGTTTTTCGTAATATATTAATTCGCAGAGAGTAGTATAGTTTGAGGTTTGGGCATCCGTCCAACAAGATTATAGATAAAACTTCTATCTTATAAAATCACAGTTATAAAATTTAATGACAAATCTAAACCCCAAAACTGAAATGACGTAACAACAAGCTTGTTTCGTTTCCGATAACAACCTGTTAAAAATAAATTACAAAGTCCTAAACATTGTGCCAAAACTTTTGAGACATTCGTAAATTACCTCTTTTTTGTAGATCTAGAGCTTCCTATACCGTCAATGCAATTTAAAATTTAACGCTAAAGCATAATTTTGAAAGTCTACATAATTACAATACACATTTAATTAATAGCAATTCTAATACAATGTTGGGCTGAAATAAAATTATGATAATGTTCTAGTAAAATAATTTTGAGATAATTTGAGTTTGTAAAGACGATGCGATGAATTGCCATCCAAAAACTAAAATAAGATTTATCTGGATGCATGATTTGCATGTGTTTTACGTGGGGTTCCCATATCAACATACCCCCACGTTCCTTCCAAATGAGGAAGCAATTGAGATACGCTCAATCAGCGCGCAATCGCACAGCAATTGCTCCCAGTTACTCGCTGGTCAGAGCGAGGTTGCTTATCCACCCTCTATTAGCTAACCAGGCTAGTACCGGAGCGATTAACATATACGTGCTCATGCGCCGACATCTTCCCGTCCCCTTTCATACGGGGCTAAGTACCTAGTCCAGCAATAGGACTATTCCCCCAACTTAAGTCAGTTCAGTACAACCGAGCCAGAGTTGGGGCCACTGCCCGATCGAATCCAACCTCAAGTGTAGCATGACTTGGTTTTTAAATGGGTTTGCCACCCCGATCTCCCAGTTATAGGCCTGGTATGCCCCCGATAGAGCTTCGTTTCGAGGCTACTTTATAGGGCCCATCAAAGTAGCACCCCGGTGTGTGCCCGTTAAGGTGAAGTTGTCTTGAACGTGAGAGGCTATGCATCTTTGCATCAGCATCCTTTAAGTGTAGGTCTCTAGACGATTTCTCATTTTCAGTTTCTCATGGGTTAGCGAGCGAACTCCCTAACCGAGATAAACCTCACTTGAATCTCCTCCATTCGTCTAGGCCAGACATGAATGTCAAGGTTGTTTTACGTGGGGTACCTGTGTGAACTTACCCCCACGTTCCTTCCAGAAGGAAGTGATTGGGATACGCCCAATCAGCGCGCAAGTTGCATAACCGGCAGTCGTGCAATTGCTACCAGATTGACTCACTGGTAGGAGCGAGGTTGCCTATCCACCCTCTACTAGCTAAGTCGCGCATAGTGACCGAGCAGTTGACTTAACACGCTGCTCACCCGCCAGCACCCTCCCGTCCTCTTTCATGCGGGGTGAAGTACCTCGTCCAGCAATAGGACTATTCCCCAACTTGACGCTGTTATCAAGAGGGACCACTGCCCGATCGAATCCAACCTCAAATGTGACAAGACTTGGTTTTTAAGCGGTTTTGCCACCCCGATCTACCAATTTTAGGCTTGGTGGGCCCTCGACAGAGCTTCTTTTAGTCTACACGTTATAGACTCCCGGTGCGTACCCGAATTTGGTGAAGTTTTCTTGATAGTGAGAGGCTATGTATTCGCTTCAACTATTCTTAAGTGTAATGGCTTTCAGAGCTTCTCCCAATCACTGTACCCGGCTGCAGTCCGGATCATAGGGTGGTCAGGATAGCTCCTAAGCACATTTAGCTGGCGGCTTGCAGTTTCCCAGTGCTCAAAAGCGGGATAACCTCACTTCTAGTCACCGCACTAGAGATTCAGTCAAACAGCGGGTTCCTTTGGTGACCATACATGACCTCGGTCATGCAGCGGGGTCCTTGGTGACCATAAATGACCTTGTCCCTTAGGCGAGATTCGAATCCGCCCACACCGGTCTCATCTACCAGGGCTCCCCCTGATCGGTCAGAGTTACCGTCGAGAATTCTCACGAATTTCTCTACCACACGCTTTATTCTAACAGCTTCATCCGTTTCCCGTCAGTAGGATAGGGTAGAAGACAGCCAGTTCTAAGGGTGAACGCCGTGTGGTCTCCCGTCCAACCAATAGGCCAACGTCTAGGCCAGACAGCGGGATACTTAGCTCCTTAAAAGACCCTGACGTCAGGTAAGATTCAATCCACCCACACCGGACCCCCTTGTTAACAGAGCCCCCCCTGCAACGTTTTAGGGTGTCATCCGTTACCCAGACAAGCCTGGGATGGGGTAGACAACGACCAGTTCTAAGGGTGAACGCCGTGTGGTCTGCCCTCAAGCTAGTCTCGAATCCTAGTGCTTCCCGACACCTCTAACAACTGCCCTCCCTCTGTCTTCGGGCTAGTCTCGGATACTAGGAATGAAGTCCGACATCTCAAACGACTGCTTGACCGTTAACCCAGATTTATCTGGATGCAGTCGAAACAAAGCATATACCACATTTTAAAAGAAAATCTGGAACATTGTCTGTACTAGTGTAGTGAGGAGACGTTACTTTTTAAACCTCGACTGTTTATCTGATTCTATCATTTTGCCAATTCGTGGGGGCATGCAATGTAAAATCTATTCTGTTTTGAAAACGCATTCGTTTGACATCATCATTCAGCGTAGATTCGTTAAAGATATGACTATAAATATATATCTATTGTCGATACATTTAGCAGGGTACAAGAATATTTTTTCATATTGTGTGTGGAGAGAAAGAAATCTGCACAAATTTGAAAGATAACTGATTTCTTTACTATTGAGTTTAGATAAGTTGAAATTTTTAAACTGATGAGATGTTCATACAACAGAATGAACACCTTAGAAACTTTCGATTAACGTCTTTTTCACAACCAAAAGAGACTGTAATTTTACTGCATGGTTGGCTTTTTATTTATAGGTGTCGCATCGGGTACCATTTGGTGCTAATGTTAGTCATTCGTTTGTAAATAAGCCAGGATGATGTGCTTAGGTTTCACAGATGATTAGTTCCAGCTGATGAGAGTACAACAAACTTGAAACAGTCTACCCTGAAGTATCACTTGTGAATTCTAGATATTTTATTATTACTGTGGGTTAATGGTGTTATAAATCTTTTATAGTTTAAATTTTCAATTTCTTTAGGATGTTTTGTCTTTGCTCCCTACTAGTCTTACAAATGGCAAATTTGTTGAGTTTGTCGGAGTTTTTAGTTACTTTTTCTTTTTAAAAATCCCTGTCTTGAGGTCTTCTAATCTTTACAGCCAATTTTCGTTTAAGATTTTTATAATATTCACGCTATTGGTTGATTTATGGAATTGTCAAAAAGTTGTACCAGTTTATAAGAGTATTTTTACAAACCTTTTAGTAGGTAGATTGTAATTTAATATAAATCTTTAAGTTGCTAATGACAAACCTTTTTTGTAGTAAATGGTGCCATACTTTATTGCAATATTGAATCTTTGACCTAGGATTTGTATTGTTTGATTGAGCTTCCCAGAAGCTGCATTGGCCAATACCTCATCTTTTTTTGGAAAGAGGTTATATGTCTTTCAAAATCTGATCTTTTCTAGTACGTATCTTTTTCTAATACAATACAAATATAACATAATAAATGTTGTTTCCAGAATTTCAATTTCAGAAAAATTTACAATAGAGAAGTCGCTGCAATAAATGAAGATTCACTCCACTGGGTAATGAATAATTTTATATCCAGACGTAAAAAGTGTATTGAAGTTGGCGAGGGTCACTTAGATGGTCTAATCTTTAAAGATTAAGCAAATATCCACCTTGTTTGCCAAGTTTCAAAGATTAGGCTTAATTTCATCCAATAAATTTTAATAGTACTTATGGGTATAAGCTAATGCTCATGTATGTAGTATTTCGTACATTCGGAATAAATAGATGATAATGATTTATTATAGCGGAAAACAACTTGAGTTAGGTAACATTACTTGGTAGTGGCACTTCCAGAATCGCCTTTTTTCTCGATTCCTCGTGAATTATGCTTTTATCGATACCTATTTTTTCCTAAAATTTCAAAAACTTTACACAGTCTTTCAATATGTAACTTTTTGTTTGGGGTAGATTTCAAAATACCATCCCAAAACAGATAACTCAGGAAATATTAACAAATAAATGATCAATATTTCTTTGAAAGATTGAACCCTGGTATACTTTATGTGTTTGAAACGAGAATGTGTTTATCTATCTAGATTTAAAACCTTTTGGAACTTCGTCCATGTTTGTTTGTTTTTATTTTTAATATATGTATTTCAACGATAATGATTGATGTAATGGTAATGGTTGATGTAATTTTTCGGTTAAATTTGATTGTCGTTTTTAAAATTAAATTGAAACAGACTTTTTAATGCTGTAAACGCCTTAAAAAACCCTGACGCTACACTGTTTATATTTTGGTTATTTACGAGCTGGATCTGTATTTTCAGACCAAATAGTTTTGGTTCAAATTTGACATTGATATTTGCAATAATTTCAAAACCTAACGGGTGTACAGACAAAGACAAAAACAACAGGATTTTTTTTCTCCAGGGATGTCTGTCGTGTTATTTAGGTCATATACCGTCGAGAAATGAAAAAAGGTATTTTTTACAAAAACTCGTTCTCATTCTGTGGACTTGTACATATATTGTGAGAAAGCAAAAGCAAAGAAATGGGTTTAAAGAATAAACTTTAATTGTTTTCAACCACTTTGTTGTTAGAAATGTAGTTCTGAAATGATTCTAGCTACTTACCACATCGCATATACTTTATACAGTAAGGAATGTCATCCTTTGTTAATTATTTAAAAATACAAAAAAATTGTAGGCGTGAATTTATATTATCTAATAAAATATTAAACATATATGATTTTCTTCCATTAGAATATAAACGAAACAAATTTACATTATTATAATCTTTTAATTCGTTTCTAACAGAACTATATCTCGAAATATCTTATATGTATAAATTTAAAGGTCCGTTTTGTTTAACGGCATACTTTCAGCAGGTGTCCTCGAACTCAGCAATTATAGCAGACATAAACACGGACTTGATAAACAGAATCTGCTGAATAGTGATAAGTACCATAGTTTTATACCTTGTAAACTTGACAACGTTGATGGAGGCGTATTCGAACGCTTAATTTGCCAAAATTATATACACGGAGGTGAATACGAGCGGTCTATGTACGGAGGCTGACACGAACGCGCACTATACAGAAGCATGTATATCTAAAAAATTAAATAAAATTACCCCTCTTGGTGGATTTAGGAGTGTTAGTTCAAGAAAAAGTCTGTGACCATAGAATAATTAATATACAATCATTATTAATGGCGGAGTTGTGGTCGTCTGTTCAGTATACGGAGGCGAACACGATACAAAAGCACATATATATATATATATATATATATATATATATATATATATATATATATATATAGGGTGTTCATTTAAATTCGTAATCTAGCAACCTTTGGATTATTGCCTGTCTCTATCTGCGACGTATTATATCTGTCGCTCTGTCTTCTTTCATTAAAATTCCAAAGGTTGCTAGATTACGAATTTAAATGAACATGCGTTATATATATATATATATATATATATATATATATATATATATATATATATATATATATATATATATATATATATATATATATATATATATATATATATATATATATATTGTAATGATGTTCGTCGACTTAACCAAAAAAAAAATCGACCAATTCTATAAAAACTAAAAGTTGGGCGCCAGCTCACTCAGATTGAGCATGATAAACATGTTACAAATTTCAAAAAGTTAATTGAAATTGTTGATCTCAGGTAGTGTCATGAAAAGTTCTCAAATTCCTTCTTTCCTAAGAAAAATTAATAAATTACTTTTATGATTCAAATAACGATCAGACTTTACATTCTGTCTAATAATAAAAAAATAACTATTACGAGTATCATAAAACTGAGAATCTAGATTGTTGTCTTGTAGCTGAAAATTCTCTTGCACACACAAAACCAAAAAAAAAATGTTTCACCACACAATATTTTCCTACCTGGAGAAGCTCGCCGGAACATCAGCAGCTGAAGAGCTCATAGTTGATGCAGGACGCATGATTGCTAGGAAGCTGCCATCCAGGATGCCTTGGAGTAATATGGAACATGGATTCAGCTTACCGTTCTGATTTATTTCTTTTATTTTATAGAGTAAGTCCTGTTTTGTTGTTTTGTTTATTAATCTTTTATTGCAGTATTGTATACGCAATTTATATCTAATGCTTTTTTTATTTTTAATAAAATAAAAACACAATAACACTTTAGTATTTTTATTTCCCGCTATCCCAAACAAAAAATATTATTTCTACGTAAACAAATTACAAACATTAGGCTATAACAGTGATGAACGTTATTTTTACATTAATCTTAACTATTATTAATTTATTATATTTTTTGTGAACTTTGCTGTTTACACTTTTGTTTTAAATATTTAAAATTACTATTGCGGTGAACTTTATTGTTTACACCTTTTATTCAAATATCTAGTAATACCACGGTGAACTTAACTGTTTACACCACAAGCATCTCCAATCAAGTACCTACATTCCAATTCTCTCCCAAAACCTGACACATAAAGTGCCCTCTAGTAGAATTTTCAAAATTCTTCAAAATATTCACAATTCTTAATATACAGTCTAATGCAATATTTTTGATTTACAAAATTAAATATAAAATAACGTATTAAATTAATAATGACACAATTTATAAATGTTTAATTAGTCTGATTGTTTCTAATATAATAATTTGAAACTACAATTTCAAAATAATAAAAATTTGCGTACAATAAATCTCAAAACCATTAGCGTCTCATAAAATTGGGCTTAATCACAAAAAGAAAATACATATTTCGTTCTTTCATAACGGAAACTCATTAATGATCACCTAACATCACGAAAATTGACCTTAGCCTAAGAAAAAAAATATTTTCCTTTTAAAATAAATACTTTCAAAGGGCAAAATCCACTACTATATATATATATATATATATATATATATATATATATATATATATATATATATATATATATATATATATATATATATATATATAGATTAAAGAAAGTAAATATATTAATTAGGGTGATCGGTCTGTAGATTGAATTAAAAACTCATTTGTTCATAAAACTCAATATTTCGTTATTTATTTATAACTTCATCAGGAGTAGTGCTACAAAATGTATTGTGGTAAAAAATTTTAAAATTTAAAATTAAAATTTAATAAAAACTTACAACTAGAGTTAATCACTGGTAACAAATTAATTTAACTAGGATGCACATGATATTATAATTTGCACATTTATAATTTTAATCGAATAAAATGTTTGTTGGTTATTTTTACTGTTACACACTGAAAGGTTCTATGGCAAGTGTGGAGGATTTTACATCTGTTGCTTGTTGAAAAAAAATTTTTTTTGGGTGTTCGAAACTAAATAAATCACTTGACAACCGTAACTAATACAGATTTTAGTGTATGCAAGGGAGCTTAAAACAATCCGACCACATAATAATAAACTGTTAATGTTGTAATATATTTGAATAAATAACACTTAGTTGATTAACATCTGATTTAAAATTGATTGCATTCGTTTGTTTATTAATTTGAATCATTTCTAAAATAAGTCTATGTTTGTATTTATGTTCTTTTTCCAATATTTTTACATTTACATAACATTTTACATAATGTAAAAATATTGGAAAAAGAACATAAATACAAACATAGACTTATTTTAGAAATGATTCAAATTAATAAACAAACGAATGCAATCAATTTTAAATCAGATGTTAATCAACTAAGTGTTATTTATTCAAATATATTACAACATTAACAGTTTATTATTATGTGGTCGGATTGTTTTAAGCTCCCTTGCATACACTAAAATCTGTATTAGTTACGGTTGTCAAGTGATTTATTTAGTTTCGAACACCCAAAAAAAAAATTTTTTTTCAACAAGCAACAGATGTAAAATCCTCCACACTTGCCATAGAACCTTTCAGTGTGTAACAGTAAAAATAACCAACAACCATTTTATTCGATTAAAATTATAAATGTGCAAATTATAATATTATGTGCATCATAGTTAAATTAATTTGTTACCAGTGATTAACTCTAGTTGTAAGTTTTTATTAAATTTTAATTTTAAATTTTAAAAATTTTTACCACAATACATTTTGTAGCACTACTCCTGATGAAGTTATAAATAAATAACGAAATATTGAGTTTTATGAACAAATGAGTTTTTAATTCAATCTACAGACCGATCACCCTAATTAATATATTTACTTTCTTTAATCTATTAAGTACGGTCGATAATTTCTCTCCAACATATATATATATATATATATATATATATATATATATATATATATATATATATATATATATATATATATATATATATATATATATATATATATATATATATATATATATATATATATATATATATATATATATATATATATATATATATATATATATATATATATATATATATATATATATATATATATATATATATATATATATATATATATATATATATATATATATATATATATATATATATATATATATATATGAATCCCAGCAGAGTCGATAAGTTTTTCTATATGAATTTGCATTCAAAATATTATTTAATGTAAAATCATTATCCAACTTGATAAAAATTAACTCTATCTAAAAATATATATATATATATATATATATATATATATATATATATATATATATATATATATATATCCTACTATCATTAAAGCGTCCATACATTGACGAGTTACATTGGATAGAGCGCCCATGTGCATAAAGCGTCCATATATGATGTAAAAAATTTTCTATGACCTTATTACGTCATGAGGAACGTCTCTGCAAAATTTCAGAAGACGCTTTATTGATGACCAGATGCAAAAAATTATACAGTTTGTGTATATTTTTAGTGCAACGCAGTCTCCGCTTGGGGCGCTGACTGAATTTGTGTATTAAAGTCACTATATCTCTTCAAAGTAGCGCAATTCGGCCGCCATTGTGATTCCAAAATTACGCGGTAAATTTCAAATGTTGGACTAATGTTGCAATTTGGTCAAGAAATGACATTCACAACCAATTTTTTTGCATTCGAATTCGTATGGAAAGTAGTTTGTGAAATTTTAAAAAGGTAAAAATAAAGTTTTAAATCAAACGAAAATTTGTAATGGCAACGGTTTATTTGTTATGCTTGGGATTATTAACTGCGGCATTCATGGCCACGCTACGACTGTCCTGTTTGTTTGTTCCCTAAGTGTAAAGTAAACTCTACTTTTAACAAAAAGATGTATAACATTTTTCAATATACCATGACAATTAGGGATGGGTGGTATATTTTGTGCTTTTGTTAAAATGTCCACGAGTTGAGCCACGTTGATTTTGTTTTGAAGGATTTGATCTTCGTAAAATCTAAATTTTACCTCACACTCGTATATAAAATTAAATAACTGCTGGCTTGCGTAACACAGATTTTTTTTGTTTTCTTTGTATTCTCTCAATTTTGTGAAGTGCCCTACTGAGATGTGATCACCTTGTTTCAAAAGGAGAGAAGAATAGCATGTGTGGCAATTTTTAAAGTTCTTCTTCACCTTTAATAACAAAGCTCCAATAAAGTTGTACAAGGCTTCTTTGACACTGACACTTAATTTACAATTTGCAAAATGTACCATTAATTCATAGTGAATTGTTTCATCTGCATCATGAAATTGCGCACGTGGTTGCAGGGTATTTATCGCATCACAATAGCGAACCAAGTGATCGGCATCGGCAATGTGGTAATTCTCGTGGTGTATTTTCCCTTCAAATTGTGACAGACACACCATTCTGAGGGCAAACTTAAATTCTCGGGCATCAGGTACGGACCGTCTTCTTCGAATAGAAGAAAACAAATTTTCTAACGCATCCTGAGTTAGACGCCCCAACATAAAATAATTAAATTTTTCCCGATTCAAATATATTTCTTGTAGATCCAGTGCTGTTTGTGTAGCCAAAAGGAGTCCCGTCTGAAAAGGTTTCCAAACCTTGTCACTTACTGTGATGTTTCTGATTATATTTATAAAAGAATGGAAAAATTGTATTGTATTTTCATATTCCTCTTGATTTGCATATGCGAAAGCTAGCTTTTGGCATCTACTACTCATTAATTTGAACCATTTATGCATAATAATAGACTTTCACTAAACATCACTAAATGTAAGACTATGTCTTTTACAAAAAAACTAAACGGGTATGGTTATATCTACACCGCCAATGACACTGCTATACAAAGGACGGATTTCTTTAAAGATTTAGGTGTCATCTTTGATCCTAAGCTAGATTTCGCTGCACATATACATGACATTGTTAGTCGAGCTTTTAAAATGTATGTATTATGTATATATTATATTATATAAAATGTAGATATTTTCTTAAGTTTTTAGCTTTTTCTTGCGATGGTATCTATCCTGAGATTGGGGTTAGTCAAATTGAGCTGCTTAACAGATTTGAGTTTATATCTCTGCGTATTAGACGCATTATTATCTCTGTGAAGTTTTTGTATAATCTTTTAAATCACAGAATTGATTCTCTTTGGCTCTTAAACAAAATTAACTTTCATGTCCCAAGATTCAATGCACGTACTAATATGTGATTCTACTTGGATGCAAGGAGAACCAACTTACTAAAAAAATCACCTATTACAAGCATGTGCAATAATTTTAATCAGATATGTAGCAAGTGTGATATTCACTTTGATTCGATTAATAATATTGTAAGTTGTATTATTGAGATAAATGTCTAATAAAAGAACATACTATGTTCAGACATTAAGAAAGTTTGTTACAACGTTATTCATATTACCAAATTTGATACATATATACCTTGATTTGAGATGTTTGTTATATACACACTAACTAAAATTAGTGTATAATGTTAGTTTTAATAATTATGTTATTATTTATTTCTATACTGTATTACGCATGTTTATGTTTTTACATTAATTGTAGGTAGCTTATATTTGTATTTCGTATTTATGTCGAACCTCTACTGTGTTTTTGTAATTTTTAAATTTTTTTCCTGTAATTGGGTGCCCACCTGTTGGAAAATATATATTATTATTATTATTATTATTATTATAATCATAATAAACCATGCCGTCGTCTGATGTTTTGCTTCTAACCTGTTAGTACCCACATAGTACAGAATTGCTGCCGCAACATCATGGTTTAACAAAGCAACACTTAAGGCAGTATTCATTTTTTCAAAATGGTTTGGGTGAATCACATTTTCCTTCAGACGGGGACATAACTTAAGTACATCATCTTTGTCCAGTTCCATAACTGTTTTAATCGGATCCAATGAAATTTCTGTTGACGGCAAATGAAACTCTTCACAAAGTTCTTCAGCCAGGAAAAATCTGTGTCCATTCGGCAACGTTCTTAAAAATGTGTACCGGATCAGGCATTATAAATAATTTCTCTTCAGGAATAGACGGGTGCAATGTATAATTCTTAATTTCGCTGTGTTTACCAGCCACTACGTTTAGTAACCTCCAAAACCCTCTATTTTGTGGACCCATATCGGAAATGACGACACATATTGAAAGTCCAATTTCATGTGCTTTTGTGATTATCGTCATGATTTTTTGTAATAAATCTTGAGAAGATATGGAATTTCCTGTGAATTCATAAGCCACCGTTTGCTTCCACCTACTGGTTACGCCTGCCAGCATAAATACTAATCCATGAGTGGCCAAATCATCACATTTTCCTGAAGAGGCATTTATTGTGGGCCGACCCAAAGTTGTCGAGGTTGAACTGTCATAGACAAGGCCTGGTTTAATAGCCATTTCATCAATAAGTAGGCAGGCATGCTTCTCCTGAGGCTGGAATGACGCTATCTGAAAGTAAAAAAAATCTTCAGCGTGAAATTGGAAAAAATTTCACGCGCCATGAATCAATTTTAAAAACAAATTAATTTTTAATTGACTCAAGGCCGTGTTTACCAAAATGGTTATCAGATGTGTTAGCAACGGGGTTGTTATACATACTTTTAGTTTCATTACGTTAAACATATCTTGGAGAATACCTTCATCAAATTTCAAGTTGTGAAGACGATGCTGTATTGTACGAATACTTGGGTATGGGAGATTTTGTTCTCGCAATTCTGTATATCCTTTTTCACCACAAGCTAGGTATAATTTTATTGCTTTTGTTACAGTTTCTTCGCTCCATTTTGTTCCTCGCTGTGATCCTGTTTTTAAAAACTGTAACTGATCGTGGTTGAATACTTTTGCCAGTCTTTCCTCTTTCTGCTCATATCTTCGTTTATACATGCTACATCTTTTCCCAACTTTTCTTAGAGCGCGTTTTAACTCTTCAATATAATTTTGAGATGGCTGATGAAGGTCGCTATTTGCAAGCAATTCTGATATTTCTGTCTCAACATCGTCATGAGATAAATCACCCACATCTTCATCATCTTGTAACTCACTATTATCTAAAATTAACAAAATTGCACAATACCCATATTTAGAACTTATTTATTTGAAATTTCTTACCATTACTCACATGTTCTGACAATAATCCAACCGTAACACTAGATTCATCACTCTCGTTGTACTTTCTCTTCTTTGTGTTAATTTCAGAGGGGCATCCTGGCTTTTCTACATCACTATCAGGATAAATACTGTTTTGAGTGGCAGTCATTTTCAAATCAGGAACTGCATCACGACGTAATAATCTTCGATTGTCACTCCTATTTCTTTCAAATTGTTGTTCTGAAAAATGCACCTGTAACAATTACATTTTGTCATACACCACAACACACAACAAAAAATAATGTACTTACTTCACAAATCATAGACATAGGTTTTAAATCGGATCTTCCAATACTTTTCTCCCAAGATGTTCTTCTATTAACATCATTTTGACCTTAAAACAATGAAAATATGTGACCACTTAATCTGAATACAACAAATTGTTAATTTTTACCTTGTGGCAATCTAAATAACCGAAAGCCTTTTTCGGATCTATTTTTGCAATGTGGTACACAACATCCAGGCATGTTTACTGTTTCACAGCCCCTTCACAGAGTTCGTCCAACACCACAAACAACGACACACAGTATCCAACAAATCAATAAACGTGTATAAAAATCGAAGGTGCAGTTTAATTATCCACGCGGACTCTTGGATGTTTATGAAACGCGATAAAAACCTGACAAAAACGTGCAATTCCACCGGTGACAACTGACAAATGACAATTGACAAGCGTTTGGGAACTGTCACTCCGCCATTGTGATTCCAAATAATGTTTTCTCTGTCTAACACATTGTCTCTACCAATTGCGCTACTTTGAAGAGATATAGTGACTTTATTGTGTATATCCAAGGTATACTCTTTCTACGTATACACGTTCGCGTGTAGAGCGTCCTGCATATTAGGCAACGTTGTATCTAGACGTATCGATTTTACAGTAAAAAATAACTTGACGAGTCTTTTAAATTCGAATACTGTTACATCCGCGCTCAAGTACTCTGCAATAGAGCGCCCGTATTCAAGTGAACATAGAACTTCCATTTTTAATAATAAAAATTAAAAATCTAGCACTAGCGTTTGTTGTTACAAAAAAGTAGGAATTTAATATTATTTTGAGGAGTCATTGTATGATTTTGTTCTAAAAGGTGTTTGGCATAATTAGATTTTTTAGGATGTTTATTTCTGTAAGAACGCACGTGTTCTTTATATCTTATGTCATAATTTCTAAGTGTTTACCCAATATACACCGAACTACAAAAATAATAATTTAAACGGTAAATACCCTATTTCATAACATGTGTTCAGTCTTTGGCATTAAATAAAAATGGGAAAGTGTTAGTGTTGGTTTTAAAGGCTATTTTTTAGTTGTTGGTTTTTCTTAGTATATGTGCAACTTTGTCTGACATTTTGCAAAAATATGGTGTAGATATGTAATTTGTATGTTCTGTTTGATTGCCAATGTGATATATTCTTTTGATAGCTAACCTATAATCTTTTTGTTTAACTAAAGTGTCAATCATGTTTGGATTGTAATGATTTGCATATTTAATGGTTGATATGTCTTTGCTAAAATCTGGCTGTGTTAGTGGAATAGTTAAAGCTCGGTGTACTAAGGATCTGTAGGCTGCTAGTTTATGTGCTTTGCCGGAACATGATTCATTTGGTATTGGTATATGTCCGAATGTGTTGGTTTTCTGTACATGGAAAATTCAAATAGATTGTGTACGTTAATCTTGATAGTTAAGTCTAGGAAGTTAACAGCCCTGTTTCTAATGTAGAATTTATCTTTTGGTGGATACTATTAACAAGAATTAAAAATTCATTGATAAGCTTAAAGAACTGTCAAAAAAACAAAAATGTCATCAACATAACGAAACCAAAAGATAATGTGTTTAGAGACGTTTAATTCGAATATTTGATCTTCTAAATTATCCATAAATATGTTAGCTAACAGAGGACTAATAGACTTATACCCATCTTCTAATTCTGAAAAGCAGATGTTGCAGTTTTCTAAAACTTGTTTTATCTCTTTTTGGAATTTTGTGGTTGGATCTTTGTTTAAAGTTTCTAAATTTTCTGTATTAATAAATTCATTAATTGGATTCGTAAGAACTTCTAAACAATAAAATAATTTCATTTTGTTACAACTTTTCTTTATTGTCAATATGTCAAATATTACGGATATTATTTTATTTTTTAAAAAGGACGTTCTGGGTTAAGCTGTGGGTTAGGTTGTCGGTTAGGTTGCGTGATAGGTTGTATGTTAACTTGTAGGCTGGGTTGTAGGTTAGGTTGTGAGTTAAGTTAGGAATTAGGTTGTGGGTTAGGTTGTGTTTTAGGTTGTAGGTTAGGTGGTCGGGTAGCTTGTGGGTTAGGTTGGATGTTGAGTTCTAAGAGAAGTTGTAGGTCAAGTTATGGGTTAGGATGTCAGTTAGATTGTGGGTTAAGTTGTGAGTTAGGTTGTAGGTTAGATTAGGAGTAATCTTAAGTCTTAGGTCGTGGGTCCATTCCCCCTTTTACCGAATTTTGCAGTGTCGGGGTTCCACACAAATGGACGATTAACTAATGCTATGAAATGTGGGCTTCGTATGGAATCGCAGGCAAAAGATTGTTTTAAAAATTTGACGGGTTACAATGTTAACGACGTTGGTCTTATAATGTCAACAAAACAGCCATACCTAGCATGCAGTCCTGATGACATAGTTTGCGAGAATGGTATTGATAATAGACAGTGATACAAAAATTAGTATGGTACGTTACTTATTGTTTTCGGATGATGGAAATGTTTAATTAAATACTAGTCACCAGTACTATACGCAAATTCAAGTATCCATGCATATACTTGGAATGCAAACTTGCCATTTCTTCGTGTACTAAATGCTGATTCCAAAAACTGCACTGTTTTATTATGAATATTTTCTTTAGAATATTGTTGGTTTTAGTAAAACAAAGCATGTGTATGTTAGTAATTATTTATTCATCAGAGACGTAATATAATTGTAATATTTATAATTCGGCACACAGTGATTGGTAATGTTACAATATATTTTTTGTATGACATCATAACACTTGATAAGATGCACATTTGTTGCCTTTTGTTCAAGACTTTTAAAATAACACTGCATCTAAAATGTATCAACATCAAAACACACGGTGTGATAGATTGAATCTACGGCTCAATACTTTTGGCGGTTGACGCGTGATGGCGTTGTGGTCGTTGGTATTCAAATGTATAATATTTCAGTTTATCTAGCTACTCAGTACCCATGATACTATACACCAAGGCCAGGAGTCTCCAAACTACGGCCCGCGGTAGCGGGCGGGATATGCCCGGTATCCCGCCCGCCATAGTTTATTTTGATTACATTGTAAAATTTACAATTAATGACTATTAATTTAACCTGATATACATGATATGCACTATGACTATTACGCTACAGTATTGACGTTTTTGCATAATTCCGCCGCTTCCCACAAGATGGCGCTGTACTACTGTATCTTTGGCACCTACTGCACCTAACATCTCTACTCTCCGCAAGATGTCACTACTATACATTTAGCATGGTTGTAAGTAGTCGTAACAGTACGTAACGCACAGCACGCGCATCGGATATTTCCGCCACAATGATGTGTCCTTGACAATTGTCCGTAAACAAACCGAAATTGCAAACGGAGCAGAGTCCACCCCGCACCCTGCGCCATAAATATCTCACTCTCCGGCTATTACGAGAATTTGCGCGTAATTCATACTACAGTTTGTTGGTATGATGAGCTGCTAGGTCTTGGCCCTTGGGACTTAGTGAATGAATCAGTGTGGCCCTTAGGCTAAAAAGTTTGGAGGCTCCTGCTGTAGACTAATGGAATTTTTAAATAATTTATATAAGGTAGCATAAAGAATAAAACGAATTCAATTCTAACTAGAAAATAAGTATGCACACTCATGGAAACCATGCAACTAGTTCTTTTTTATATCTGGACAAGACGCTAGGTAGAAGTTTTATGTCTAAGGGGCCGTTCAAAAAGAACGTTTGCCGTGAAGGAGAAAAGGGTTTATTCAAAACGAACGGTAACGAACGTCAGAAGGGAGGGGGTTAAAATAATGTGAACATTTGTTTTGTTCTCGAAATCATTTAGAAATCCTAAATAAAAATATAAACAAATAAACAAAAAATGTGTTACATTGCTGGATTTCCATTAACTTAATTGAAGGGGTGGTATGAATAGCGAACGTTTGAGGTAGGGGGGTTTAAGGTTTGCGAACGAAAGCGAACATATATATAACGAAGCGCAGAGGGGGAGGGTGCAAAAAGTTACCAATTTTTTGCAAACGTTTTTTTACACACTACGTTCTGTGGATTCATTCAATTAGCTTTTTCCACTTAAACATCGAGTGGTCTTAACATTCGCAATCGTTACTAGTCTTTTGTGGATCCTCTCTTTGGCTCAGGCTCTTGCAATCAATAGCTGTTTCGCTTATTTTGAGATTCAGGAGTATTTACGACTTTTGCTCGGGGAGGGGGGGTTACTATTAAATTTTTGGATGTTTACGGAAAACTACGATTTCAGTATATAAATGACGTAGACTATTAAAAAAATTCGGGGGGCGTTAGTCCCCCTTAAATATGTCACTGGCGGGTAAATATCGGTTACGACTGAATCCATGCGGATTCTAAAATTGATTTTATTAAATCTTTGGCTGGGTTTCACATTTTTCTTAATTTCTTTGCTGTTCTACTAGAACATTTCTTACAATTTTCTTAACGTGCTTATGTTGCATGGGTTCATCGTTGCACTGTTCTTTGTTTAATGATTGAAAAATTGGCGTGCTTTCATATTATTGAGATCTTATCTTGTTAATACACTAATAAGCACTGACGGTGGATAGCACGTTACAGAGCTAGGAGTTGCTTAAACTTCACTTTAACATGGATGGTTTCCAGTCGAGGCCCCCTTTTCAGTTTACTTGTGAAAGCTTTTACTCGCTGAATACATAGTGTTACCCACGCTGTTGGTGTCATATCTTGGGAGTGTCTTGGTCAGGATTATCGTTTATTAATAGAAATTATCTTCAGTGTTTCCAAATTCACATTGATTGATTGTGCATTTCCCGTGATCTCTTTATTGGGTCGAGAATATAGTCAGTGATTTCATCTTCTAAACTTGCTATCCTTTACATGTAAACTACGAATAACTTATGAACCACTTCCAACCCGCTTACATTTACTTGTTTGAAGTGTACTCAGTTTACTCAGTACTGTAATATATGTTGTTCTTCGTTGAGTAAAAGATGGATTGTTCTTTATATGTTTTTTTCTTTTAGTGTTGAAGAGAATTAATGTTTTACTTGTTTGGTCAAGTGGTCAATTGTTTACATTTGTTGCCTTGGATACTAAATCTTATCCAAGACATTACTTACTGATGTTTAAAGTTTCAATTAAAACGCTACTTCTGTTTATCCCTGATCCAAATTTTTTTTCCAGAGTTGACATCATATAAAAGATCATCTATAAAGTCCTAGTCATTTTTACTTAGAATTTTTTATATTGTCGTGTTTTATGACTTGTACATTGTCAATAATTAAAAATGCGACTACCAATTCTTTTCTTGATTTAAAAACATTGGGATAATATCTTGTGCAACTTCCTTTAAATTTGCAATCAAGTTATTTCAAGCTTGACCTCGGACGGTTTTGTGACTAACGGTTAATGTTTTTCTAGAACTACCTGTAGATTACAATACGGCTAATATAACTTAGGTTAACAAAAAGACAAGATTTCTATATTTCCACCAGTACAATTTTTATAATTCAAATGTTAGTATAAAGGCGGTTTTGCCCTTGGAATTGTTCTTCCGCAGGCACCTGCTATCTCTTTATCATAAAAATGTTCACCCACCCCAATGTTGATTGCACAGTTCAACGACAGAAGCAGAAACGGCTTCAATTTGTATTTTGCATAATATACTTTCTCTTCTTCTTTAATTTACATCCTTTACAATATTCTTTTCTTTTCTCTGTTTTGTCTACCGCAGTGAATATAATCACTAAGTTATTGTATCTTTGATTAGAAGTAATAACTCTTTCTTGTTATTGTATCTTGTATTGATTCATCGTCATTTATATTTCGTTTTAATTCGACTTCTCTTGGGTAACTTTTTTTGAGGTTAGTGGAAAAACAGATACGCTGAACTTCGCCTTGGGTTGCAATTTCAATGCATATAATTGTTTTTTATGTAAGTAGAAATTAAAGACTATTGTTATTATTATTATTATTATATTATTATTATTATATAGCGATATAAAATAGCACATATATCGACATATATAATTTCTTTCGATATATTGTTATTATTCATAATTATATACAACATGTGCAAAATGAATATTTTGTAAACCTTTGTATTTGTGAATCAAAAACAATTACTTCTTACAACTTGCATAAATAACTATTTATTTAATAATACTAACACATTTATCTTAAATAAGTAATTAATATTCTTATCAACTATTCTTTGATATAAAAGTAACACCTGCAGTAACATCTATTTAACTTAATGACCTTATGGTGTCAGCTTCCTAGGTTCTACTCGAATCTGGAATCCGTCAGCACGCTTCAATATAATATCGCCTTGTAGTTTATAGTCTTCTTCTTTCAAATGGGACTTAATACGGAAATTTCTCATAATTGTAGACAGTAATATCTTAAGTTTTAACATAGCGTATTTGCGACCTGCATCAGAATCAAATCAAGTACATTTTACTCAATGATAAAAGACGTTTTTAACATACCGACACAGCTGCGTGGTCCTGCGCTAAATGGTATAAATGAGTAGTAGTGCCGGTTAGCCATTCTTTCTGGTAAGAAATTGTCAGGATCAAATTTCTCTGAGTTTGGATAAACATCAGAACGGCGGTGTATTTTAAATGTCGCCACTATGACGGTGGTACCAGCAGGGACAGTATAGTTTCCTGAAGCTTAAAGTTTAAAAGTGAATATCATAACTGATTATTTATTAAAGAGACTTACCTAGTTTTACATCTTGGTTGAGTTGGCGAGCAATTATTGGTACTGGTGGAAAGAGTCTAAGCGTCTCTAACAAACAACGTTCGAGATATTTCATTTCGAGAGTATCTTGAAATGTACATGGACGATCAGAATCTCCAAAAATATCATCGAGTTCTTGAATAACTTTTTCTTGAATATCCGGATGAGCACCCATTACAGATAGGAAGAAACTACTTCCAGCAGCTGTAGTGTCGTGACCTTCAAACATAATGGTGTCTACTTGTTCTTTGATCTCTTCCTCGTTAATTATAACTCCGTTTTGCGATGCTTCAATCATCAAATCTAAAAATGCCATCCTCTTCTTTTCACCTACATCATTATTATCGTCAACATCTAAGTCGTCCTTGAGCCCGGTAGATTGCCCAAACGATACACCTTCAACAGTTGTATTTAAGTTTGGGTGTGCTCTCTTTATTTCGTTCTTTGTGGATTTATAGATTTGGAATTCTTTCGGTACTTCCGCAATAGAACCACGAATGCCATCATTAAAAGCTTCCATTTTATTCTTGACAACTTTTCTGGTTAAACTATGAATGACATTGAGGAGACGTTCTTGAATTTTGCCGTATTTGGTTAAACCGAAGAGCCAGTCAGGGCGTAGCCATAGTTTAGTGTGTCGTAAATGAAGGATATCGCACATCTTCATTACGGCCATTGCGTATTCATATCCACTTTGATCTTGGGTTTTTTTACTTACTCCCATTGCGGTTTCTGTTTGATAAATATATTTTCTAGATATTATAGAATGATGATGAACATATAAAAAAATCAGTTTATGCTTACCAAGTAACATTTCGACTGTTGCTGCAGACATGTAGTCATGACAATCAAAAGTTTTTCCTTGTTCTTTTCTCATTTTTTCAACTGTGTCTCTGCTATTCACATTGAAAAGATCGATAAAAGTTCTTAGTACGTTTAAATGAAATGTTGGAGCAATCAGCTTGCGATGAGATCTCCATTTTGTACCTGTTAATGAGTATGTTTTTAAAGAAGAAGGCAATTAACTGTTTTGGTTGTTTTTACCCGTGCTAATTAGCAAGCCGTTACCAAGCCATGGCTGGAAAAATTTATATTCGGGTGATTTATCGATGTGTATATTACTGCTTAATATAATTTCAACATCCCTTGGATCAGTTAAGAATGTTAAAAGTTTTGGGCCAATCCAGATTTTGGCCACCTTTTCATAGGAAAATGAGTATTTGTACATAACGTTGAAAATGTCTAAAATGGAAAATAGATAAAATAATACTTATCAAATTATATCTTAAGATAAAATAAAATAGATAAAATAAAATAGATAAAATTATATTATCCATCTACATACAGTGTGTTTTTTGTAAAGGATAATATAGGAAATCCAATGAAATTTTATCATTTTCCTCCTAAATTCGCACCCTTGCAAATGTAAGTAGAAATTTTGGTATCAATCAAAAGAAGAATTCATTTTACGTAAAAAATACGAGGTTATCATAAAGTAAGTGACATATTTCAACTTATTAGATACTTTTAACAAATCAAATTAATCAATGAAATCTAGTTGCTTTCATAATGGGATTTGTGATGTCAAACACTGGTTACCGCAATTGCTCGATATGACCTCCATTTTGTTGTTGTAAAATTGCCAACCGTTCCTCCAAATTGTATACAGCACTATTCAACGTTTCTGGTTGAATTGCACTAATTTGCTCCCTGATTACTGTCCTTTAATTCCTCCAGCGTTGTTGGACGTGTTCTAAACACCAAGTTTTTTAAATAATCCTACAGTCAGTAATCCGTTGGGTTAAGAACAGGCGATCTTGGTGGCAACGAATTTGCAAAATTCTGCTTATAACACGATCTTGAAAAACTGCAGTTTGTTGTTTAACTGGTCGGTAAACGTGCGGAGGTGCTCCATCCTGCATAAAAATCATGTTTTTAATTCCTTCGTGCTCGGTTTGCACTGTGGAATTGCATAATCCCTTCACATTTGCAGATATCGTTCACCAGTAACAGTTACAGATACGGCCTTCCCATTCTGTATTTCCTCGAAAAAGTATGAAACAATGATGAAATTAGCTGTGACACCGCACCAAACGGTGACTTTTTTTGTCATGAAGACCTTGCTGAACGATTTCATGTGGATTTTCTGTTGACCATATTTGACAGTATTAACTCCACCGTTAAGAGAGAAAGGGGCCTCATCTGTCCATAAAATACGGGATAACCATTCGGGTTCAATTTCTATCTGAGCCAATATTTGTAATGAAAAATCGTACTTGAGAGCAAAATATGCATCCTTCAATTCAAACAGCAGTTGCAGTTTATAGGGATACATTTTTAGGATTTTCCGTAAAATTTTCCAAACCGTGGTGTATGGCATTTGTAATCGTTTTGATATCGCATTCAATCTACTGATTGCTAGCGTATTAGTACTGACTACGTTTTGATTTTCTTGAAGAACTTCTGCAACTTGGACATCACTAATCCTTGGCCTTCCTGATCTCGGAAGGTCACTTACAGACCCTGTTCTTTCAAATTTGCTAATCTACTATTTTTACCGCATTCATAATAACATTGTACTAAACCAATTCTTGTTTGCAGATCCATGTTCAAATTTTTACAATTTACGTTTTCGCGAGTTTTATTTTGAGAACAATTATCTAAATTACGATGCTTTCGTTTGACACTTGTATCAATAGTTGTCACGATAATTCTTTTGCTTTCCATAGATATACTAAAATCCCATTACTTTCCATTTACTTTTTGTTATTAATTTGATTTGTTAAAAATATATGATAAGTTGAAATATATCTCTTACTTTATGATACCTTGTATATTAAGGTAAAAGAAAGTCACTCAAATCTAAAGTCAAGCTAGCTGCTGTTTATGAATAAAAAATAAACAAATTTTAATTCACATGAACATTAGAGAAAATTAAAAAATTATTTATTTGTTGTTTGTATCACAAAAATTGTCACTTTATATAAGAAAACAAATTAATAATGATAACACCGTTGTTCGCTTTACTAACGTGGTATACAGTGATGCGTAAGATTTGGCAACGCAACATACGATCAGTATTTGGCATAAAACTAAAGTGAGGTTAGAGTTTGGTAAAAATTATTGAGTGCTGCGTGTTAAATGCATATATGCGGTGTTATGAATATGATTGTGACCAAAAATTATTTTTTTATGACATCATAAAAGAACAAATGTGTGGTATAGCTTCAATTTAGTCGTTTCGCTGTCATTATCATTCTTTGTGTATAACATTAATTAAGAAAAACTTAATCTTCAGCGATGATCGATGCCGGTATTGGGGCAAGTCAAATCAACACGATTCTCACATCACTTGACAGGCCTGCTGTGAGCAAAACAACGTTGAAGCAAGCAGGGGATATTATAGGGCAGTCAAGTAGCGAGAGAAAATTGCGAGAAAGCTTTGCTTCAAGAGCGGGAACTAACAATAAAAAGGCCGTTGTAAATTTATCACTGTTTTTCAATATTGCAGTACAGAACTTCGATCGTTTTTATACCCATATAAACGGTTACTAATGAATTTCATATTTACTCACTTATTAATCAAAAATTAGACTGATTTGTTCACTCAAAGTGTCTCTTTAATGTAGAGCATGCACTCAGTAGTGGGCGACCACATCGCCGACCACGTCTGGGATCACGTACAATGGGAAAAATCAATGTTAATTTCAAATTATAATCAAAAATTAGACTGAAGGTACTGTGCGTTTATGTCTGTATATTTCAAAAGCTTCTAAAATGTCTAATTTGTGTTTGTTGTTGCAAAAATGTAAGAATTTAATGTTGTTTTGAGGTGTCATTGGGTGGTTCTGTTCCAAAATGTGTTTGGCATAATTTGATTTTTCTGGATGTTTAAGTCTATAAGAGCGTACGTGTTCTTTGTATCTTATGTCTTTGTATCAAAACAACATTAAATTCTTACATTTTTGCAACAACAAACACAAATTAGACATTTTAGAAGCTTTTGAAATATACAGACATAAACGCACAGTACCTTTAATGAATGAACAAACTGAGCTTAGTAATTCTCCTTTATTAGAAGTGTTAGATATTTAGTTTTTGTTATGTATTGTATCTAGTTACCTATTTTCTGTATGTATTTATCCTTAGCAACGTGTTTGTTTATCAATCTTATCTACCTTTGATAATGACACAAAGTGTCGAAACAATATTGTCAGGTTAAGATATTAATAAAACTTGTGAAACTTTAACTAATCTTTGTATTTATATTATATTTCATTATTATGGAGTTCCACAAAGTAAGGCTGGAGACAGTAAACGCATACTTAAATTATGTAATTCTTGAGTTGTAAGGTTTGGGTGACTTTCTACCTTAATCTTTATAAAGAAAATCAAAAACTATTTAGAAAAATACTCACAAAGCTTATTAATTTATTGATTTTGGTAATAAGCTATAAAGAAAAGTTGGAAGCTGTACGCCGATTGGTGTAGCGGTTAACGCATCACATCCGTAATTAGAAGTCGCCGGTTCAAGCCTCATCTTCGTATGCTTTTTTTTAATTGTATTGCTTACTAATTACTATTTTTAAAACATTATTACAACTATTATTAGTTTTATGCCCTTTTTTCATTTGCTTTACTGATAGGTACCTAGTTAAAATTGTACAAAAAGTATGTATTGGGCAAATATAGATATGTCAACACTTTGTAATCATGGTCATATCAAATTTTCCTATATTGGACCATTTTTGAAAATATAAATGGACAATTATTTTATTTATTATTGGTTCTTTAAATTTTCATGTATATTATTTGAAAATAAAGGGGCTATAATTATTGGCTTCAACAAGCACCATTTATATTAGATAAATTAATTAACCATAAGATTTCAAAACCTTATGAAGTATAATTTATGATAAAATAAGAACGGCTCAATCATGCACATGATTTTTAAAATATTGGTTGATTGTAATTTACCAATAACGGCCAGAAATTGTTAATTTTGGTCCAATAACAAATTAAAGTGCAAATATTAGACCGATATTGTTATGCTACCTGTAATAAATTTAAAAACCTTGCAAAATTTAGCTTATGTATTAGTCATGAATAAGCCAAGAATAGTAAAAAAATTCTATTTACGCTTATAAGATAAAAAAACTCTGAAATTAAGTTTTCATTCAACAAGAAAAATTGCAGTACTTACCTGTTGAACTGCCTATAAATTCTAATGCGTTTCCAATAATAGGCCATCCTTTTGGTCCAGGAATTTTCTCGGCTAGCTGTATCATATGTCTTCTAGATAAACGCCAATATATGTACCATAATATTACAGCAGGAATGAGAAGGTAATAGAAAACTAAAGTTGGTGATATTAGATCATTAGGCAATATTTCAGGCGAAGTGGTACTAACGGACATCTTAATTTTCTAAAATCACCACAAATATATTATAAGACAACAAAAGTGTAAACGAAAATAATTTTCATAAAAGTAAATTGAGGTAAAACTGGTGCACTCGTAAAAAATTTAAATAATTTCACTTTTAAGATTACACTTAAATAATATCACTTTTTTTCCAATTTTCTTTATTGTAAAAAAAGAAATAGAGATTAATATTGCAATTTTGAAGAATACTAAGAACACTAAACTATTTAATTAATAATAACAATTAATAACCTGTGGTAAGTATACAATATTCCATTAACAAAATCACTCGTGAAGATGTTTTTACTAAACTGGAGTTACATCTAGTTACACAATTTCTTATATATGAAAGACCTTGTAAACAAATACTGTATAAAATTGACATAAAGAAGCTGTAACGCATACAATTATTTTGAAAGTCTTCACAAACCAGTTTCGAGTGTTGTACATTTGACGATATGTTTTTGTTTCTTTAGTAAAACAAAAATCAAATTAATTTAAGGTACTTTTCCGTTATCGGAGGGCATTTTTAAAAGTCAATTTTTTATAATGATTTATTCATGCAACCAAATTACGAACAATAATAACAATCAGCTACAATTGAGAATTAAATTAGGAGGCCTTAATTAAGAGAATTAAATTCTCATCGCAGACTTGCTGTCTCCACATAAATTGCGCCAAATAAGATTTCAAATGGTGAAGAAAAGTGACACAAACACAGGTTTGTTAAGCAAAAGCATCAAGATTTAACATCTTGATAAGTTAAAATCTTATATAGCATCAGTAGGAATATATTTGTATTTGCCACTAATATGTAAATATTGTAAGAACTCCAGGTTAATATAAAGTATATTGATATTTGCTTTTAATATCTCTGAATGTTAGAATGAAAATTTTCTGATTTTCATTCTAACATCTCTAACATTATAGTAATAATAAGATTATTTACTAAACAATACCAATTAATCTACCTTTTTGGGCGTATGGTGCTAATACCTTTGATTGATTTCATACGTGTTATACGTAATTTGAAAGCCCTCGATGAGTAAAAGCCAATCATGTATTCAGTTTTGCCGATTTCAAAATACTCTGGAATGACTACATAAATTATACATATCGAAATTATAACTGTCGTTTCGCTACACAGTAGCTTCTTCAGATAAAGATTGGTTAAAACTCCACACTGCACTGTAGTGTTTCTTTACTTAACAGAACTTTACGGAACTTTATACTTAATTCCTACGCCACAAAAGGCCAAAGCCTTTAATGTGTGACAAACGACTAACACAAAGAGACTTGTTCGGTAATTGTCTTAGAATATAAAAATGTAGGAAGGAACATAATCATCTACCACATACGACCGGGATGGGGTCTCAATATGGCGGAGTAGGTGTTTCCGGTTTTGTAATGAGATATTTCCATTGGCGGTTCTCACTGTCTCGAAATGCGCACATAAACTACCTAACCTCAATTTTAAAACATATTATTTTGAAATTAATCTTAGAAATTAAATTTTATATTTAATATTTTAAACAAACGAATACTTATGAAAAATGTAATTCCCTTCTTCGTATTTGTCGGAGTTTGAGAGAAAAGCCATTTTAGGTGGTGTCTAATGGCGGCCAGTGTGACGTCATATCCGTCGCTTTTAAAACTCATTGTTCCGGGTAGTTACGCTCCTTCCTACAGTTTTATATTCTAAGGTAATTGTTTACAATAAATTGCCACACATGACTGTAAGCAGATACCGTATAGTTACCCGCTATATACAACAGCGTGGAAGGGTTTAGGGTGCATTAATTTTAAGGGGTGATAGAAGACATCCAAAGGAACAAGAAAGTCTCATATAACTTTGTTCTAGAACTTACTAGTTTTTCAGAAAAAAATAATAAATTTGGAAACTGTAATAACATTTTTCCGCGTTAATAATAGTACTTTACTTATGGGGCTTTGTCGGCAGATATACCTCATCTATCACAACAACAAACCTTTATTTTTACCGTATCTTATGCCGTTTTCACCTAAAATTAAATTCTTTTTACAATTAAAAATTCATTTTACTCAATTAAGAAACGTGACAACCCTGTAAAGTTTGTAATCAAATTTGCCCCAGAGAGGTTAAAGTTTAATGGGATTTGCCATGGATTTGGTGCACTTTTTATCTTTCTATGTCTTAACTTGAAAGTTTATATACCGAAGTTGTTAAAACTGCTGAACATGAATATCATAAAATTGAAACTGTCAGAAACCCATTTGACAGTTGATAGCTGTCAAAAAGGCAGTCAATAGGGAGAAGAAGTGCATACGTCATACCGTGCCTGACGTCATAATTCTTTCCTCGCAACGCGCATGTACTTCAATAAGGCACATTATATTTTCATTTCTGATTATTGATAGTGTTAAAAAGGATGTTTACAAGCTATAAAAACACTTACCCAATGGCTTTCACCCATTGTTGTTTCAATATTTTATTTGTGATAGTACCTATCTATTATTTTAACCTCACAAAGTAGCGTCACGTTTTCTCTTCCAACTGTCAACAGTGTCAAAACTGTCAAACAAACGGTTTACAGCGAAGTAGAGCGATGCGAACATGCGCGTTGCGAGGAAAGAATTATGACGTCAGGCACGGTATGACGTATGCACTTCTTCTCCCTATTTCACTAAAAATGAGCATTTTCGAGGAACTGCCAAAGTCTTTTTGGCATCAGATTCGTGTTAAGCAACTTCAACCACATAAGTATACAATATTTCACGTTCAAACATAGAAAGATAAAAAAAATTATGCTACAAAGTTTCTAACAGTGCACCAAACCCAAGTTAAATCCCATTTTAACTTGAACCTCTCGGTGGCATGGGTTAATATTGACCAAATGGGATGAAATTTTGTACAGCACATTTTTTTGACATTTTAAAGAGATCTATTGGGAGGGGGGGAGCTACAAAATTTTAACTGTAAAATAACGGCCACCTTAGTATACAGGTTAGCAATAATTAATATACATAAAATGTTTCAAAATACAAACATTTTAGAGTCAACTACTTAAGGAGAATGATATTAGCAATTCGAATTATACATCTAAGTACACGAATTTTTAACAGCAATATATCATTGGTAAATACTGGGTAAATATCTATTTTTTAATATACAGTTTTCTCAGTGTACCAACCGTACTAAACACGGTACCGGATATGCTTGCAAGTATTTCCAAAGAATTTATTAATTAAACTTTTGCATACAATAACAATACAACGTAAAAATACTCGAATCGAATTTAGAGATTAACATGTGCTTTAAAATAATTGTCTGTAGGATCTACCCAAGTAAATAAAATTTTGTTTATTAATATAAACGGTACGCATACCCCGAGAATGAAAAAAAAATACATTTAGTACCTAATATTTATTTATTAATTGCTACTTTTATAGGTTTTTAACTTTTGGTATTCAATTAAAATCGCTATTAGTTTATTTAAAGCCTATATTTCGCCTCATTTTGAGTCTTCATCAGGGTACACTAATATTATGGCGGAACTTAATAATAATAGGTTTAGATATGTCAATAACAATAGTTATTACCCGCAGGGTGGCTGAAAGCGGGCAGCCATTGGGGAGTAGCGCCCCCACGGGTACCAGCTCAGTACACCTCGTTCCAACACATATACCTGCCCGTACACACAACCATATACACACAGTTTTTCTAGATTATTCCAAACACACTCACACTACACACACCTACACTACATACGGGCAGGTCACCAACGCGCACACTCATTCCTTGTTTGACAGCGTGGGGAACTAGTAGCAGTCTGAGACTTGGGCTCGCCTGCTGGAGGGTACAGCGGATAAAACTGGGTTCCGGGGTGTGCACTCCCAGGCTGCAAGGTAGTACAGGGGCCCGGGTCGGTCTAGCCAACATGACCTGGCTGCCCTATCAACTTGCGAAAATCTCGCTTATGCCGTAATGCCAGGTAGCGCCTGGACCGGGAACCTTGCGGTAATGCGGGGGGCTCCGTCGAGGCCACCAGAGTCGGGTTCTTTGGAATCCTTTGGCTGTTGCTGGTTCCTTAAACTGTCAAACACTTAATGGATTGGAAAACACACACACTATACTTACATACATACTTAAACAAAATTAAAATTATGATGATGAGTGATGATAAAACAAACAACGTTTCAAAAGTGCCCCTTGAAGCAACGGAGTTTCCCGGCTCCACCCCCTTTACCCAAATCCCATTCAATTCCCCAATCCCAACCCCTACCAGTTTAGATTTTCCCCCAATTAAAGATCCTATTAGGCTTAGTGAGACGGTGGATTCTTCTCCCCGGTTCCTAGTCATGGAGAAAAAAGAAGGTGACTTTGCTACGACTAGTCCTTTTGTTATATCAAAGGTTATCTACGGACTTATAGGTAGAACGAAGATAGTTAAGAGAATACAAGGCATGATACTGATAGAGACTGTATCTAACGCTCAATCGCAGAGATTGTTAGAAGTTCCCCGCTTTGGTGATTATGAGGTTAAAGTGTATCCTCATATGTCACTGAATACATCTAAAGGAGTAGTTTACTGTCGGGATTTCCTAAATTGCACGTTGGAAGAGATAAAAGAGGGTTTAAAACATGAAGGTGTTATAGAAGTTAAACGAATTAAAAGCAGGAGGAATGGAGAACTTGTCGATACTCCTAATCATATCCTTACGTTTAACACACCTAAGTTACCGAGAAGCATTACCGCAATACCGCAGCCTTTTACCATTTAAATGTAAGACCCTATATACCCCCCTCCTGTCCGTTGTTATAGGTGTCAGTCGTTTGGTCATGTATCCTCTAGTTGTGATAAATCTGAATTATGTATCTGTGGTAATCCCTCACATAGAGGTAAACCTTGTACGCAACCCTTTAGCTGCCCTAATTGTAAAGATAATCATTCTGCGACATCAAGGTCATGTCCGGTATTCAAGCAAGAGATGAGAATACAGGAAATTAGAACTGTTCATAGGGTATCATATACGGAAGCAATTCGTATGTCTAATTCCTTCAATGTCCCATCCCGATCCTATGCTCAAGTTACCACCCAATTAGAAGCAGATCCTTTACGTACACTAATTCCTGAAATTAGAGGTATTATTAAAAAAGAACTGGCAAAGCTAACTAATGCTCTCTTAGTAAGAAGAACTACTACCTCCGAAATCGCCAGCAGTGATGAAGAGAGAAATAATAGTCAAATATCTACTCCTAAAGTAAATTCAACTATAGTAACAGCTTCTACAAGTACAGTAATTGATGCTAACACTGGTGTAAAAGATAAAAGGAAACTTTCACAACTAAGTAATAATACAGAAGATGAACGAACTATCGAATCAAGCCTGGAGTCCATCGAACGGACGATATTAAATAAAGTCAAAAAGAAAAAACGAGGCTGGCCGAAAGGCAAACCCCGTAGAGGTACATCTTAAAATATTTATCTACAATGGATTATAATACATTTATCTTACAGTGGAATTGTCGTGGATTTTTAACAAATTAAGTTCAATTCAATTATTAGTTTCAAAATATAACCCTGACTGCCTCTGCATACAAGAAACTAAATTTAATTACAATCAGAACTACGAACTAAAGAACTATTTTCTACTACGAAAGGATGCTACAGATGGAGAACGTGCTCGTGGAGGCGTTGCCATGCTCATAAAAGAAAATATACCTTACAGCAACTTGTTACTTAACACCGAACTGCAAGCCATCGCAATGCGTATAACTTATCCAAAGCCTCGTACTATCTGTAATATACAGGGTTGCGATTATGTATGGAACCGGGTTCGTTCTGCTAAAACGGTTTGAGCTAGAATCCTGAAACTTTAAAGAGACTTAGGACTCAATAAAAACTACTTATTAAAATTTAAAAAAAAATTTTTGATCCATAAGTTTTCAAAATGCAAAGCCAACTTGATTTTTTTTAAATGGGAACATGGGTTAAATGGGACATCGTTTTTTTTCATTTTTCATTTTTATTTTTTTTCTGAAATTCTGTCAAACAAATCATCAAACCTATTGTACCATTCAATTCGGAAAAAAATAACCTTTTAAACGATGTCCCATTTAACCCATGTTCCCATTTAAAAAAAATCAAGTTGGCTTTGCATTTTGAAAACTTATGGATCAAAAATTTTTTTTTTAATTTTAATAAGTAGTTTTTATTGAGTCCTAAGTCTCTTTAAAGTTTCAGGATTCTAGCTCAAACCGTTTTAGCAGAACGAACCCGGTTCCATACATAATCGCAACCCTGTATATTTCCCAAGCGCACCATGGAGTACTGAGGAGTTCGAAGACCTGGTCAGTCAGTTACCCCATCTCTATGTAATTTGTGGGGATTTTAACTCACACAGCTTCACCTGGGGGTCTTATAAAAACGATAGACAGGGTAGGGCTGTTGAGGACCTAGTTGACAGACTGGATATATGTCTTCTTAATAATGGTAATCCAACACACTTCGATGTATTGACTGGACAGTTCAGTGCTATCGATTTAACTCTCTGCACTCCATCTTTATCGACAACTTTAGTTTTTTCTACGGACCCAGATCTACACTTCAGTGATCATTTTCCGATTATTATTAAAAAACCTAGTTCTGTCAACGCTCCCACGGCAATTCCACAAAAATGGATTTTAAACAAAGCTGATTGGAATGCATATAAAGAATGCGTAGACACGTTGATGGCCTCATCTAATACAGAATTAACGATGCCCGACATCACCAATTTCATAGTAGAAGCAGCAACAGTACATGTCCCAAAAACAAAAAGTATTCCACACAGACGAGTAGTCCCATGGTTGAACGAGCAAATCCGGTCTCTTGTTGCTGAAAAGAAACGAGCACTCAAACTTCTAAAAAGAAACACTACTATTGACAACTTAATAAACTTTAAAAGAGCTCGGGCAAAATGCCGGAAAACCATCCAAGCAGCGAAAAAGAAATCGTGGCAGGAATATGTATCTAGTATTTTCACTTCTACTGATGTTGGTGAAGTGTGGAAACGAATACGAGCCATTGCTGGAAACCGTAGTTGCTTCTATATTACTTTAAATATAAATGATGAAATCATAAGTGATCAACAAGATGTTGCTAACCATCTAGCGCAGCATTTTGCACAGTTGTGCAATATAGAGGCAGCTCAAGTCAATAACGAGGATGATTTCATAGATTTCAATACACCGCAAGAACATGAATACAACCGTCTCTTTTGTATTGACGAACTAAACGAGGCACTTTGAAAAAGCAACAACACAGCACCAGGCAGTGATGGCGTCGTAAATGCATTTCTTCAGCATCTATCTGAAAACGCAAAAATGGGTTTGTTAAATATATATAATAACATATGGAAAACTGGTATTTTACCAGAATCGTGGAAAGAAGCCACTATAATCCCCATATTGAAGCCAGGAAAAATACCAACAAGCCCATCAAGCTTTAGACCAATCTCTCTTACAAGTTGCATCTGTAAATTAATGGAACGGATGGTTACCAATAGATTATCATGGCTGCTTGAATCTAGAAAATTGTTAAACAAGTATCAATTAGGATTCCGTAGAGAACACTCTACGACAGATGCGTTAGTGTATATTGAAAATGCTGTTCAAGGAAGTTTTCTTGCAGGTCTTCACCTAACAGCTATTTTTATAGATTTGAAAAGTGCATTTGATACTGCCAGGCACAGTACAATATTAGAACAACTAAATAAATGGGGAATAAAAGGATACTTACCTAAATTCGTAAAGTCGTTCCTTGACAACAGAGTCATTAGAGTCAGAGTTGGCAATGTTTTATCTGAAAATTATAATATTAAAAACGGGACTCCACAAGGTTCCTCGCTAAGTGCCACTCTGTTTCTAATAGCGATAAAAGGACTGTTAGAATCCATCGACACAACTGTTCGATACTGTGCCTACGCAGATGATATCGTAATATTTACTTTTGGACAATCTTTCAACAATATTGAAGAAATTTTACAAAATACACTCTCTAAGCTATCCTCGGAGGCCACTAATAGAGGTCTTCAAATTTCAACTGAGAAAACGGTCTCGCTACATTTCTGTCGCAAACGAAGCACCTGCCAACAAGAACACAACTTTCAGATGAATTCGGTACCTATTAAAAACGTAGATAATTTTTGTTATTTAGGCCTAATATTTGACTCTAAACTTACCTGGACGCTACACATCAGTAAACTGAAAGCCCGTTGTAATAGTATCTTAAATATACTTAGATGCTTGTCAAACCTAAACTGGGGATCTGACCAACAGACACTGCTGATGCTGTACAGATCTTTGGTTCTTTCTCGAATCGATTATGGTTGTGTGGTATATTCCTCTGCCAGACCATCCCGTTTGAGTATTTTAAACACAATACATAACATGGGAATACGCTATATAATGGGGGCCTTTGTAACAAGCCCAGCAGACAGTTTATGCGTAGAATCTGGGTTAGAGCCTTTATGGCTACGCCGTCAAAGGTTACTATTAAACTATCGTGTCGCGGCATTATATCGCACGGATAACCATATTCGATCATCCTTAGTCAGCAGCGCTCTATTGGACCTCTATCAAGTACAGGATACGCGTACTAGACCGGCGACCGTTAGATCCATCGTCACTTCTAGGGCATGGGAAATCCCCGAAGCTGGTTTATATTTAAATGCCTACCCTAAAACTTCGCCATGGACCGTACCAGCAATAGATATTCGTTTCGATCTTCGGAAATATAATAAATCTGAAACAGCTGGTAACGTCATTAAAATGGACTTTTTAAATATTCTCGATACATACGGTCAGTGCAACGTATTTTATACCGATGGGTCTAAAACAGAGTCAGGAGCGGGGTGCGCCGTAGTCAACGGCAATAATATATCTACATGGTCACTTCCACATACTGTAAGTGTTTTTACATGCGAAATATATGCTTTATTGCAAGCGTTAAGTATATGCCGAGAATCAACGTCCGATATTCATGTAATTTGCACAGATTCTTTATCTTCTCTGTTAGCAATAAGTAACAAATTTAACAACGAAGCTATAGTACAAGACATACACACCTTACTATCAAAACTAATAAGTGAAGGCAAACAGATAGTGTGGATATGGATACCAAGTCACATTGGCATCTCTGGAAATGAGAAAGCAGATCAAGCTGCAAAATCTGCAGTAGCTCGGATTCAGAATGATGTAAATGTGATTTGCCCAAAAGACGCAAGAACTTACATAAAGCAAAAATCAGAACTTCAGTGGCAAGCGGCGTGGAATACAAAGACTACCGCTCTAAAAGATATAAAACCGAGTGTCAAGTTACAACAATCTGAGATTACACTTACACGTATGGAACAAGCAATAATAAGTCGATTAAGAATAGGTCACACCCGATTAACTTCTACCTTTCTATTAACAGAGGGAAGTAGGCCTAATTGTCCTACGTGTATAACTCCACTTACTGTCGAACACATCCTTATCGAATGTAATGAATATACCAACCAGAGAAGAACTTGTGGTTTATTTGATACTCTACCAGAAATTTTGAGCAATAATAAAGAAAGTATTTTAAAGTTACTAAAATATCTACGTTCTACAAACCTAATTTCTAAACTGTAAAACTTATTAGTCTGTGATAAAAACTATTATCTGTGATAATAGCTATTTATGTAACAAGTACATAATGTAGGACTTTATAGACAAGCCCAGTTTATGGCCGAGCGAGCGAAGCGAGCAAGGCCTATAAAAAGGGCGAGTCTATAAGGTCCGATTATGTAAGAGTTGCATACAAAGCTTTATGTTCGATTCCTAAATTTGGGTAATTATCAAAAGAAAATCAGTTTATAAATTTGACATCTATTCTTGACAGAAGAAAATTTGACATGTAATATACAGTTGTCATACTTTACTTTACTACTATATACTTTATTTTACTACTACTACTTTATTTTACGAGTACAATAATAAGCCAGTTCACTGCCGCAAAACAATACAATAAACAATACTTTATAATGCAATCGTACATAAAAACCATTATCTGTGATATTTTATATATTCGAATTATGTTTATTTACTTACAAAACTTATATTAGCCAGTTTTATCTATTTTACCTATTTATATACTTTTTTTATAGTTTTATCAATGTTTTGTATGGTATCCTATTATATATTTTCGTTCGTGCTAATTGTGTCTATTGTTGCAGTAATTTGTTATTTATATTTATTGTTCGTACCGATTTGTTACTTATTACTAACCATTTATATCAGTGATATTGTGTAGCAAAAGCGACAAATGACCCTGGCAGTCGAGTCGCTTATTTAACAAAAAAAAAAAACAAAAGTTATTTATGTAACAAGTCCGTGAACTAGGACTTTTTTTTATGAGATTGAATATTATTTGGCGGGGCGCAGCCGAGCCAAATAATCATTCGAATAAAAAAAAAGATAGTTCACAGCCATGTGGCATACAAAATTTTGTGTGCAACTGTCAAAAATTACCAAAATTAAAGTTTCGATGGAATCTTTACATAAAATTAAATTTAGCAGTGTACTTTGGTGTGGTAACTAGGGCTTGTGTAGTTGCTGTTTATTATTGTCATTCCTATTTAATTGAAAGTGGTGCTGTTTTTGTGCTTTTTAAGGAAAATGAGCAGTGAAAGTGAAGACGATTGCTTTCCTAATACTCCACCGGAGTTACAAATCGCCGCAAAGGAGGTAGTTTCGATTATTACCTGAAAAATCGAAAACAAATTACGAAGCTATGTATCGACTATTCAAGGACTGGTGTAGCGAGAAAAAGGTTAGAAACATTTCTGAAAGTGTGCTTTTGGCATATTTCGACTATAAATACAAGAATTGTAAACCATCAACGACATGGTCTGCATATTCCATGTTGAAATCTACGATAAACATAAACGACAATATCGACATAAGTAAATTCCCTAAACTACTGCCTTTTTTGAAGAAAAAATCAGTAGGTTACCGACCAAAAAAGTCACGTACATTGTCAGAAAAGCCGTGGAGGAAGCCGATGATGACAATCATTTGCTAATGAAGGTAATTAAAGCAAAATGCCGCTGAACGTGTGTATAATTTTTTTTAATTTTAGGTAGTTTTGATTTTTGGAATCTCAGGAGCTATGAGAAGAGAAGAATTGACAAAGCTGACTGTTAATAATATAGAAGATCGAGGATGCGTACTTGTCGTACACATACCTGACTCCAAGACACATCAAGAACGAACATTCACAATAACTCATCAGGATTATATTCAACTCTACCGAAAATATTATGCTCTACGTCCTGCTAACGCGATTAGTCAACGTTTTTTTTAGGTATACCAGAGGAAAATGTGCTAATCAGGTGGTCGGTATACATAAAATTGGAGAAATTCCAAGTATTATTGCTAAATTTCTGAAGCTGTCAGATGTGGAAATGTATACCGGCCACTGTTTCAGAAGATCATCTGCTACTCTTTTAGCAGATTCTGGAGCAGATATTACAGAAATTAAACGTCATGGTAATTGGAAGAGTAGCACAGTTGCTGAAAACTATATTGAAAATTCAATTGAGCAAAAAAATAAAACATGTAATAAAATATTAAATTTTCATAAAGAAAAAAAAGACAGTACTTCTCTTGCTCCAACTAGCTTGCCAACATCATTTAAAATTTTAAATGAAACAAATTGAGCCTCTACTAATGCTACTGCATCTTCCTCTGGTATCAATGTAAATAATGGTAGCGGTAGCACATTCAATTTTTATTTTAATAATTAAGAATCTTTTGTTCAGTATTATTATATGTATAATTAACAATGTTTGTAATCACATATTAATAAATAACGTTCGAATTATCTAATAAAAGCTAATTTCATTCAAGATCATGACCCGTAAAAAAAGTCTGTCGGCCGGTAAAAAAAAGTCTTTTTTTTACGTTGTCAAGGCTTTGTTTTACTATAAACAAATGTGCTATTTCACGACTCAAAATCAAGCAAAAAAGGTGACGTTTTTTTGACAGTTGCACAGTATATTATTTTATGCGGAGGAGAAGTACGACTTTTCATGGCGCGCCTGAGTTTACCCGCCGAACGTAGTGAGGCGGGTAATAGAAGGCAAGCCATGAAAAGTCACTTCTCCCCAAATTAAATATGCTATTTTTTCTTCAAACGCTTTAAAATATGTATTATAAAGTAGTAGTTTCGATTGTTATACAAAAAAATGTTTTGACTGATATAAATTCAACACTCCATGGAGGGAAAAGGAAAAGTAAAACTGTCGCCGCCGGAGAAGTTGCATTTTTCCGCAGCCACCTCAGTCAAAATATGACCTAATTATTTTACGTTTGAAGAAAATAGTAGATTACATACCGAGGCGGGAAGTGTTTCATTCCTGTCGAGAGCTAAGATAGCTCACCGAGGGCCCAGGCCCGAGGTGAGCTAATGCTCGAGACAGGAGGAAACGTCCCGCCGAGGTTTGTATACTATTTTATTCGGAATCATCATATTTTTTAACAAATAATAATTATTTACAACTGACAACTGAAGTGACAAACTTGACCTAATAATGCACCCGCCCTCTACCGAGCAAACTACGAACTTACAACAGGTCGGGAATGATCACATTCCTGACCAAGAGAGGGATAACAGGTAGGGAATGATTACATTCCTGACCAAGAGAGGGAATTAAAAGTAAGTTAGGAATGGTTAATTTCCCACCCTCTGAGGCGGTTAGGAATGCACATATTACCATATGATTCCGAATAAAATATTTTTTTGAGATGTATCTGTCAATTTTTAGTGTTTGTATGAGAAAAGTGCGGGTGTGTGTGTATGATTGTGTGCGTGCTTTTTTGTTTTTTATTATGTGTGTATGTGTGGAATGGAAGACGAGAGAAGGAAAAATAAAAATAGATAAGGAAAAAATATAGCCATAGACTTAATTAACAGTACATCTCTTACAAACAGTTTAAAAATATAAAAATTATAACTAATTAATATCTAACATTAATGTTTACCTAATTTTAAAAGAAAATTATATGCCAAACTAAGATTCTGAACATCTGATTTATGCTTCATATTACAGGGATTTTGATTAATGTAACACATTTCTAAAAAGAGCCTTTTTTGATTATTATCCTCTCTTGCTAGAATTTTACTGCCGGTAAAGTTTATTTTGTGAAATTCATTTTTTCCATGTATAGCCAAAGTTGTCGAATCTTTGTTATTACTAATGTCATTTCTATGTTGGTTTAATCTTAATATGAACCATAAATCAGATGTTCAGAATCTTAGTTTGGCATATAATTTTCTTTTAAAATTAAGTAAACATTAGTGTTAGATATTAATTAGTTATAATTTTTATATTTTTAAACTGTTTGTAAGAGATGTACTGTTAATTAAGTCTATGGCTATATTTCTTCCTTATCTATTTTTATTTTTCCTTCTCTCGTCTTCCATTCCACACATACACACATAATAAAAAACAAAAAAGCTCGCACACAATCATACACACACACACACGCATACACACACCCGCACTTTCCTCATACAAACACTAAAAATTGACAGATCTGATATATCTCAAAAAAAATTTTGTTATTGACATATCTAAACCTATTATTATTATGAAATAAATAAAGATTATTAAAAGTTTCACAGTTTTATTAAAATATACCTGACAATATTGTTTCGACAGCTATGCTGTCATTATCAAAGGTAATATAATTATAAACAAACACATCGCTTACCTATTATTTTAATTATAATTATAATTATAATTATAATTATATTACCTTTGATAATGACAGCATAGCTGTCGAAACAATATTGTCAGGTATATTTTAATAAAACTGTGAAACTTTTAATAATCTTTATTTATTTCATGATTATGGAGTTCCACAAAATAAGGCTGGAAACAATAAACAATATTATTATTAAGTTCCGCCATAATATTAGTGTACCCTGATAAAGACTCAAAATGAGTCGAAATATAGGCTTTAAATAAACTAATAGCGATTTTAATTGAATACCAAAAGTTAAAAACCTACATTTAGTACCTTTTTCAAATAAACTCATTTAAATAAGTGCAACATTAAGTATGGTGCGCTCGAGAGCCGATACGATCCATAGTTAACCGGTGCGGGGTAATAACAACCGTGCTGGTAATAAATCGCTGTCGTCTCAGGTTCAATTCTAGCTATATATCATTTTGCACATAATTTTAATAAAATGCATTTTGAAATTTTAATTCTGATTCACAGTATTGCACATGACTAAAATAACAGGTTAAGTAGAAATGGTGATCTCCTTTGCATTAACAACCTAAATAGGTACTTACTTAATTAACAAAAATTATTAAGTTTGTGACATCTTATTTCCAGGAAACTGGCATGCATCGCACTCCAGATTCAATTACTACATAACTTGAGTATTTATTTTATCAAATTAAGCAGGTCAGTAAAATGCATTAGAAAATGCGAAAAATTGCAATGAGCAGTAAAATAAAACATTTAGCGAAATTACCAATCACATGAACAATAAACAAAAAACGAAACTATATGCAATTTATTAAAATTATGCAGAAAAACATTTTCGAAGAGAAAGATTGCATTTTCAATAGTGTTTTATAAAAACTAAATTTTAAAAAATTTCCTACTGGAATCGAACCTGGGGTGACTTAGTGACTTAGGGTTATTATCACCCGACTCGGGCTAACTAAAGTATGATATCATATCGACGCTGGCGTAATAATTTTTCTTTAAAAAAAGACCCTAAATATAATTTTTCCGTTATCTTCAAGATACGAGTACTGTTTATACTAATAAACAAAATGAAAAAACAATCATCAACAGAAATAATAACTTGATTTACTTCGGGAGATTTTAGGATCGAGATTTTAATAGCACAAGTCAGTCCTTATATTCCATTTCCAAATGAGGCATACGGTATTAAAAACAAAAAATATATTCTTATAGGAACCCAGAAAATCACGAATATCTAGGTATTTAGACGTATTAATAAATATAGACGGTGTTGAACAGCAACAAAATTAGCAAAACGATGCCTATATATGGTAGGTGATCATGCATGCAACCAATAAGACGCATGCTTTAGTTGTAATATAATCTTCAAGCCATCCATCTTTAATAAAATTCCGCTAGAATGCAGGTCAATCTTTGGCGCGTTTAATTAATATAATAATACTAATAATCACAGTTAACAAAAATACCTGAATTGTAAAATAATAAGTTTTTAATTTTTGGAAAACACGTTTCTTAGAGCACCACCTATTTCAATGGAGATATTTGCAATTTACTCTTTCTCTATTCTTTGTCAATGCTGTTAGGCAAATAGCTTTTTAGTCTGCGTAATGCAGAAAAGAAATCTTTCAGTTCTACATGTGAATATAACTAGTATGGTATGGTCATCAAAGATTTAATAAACTCTAAAAAAATTTAGAGTTTATTAAAATTTTAATGCTCTTTGTTCAAAAAATACCAAAAACTATCCCAGTTTGATAAGGGCGTAGACTCCCCGCTTTAGATTTTCAATTTAGAATTTTTATTGTTTAAAATATATTAACCATGTTAATGAGGGCTCAGTCCTAATACATTATTTTAATTAAAATAATACATTATTTTAATGAGGGCCGCAGCCTTTGAGCCACCCTATAGTCGGCGTCTATGGTCATACCTTATCTCATTTTTAGGCTATTACAGGAAGATGTCATAAGATGTAGTTTTTTGTGCTTATGTTCGTCACGTAACAGCTAAGAATTATTCCATAGGCATAATCAAGTTTAGGTTTAGGCAGCCTGTTAGGTCTTTAGTTAAAAGTACCCATTTTTTCAGAGTCGACTTTTGTCGATGTATTGCCATAAAAATTTATATGTAATATGTAAGTAGATAGTTCGTTTGTTTATATAAATTGTCATATATAATACCATAAGTGGTAAAATTTTGTCGGCAAAATTTTCTTATTGTTACGAGCGTTTGTTGCATAGCAATTTCTCGAGTGACATTGTCACTAAAAACCACGAGACGTCAGTCGAGTGGTTGTTGATCAATGTCACGAGATGAATTGGCAACAAACACGAGTAAATCAAAAAGAAAATTTTGCCAAGACAAAATTTTACCACATATGTTATTCGTTATGACTATTTCGCGAATAAACAACACAAAGAATAAAAATATTTAACATTTATTTCAATGAAACGTACAGTTTGTGTATACTTTTTTTGTAGGATCGTTACTATAGCAAAAAAATTGTCAGGGATAATATAATAAGTGGTACGCTTATTATCGATAATTTTTTTTAATGTTACGAATGCCAATCCCAACGACGAAAATACAACGAGTGCGAAGCACGAGTTGTATTTTCCAAAGAATGGGGCTGGCATGAGTTGACATTTGTAAAAAAATTAACGATTCTTAAGCGTACCACGAATTATATTTAGAAAGAGAATATAATAAATTAAAATGAGGACCACAAACGCACATTTAAGAGAAAAAGCTTTATTTAATTAAGTACATAATATTCCTCTTTTAAATCAACGCAACTCATCACAAAATTAGTCATTGCGCGTAACACACTTAAAAAATGTATCTGACGTTTCTAAATTATTTTATTTGACAAGTGAAACAAACGCAAGTTAACTAATACCTAATCGATAATAATTGTTAGTCGCTTATTGTCACTACGGTACAAGGTCCTATTGGTCAATATTTTAAATTTAAGGAGCAACGATTGGCTCATTATTCAATGTATTATATTCTCGGTGAAATAAAGGGTAGGTTGCTTATTTGAACGTTTTCATTGGTAGAACAAGTTCGGAAAATTTTATAAACAAAAAATAGTCGCCGGAATAGAGAGAATTTCGTTCACAGGATAAATTTTTATTGGTTCGTATAACATTGAGTGAAATAGTCAAGATTATTATTTTGTCCTGTAACAAGTATAATAGAATTTTCTTATTAAACGTGTTTTATACTTAATTTCAAAGTTTATACAGTCCACAAGAGTTATTACGGACTTAGTATACCAGGCAGGAGATTTAAAATGGTAACGTCGTAATTTTATTTATATTTTCAAAAATTATTCGATTATATCTGTTTCAACAATGCAGGTTAGGACTGAATTGTTGCTCATATAAATAAAATAACTGGCTTAACCAGCTATCCAATTGTATATTCAAAAAGGGATTTTATACACCCATTGAAAAGTTACGCGAGTCATTGAGGGAGACGCATTAACACGGGGCGGTCAGCCCGCCCTTGCAATAACGTCATCAGAGCTATATTTTCATTTTTATTATTTTTGGAAATGTTTTGGATTATTAATAAGAAATGTGTAATATTCAATTAATATTATTGGATATCTTGATGATGATGATGAATGATTCTATTGTCACGTGGGGTTTTCGTGACTGGAGGACGTAGTCAGAGGTAGAAGGAAATCAAACACAAGTTGTAAAAACAACTATATACTACAATATATAGAGTACAAAAGGTTTACATGTTGACATATTGTGAGGACGTATATGTCCTCCTAAACTACTACAATACAGGGGAGGTTGGAACCAACCCTGTTACAGCACTAGGTCTACAGACTAAGCATATAGGAGATAACCTCCTGGTAACTAAGCCGGGAAGCCTGGACACAACTCCCCATAATTCTGCATAGAGTGGGCGATTAAGCTCCGCCCACTCAAACTAGGCACTAAGCATTTATATAATTAAAAGAGTACTCACCAGCTTGCTTGTAGATGTAGTGTTGGAGTCATGGAAACTGACTGGTTTGAATAGCTCAAGCAAGCTGGTTATATACTGACGAACGAGGAAGTAACTAGTATAGTAGCTGGAATCCGTAGGCAGAAGTTCTCGGTAAGCTTGTGGGTTGATTGCATGCGCGCTGCTCGTGCCTGGTACGAAGCTGCAGCTGTGCGGAAGTGTTGGTCAATTCTCTTGAAGGAATGTGCACCTGCAGGCACATCGTGTGGGTTACCTCGCGTGTACGGAGTAAGTAGGCGTAGATATTGCATGCCAACGGATGCAATGGTGGGAGAAGCGAGTGCGCTTCACAGAAGACCTCGCACATGTCGGCCGCGAGACGGCAGCTGCTGAACTAGCGTAGGCAACTGAATGTGGCCTTGCACGCTATATTGTACAAACGGAAGAGAAGTTGAGTTTTGAATAAAATATTTAAGTGTAAATATTTCTGTTTGTGACACAATGCTGAGATGCTAAATTAAACTGTCCCAAAATTAAGTCACAATTAATTGAAAATTTCTGTTTATCAGGCGTTGTCTTGGTATATGAGAAACTACTCTTGGTAGACCGTAAAATAAAATTACCGCTGGTGAAAATATATTTAAATTTTTAGTAATCAATTCTCTTTTGCTAACGGATTTAAAACATTCCTGCTTATCGTATTGTAAAAAAGATGAACGAAATAAAAGTTGATTCTTTTAAGGCACACTGGTTGGTTTGTTTTAACAAAAACATGCAGCATTTTATGGTCCCTTTCTAAACAAATATTTAAATCATTTACTTAAATAAAATCTTTGATATTAAAGTGAACACAAAGGAATAAATTGCTTTCGGAACTACATTTCACGTTTTATGAGATATAATAATCATAGTCTGGATGGAGTTACATATTATAATAACGTGTTTCTGATCTTGATTGTTTAGCTGTCTGCATATTTTTGATAAACACAAGAGGAAGTTTAATTCGATTTTAGTCATTGATAGTAATGATGTCATGATCAACGTGTGGTTGTTTGTAATATTTTGAAATATAATTATTCCTCTTAAAACTTTCGAAAAGAGAGCTAAACTTAAATTTTAAATAAGATTGGAGTAGTCTCGAAGGGTGTATGGACACAAACGTAGCCTGACTTGCCGTTTAGCTTTTAGCGATGCGATGTAATCTGTTTCGCGTTTTGTCATTGAAATTACAGATCTTCTATTTTTCTACCTTCTCGTAATGTTGTTTTTATTGTTTAACCCTTAAATAGGACATACACGGTCTTCCCCGACAACGTCGGCGAAGACGTCGTCGACGACGTCGGGGACAAGGAGAGATAAATGATGTAATGTTTACATTTACTGTAATTTAATGCATGCAACTTCTACTTCCAAGCTGGACTGTTTATAATAAAATTATGAATATTGTAACGTTCTTTTTAAAATAATGACAAAAGTGCTGTTTAAATCGTCTATAAATAATTAATATTTATTTACAAACACTAATGAATACACTATAAATTAACGCTATGATTATAAACCTAAAACTATTATGAATTTCTAATACAACATTTATCTTTACATTTACTATTTATTTCGTGATACCCATTTAACTACTCGCTGTTGACTGATCCTCTTTTATCCGCGAAGTCGATTTTATACCCTCATATAATCGTACCAGAAGCCGCTGGAACCTACTATGTATTTCTGGAAGGCGCTAGATAAACCGCGTCTGGTTTACATGCTTGGTGCTATGCGTCATTTTCTCGAATGCTGTAGAATATTCCATTTGTTGTGTGAAGAAGAGGTTCTTTCTTTTTTTCTCTTGTTACACTGCCCCCCTCTTCAAGTCTGTTCTGTCCCAGAACAGGTTTTATGCTCTGGTTCCTGTAGAACGGGTCATGACGATATCGACAGTCTTCACCTCGACTACACGTTCCATTACGGTAGAAGTAACAGTCTACATTCTTCGTTGGCCTTAATGCGGGCTGTGGGTCAAAATTGCAGACGAAGATATTGACGTCCGTACCTCTAAAGACAACTTCCAGCATGTTTCTAACGATTCTCCAATCCAGCTGGTCCCGCCCACAGCCGAGTTTGGGAACTGCCAATTTGTTAATTCCCCTGGTAAGCAACTCGATCCTCAAATTCCATAATGCCCTCCACAAGTCGGCGTAACTCGGTTTCTGGTAGTAAAACTGCTTGGTTACCAATTAGTAAATGGATCGGTCATGATCAGGCAAGCGTAAGGATTTACCAACAGAGGGATTTTGTTCTCGAAGTTCATTCAGCCGTCCAAATTTATTTCTAAACACTACTGCGATCCCCCTGGACATACGGAGATCCTCGGAGACACAGTGGGCAATGGAATAATCACCAGGGAGCCGGAAGAGATCTTGTTGCATCTCAGTCGTGACTCCGAATCGCGCTTTTCTAGTTCCAGAAAACGCAGCCATAAATTCTCTGAAGGTTGGCTGATCATCTCCAGGCCTTACGGTATTAATAGCCACCTCAGCCTCATCTTCCCGATCCGGGACTGCGTTATTATTTCCCTCATAGTGCGCCAGACGATTGGAGTGTACCACCTTTGGTTTCCCTCTTGGCAATTTCTGGATGCGATAAATCAAGTCATTTATTCGTTTCTTCACCTGGTATGGGCCCTCCCAATTCCGCTGTAACTTTGGAGAATAGCCACGACCTCTTTGCGGGTTGTATAACCAGACAAGCTCTCCAGGTTGAAACCCTCCTTCTTGGGCTCTCATATCGTACGTAGCCTTCATCCGGTCACTCGCGATTCGACTATTGTTTCGGGTTCGGTCGTGAATATCCTCCAACTTCTTCTTTAAGTTGATGACATAATCATTCCCGGCTACCTCCTGCTCTATAGGTGGAGACCCAAATTCCAGATCACACGGTAACCGTAACTCGCGTTCAAACATCACAGACGCTGGTGACTGACCGGTTGTTTCGTGGACCGATGCACGATAAACCATCAGGAACAGATGCAGGTATTGGTCCCAGTCTCGTTGATGATCGGAGACGACCTTGGCCAAATATTTGCCCATTGTCCGATTCATGCGTTCTACCATTCCATCGGACTGCGGATGTAACGGTGTGGTCCGAGTCTTGCGAATGCCCAACAATCGACAGACTTCTCCTCATAGTACAGACTCAAAGTTGCGGCCTTGATCCGAATGCAGCTACATGGGCACTCCGAAGCGACTGAAAAACTCTTTGACTAGTACGTCAGCAACAGTCGCAGCTTCCTGGTTTGGTAGGGCATATGCTTCTGGCCATTTGGTAAAGTACTCCATTGCCACTAATATGTATTTATTCCCATCGTCGGTTTCGGGAAATGGTCCGGCAATATCTATAGCTATTCTTTCCAGAGGACTACCCACATTGTACTGCCTCATAGGTGCTCTTCGTTTCCCCAAGGGTCCGTTACCAGTGGCACATAGTTCACATTTCCGGCACCACTCCTTCACGTTTTCTTTACAGTTGACCCAATAAAAACGCTCCCTAACTTTTTCCAAAGTCTTTTTCACACCGAAGTGTCCTCCTGAGGCACCGTCATGGAGATGTCGCAACACTGTAGCCACTTGGCTTCTTGGAACCACGAACTGAGACCTAATGGTGGTGCCATCTTCACTCTCCAGTACTCGCTTCAGGAGATCGTCTTCCACCTTCAAGGACTCCCATTGGGCCCAATATGCTTTGAGCGTTCTGTTGAAAGGGCTGACGGCCTCCCAGGCAGGCCTTTCTCCCACGCGCTTCCATTCCAGTACAATTTTTAGTTCGGGATCAGCCTTCTGCTGTCGTTGCAATTCTTCCGGCAACCAATTGTCGTTGACGATGGTAGTTCTTAATACTTGGCAAACCCTCACTTCCAAGCGAGAGCAATGACGGCAATCCGTTGGACAGGGTCTTCTTGAAAGAGCATCGGCATTTCGATGACTAGTGCCCGCTCGATGTTCTGTGTCAAAGTCGTATCCTTGTAATCGCTCGATCCACCTTGCGACCTGTTCTTCAGGATTACGGAATTGTAGAAGCCATTTCAACGCTGCATGGTCCGTCCTCAATAAAAACTTCCGTCCGTACAAGTATTTGTAGAAGTGCTCAACGGACTTCACGACGGCCAATAGTTCTTTTCTGTTCACACAATAATTCTTTTCGGCTTTCGACAAAACCTTACTAAAATAGCCGATGACCTTTTCTTGTCCATCCTGTATCTGAGAAAGTACACCCCCAATGGCCAGATTACTTGCATCTGTGTCAAGTATGAATTTCCCTTCTGTCCGTGGATAGCTCAATATTGGTGCTGTTGTCAGGGCACGCTTCAACTGTTGGAAAGCTGTTTCACACTCTCCGCTCCAAACATACTCGCGCCCATCTTCAGTTAACCTTGTCAGAGGTTTCGCTATATTGGCAAACCCAGGAACGAAACGCCTGTAGTAGGTACATAACCCAAGAAAACTACGAACTTGGTGTTTATCTTTCGGTGTTGGCCACTCTTGAACTGCACGAATCTTATCGGGGTCGGCTGCCACTCCATTTCGTGATACGACGTGCCCGAGATATTTCACTTCCTTTCTGAATATGTGGCACTTTTTCGGACTCAGTTTCAGATTGGCTCCACGTAGTCTTCGGAACACTTCCTCTAGATTTTTCAAATGTTCGTTGAATGATTTTCCGACTACAATCACATCATCTAGGTATACCAGGCAGATCTTCCACGACAGCCCTCTCAGGATGGTCTCCATTAGACGCTCAAAGGTGGCCGGAGCGTTACATAGACCGAAAGGCATAACTGTAAACTGCCATAGTCCGGAACCAATAGTGAACGCGGTCTTCTCCCGGTCTTCAGGTTCCATTTCAACTTGCCAATAACCACTCTTCAAGTCCAAAGTCGAAAACCATCGTGAACCAGACAGGGTATCTAACGTGTCGTCGATGCGTGGTAAGGGATAGCTGTCTTTCTTGGTCACGTTATTGAGCTGCCGATAGTCCACACAAAATCTCGTTGACCCGTCCTTCTTACTGACCAGGACCACCGGTGATGCCCATGGACTGTTGGATGGCTCGATGACCCCTTGTTCTTCAATATCGGTAATAATCTTTTCGGCTTCTGCTCGCCTTGCTAGAGGTAGACGCCTCGGCTGCTGACGGACAGGCATAGAGTTGCCTGTATTGATTTTATGTTTTACTATATTTGTTCGTCCCTTCTGGCTATCGTCAAGAGCGAAGATATCTTGGTATCGGTGAACCAAACCCTGTACCTCTTTCACCTCCGTTCTGTTAAGGTCTTCTCACGAACTGGTAACCATACCCACTAATTTTCTACCATGGTCTTTGGGCGCTGGTTTTGGAACATCAGCCATACACCTGGCTACTCGGAATACTGGCACATACTGTCCCACAAGGGTGCTCTTCTTCAATGTCACCGGATCCACATTAACGTTCATAAGCCTCATCGGTACTGTCTTTCCAACCTTGATCAGCGCTTTTCCCACCAGTATGCCACTATGGATCTTCTTATCACAAACAGGCTCCATCATTCGCACACATCCTACCCGAAGATCTCCATCCAAACCTGCCTCGACAACCATCTCGCTTTGACCCGGCAATATCACATCTTCAGTCAGCAAAACCCTTACAACCGGATCTTCTCGTGGGTGCAACGGAAGTTCTTAGTTACCGACCTTCAAAACACCCTCTTTCAAATCCAACGTAAAACCAAATTTTCTCAGGAGGTCCATTCCCAAGATGAAGTCATCAGTGATATCGGCTACCAGCACGTCATGATCACGTTCTTCACTTCCAATGCCAATCTTCATCTTCACCACTCCGCGTGTTGGTATCACTTCACCTGTTGCTGTACGGAGTTGAGTAGTTGTTGGTAACAGCTTCATACTTGTTCGTAGAACGTCAGGGCGTATAATGGATTTTGTCGCCCCCGTATCAATAACTAGTGGAACAGTTCGATTAGCAATTTTTCCATCTACGAACAAACTACTGGTACTATTCTTTGATGTTACGGCATGAATGGTGATCTTTGGGGCATCTCTACTCAAGGTCAATGTTCGCCCCCTCTCGTCGACCTTCTTTAGTTTTCCGACTGCTGAACCCGTTTTAGGGCAACGACGTCGTATGTGACCTTGTTCGCCGCAATTCCAACAACGAGGCCCTCGAACTTCTTCATGATTCTTCTTACGGCTTTCTCCCTTCCGAAGAACTCTCAGTACTAACTCCTCTAGGTGATCTTTATTATTTTCAAGTAATTCTTCTTTAAGCATTTTAGAATTTTCATGTAAATCTTCTTTAAGCATTTTAACATTTTCAAAAACTTTTTGTTCCAGCACTTTAGTATTTTCCATTAGCTTTCTAGCCTTCTCTTCGGACCTTCTAGAATTCTCTTCCATTTTACTTAATAACAAATTAGTATCAATTGCGGTATAATAAAATATCGTTTATTATTTGTAGTAGTTAAATTATTTATTGTTAATAGAATATTATTACATAAAATTGTTATATGTACATTGTTTTCTTAATAACTAAATTCAAAAATAAAATTCGGCCGCGGTATATTTATAAAGTTAAATCGAGGTCGCCACTTGCTGGGGTTTGATAAAGGCTAGAGGAATTTCGAATATCAGAAAGGCGACGAGATAAGATTTCTCAAAAATGGCCACAAGTTAAAATTACGGTTTACAGAGGGTTATCCAAATTATTGTTTTTACCCAAATAACAACTAGGTATGTTCAAAATATGCTAATTAATAATATATACATCAATGATTATATAAAAATTATATTAGGGTTGTAAGGGATAGCAAGAGATACGCAAACGAAATCTAACAGGCGTTGTTCTGGTTATCACTTGCTGGTTCGCTTCCGTACCGGGCTCCCGTTTTGATTTTGAGCAATGGGACTCAATTCTGCCTACCTTTGAGGCTCAGGGTGGTCCTCAATCGTCCACTCCAGTGGAGTTTATGTGGCAAGGGCAGCAGAAGTCGCTGATACCTAGAATAGTAAGATTAATTAAAGATAAAGGTCAGTGTAGATTTTTATACTTACATCTTAAGAAATCCTCTTGCTGTAAAGGCTGATATGTATGGCAGACCATGGCCACTCAAGATTTAGAGCTGTGAATGTAATGCAGTTTATTTGTATTAGTTTAAGTGTTGGTTTATTGGTTATTTATATTACATAATTGTTGATTAATCAATATTACCGTTGTAAACGTTTTGGATCCAAACCGTGTTATTATTTATGGACAGTTGCCTCAAAAGTAACCTGAAAACCAAGCCTTTGATTTATATGTTTCTAATTGATATTATTAAAGTTACTTACCTACCTTCACATTTTTGAAAAGAGAAACTGGTAGTCGCGTTTAATAAGTTCAATGACGCCTGCCACCCTTTCGGGTACCTGCTCAAAGTTTTTGAATTTAAAGGCTCAAATGTAGGCAACTTAACACACACGTCCATACTTACTGTTATTCGCATTCTTATGTTATAATTTGTTGTGTTACTAAAGATTTGTTTTTACCTTGTTATTCCTAAATTTATTTATATTTAATTAAATGCATGAACTATTTTTTCGACTTTCTTTGAAACCCACGACCCCCACTGACTAATAAGCTAGCAGGCAAGTGAAACCTAAAAGATAAGGTTACACATTTTGGCGCACAACGTAAAGGGGCCGAAAAAATAGTATTTTTTAGGAATTTGGGAATTTGTTCGCATTTCTTATTTGAGCAAGGTTAATAAAATACAGAAGGGTACAGGTTATGTACAAGGGTAAATACAAAATTTATAACTAAATCTTTTATTTGGTTTCCTTTTACAACTTAAACATTAGTTTTGACAATTATATATAAGTTTAATTGTATAAGTTGAAATATGGAGGAAGCCAATAGTAATAGTTATTATGAGATGGATCCAAACTATCTCAAGGCATTTGAACTTAATTATGAGTTATATATTAGAGACTTAAAGACCGATCGTGTTGATACCGATACAAAACGAAAAAATCTACGTCGACGGTTAAGGGACGATAAAAGTAGGCCGGGATTAATTTATAAAACTCCGAGTTTTAATTTTGAAGAAGAGAAAAGAGAAGTTGAAGTATCCATCGCAGAGATACAGAAGCTACTAAAGGAATTTGATGGTGTTGTCGCAAACACAAATAGACATCTCATTACTAAAATTAATCACGTGTTAGGTCGGCTACAGAGATTCGAAACTACTGATGACGAAGACGGGGAAATAGCCAATTACAAGCTTGACTGTACCATGATTGTTATAGGGTTAGATGAAGATCGTTTAGAAATCATTGATCAAACTTCATTTTCTATCCCAGATGTAACAAGTCAGCATCATAATGTCAAAAGTACTCCAGTTCACAAATGGGGGGTGACGTTTGATGGAAAATCGGTAAACGCTTTCTTACAAAGAATCAATGAACTTAGGGTTGCTAGAAACACTCCGAAAGATGAACTGTTTAGAGCCGCCGTTGACCTATTTCAGGGACAAGCCCTGATATGGTATCGTTCAATTAGGCATACTGTGCACGATTGGGATTCGTTAGTTAGGGCGATTCGCCGCGATTTTCTACCACCAGACTACGACGATGAACTCTGGCGTGAAATTAGGCAACGCACACAGGGGCAAAACGAAAAGGTCACGCTGTATATTGCAACCATGTTGAATTTGTTTCAACGCCTTTCAGAAGTACCCACGGAAGAAATACAATTACGCACGATTAAACGCAATTTATTACCGGCTTTTCAGGCTCCGATTGCCTTAGCGGATATTAAATCGGTTCGTCAACTATCTGAGACTTGCAGAATTTTAGAAGGAGCCTACAGTTCCCAACAAAAGTTTCATAATCCTCCTCGTCGGAGTATAGCTTCATTAGAACCGGATCTGGCTTATGATGATGGGCCAGTTTCAACATCTGAAAAACCCTGTTTTGTAAAAATTGACCCAAAGAAGTCCGTACAACAAGTCTGCGCATTAAAATGCTATAAGTGTAGGCAAGAGGGGCACCTAAAAAAGGATTGTCCAAAGTTAAAGCACCAAAAGAAGCCTACTTGTAGCGGTTGTGGCAATGTTGGGGTGATAAGACCAAATTGCTCACGGTGTCAAAGAAAACTAGGTTATAGGGGGCGCTTATTTGCAGGGAAACGCCTTCTACAAAATGCCTCGGTTACCTGCGGAGATTCATTCTCAAAATATAATGAGAAAGAGAAAGCTGCGTGGCTTGACTTAGTCAAGACTTTTATGTCCTCTAACACTTCTAAGAAGAAGGTTAGTGAAGACCTAACAGCATGTGTCAATGCGTTATTTGTTTCAAAGAAGCAAGATAATCGTCCTTACACAAAAATATCTATTAAAGGCCAGGAAGTAATTGTTCTTTTGGATAGCGGAGCGACACATTCAGTTATGGGTCGTGATGGCGCCTATTTAATTGATAAACTTGGACTATCAATTTATGAAGCTTCCGATCCGTCTATTTCCACAGCAGAGGGGAAGCCTCAGTTGATTACAGGATACGTAAAGGTACCAATCGAACTAGACCGCGTAAAGAACTGGATCGACTTGTGGATAGTACCGTCCCTACCTCATGGAATTATCCTAGGCAGTGACTTTGGGCACAAGGCCAAGGTTGTGATTGATTTCCCAGCGAAAACCTGCTTTGTAAAAGAAACTGTAAACGAAGAAACTAGCGATGGAGAAGCTCTTGCAGAAACCGCTGTTTTGAACGTAATTCAAAAACGTGAAGAGCTTTCACCAGAACAAAAACAGAGGTTGAATGGAATCATACAAGAATACAAAAAGCTTTCTTGGGAAGATGGAACCAAGTTAGGGCGCACTACCTGTATGCAATATGGCATCGATACAGGGGATGCTAAGCCCATAAAACAGAGGCACCACCATTTATCGCCATACATGTTAAGTTATCTCAATCAGGAGTTAGATAAGATGCTTAAATTAGGTGTTGTTCGTCCTTCGAGAAGTCCGTGGGCGTCACCTGTTCTTCTCACTAAGAAGTCAAATGGAGAAATGAGATTTTGCTTCGATGGGCGCAAACTTAATAGCGTCACAAAAAAGGACGCTTACCCTTTACCAAGGGTAGATCAAATTTTAAATAGTCTAGGGGGCGCGCAATACCTTTCGAGCGTCGATCTGAAAGCTGCTTTTTGGCAAATCCCATTAGAACCTAGTTCATGCGAGAAGACGGCTTTTGTTGTACCGGGTAGGGGATTATTTGAATTTGTTGTGTTACCTTTTGGACTTAGCAATGCCGCTCAGGCACAACAACGTTTAATGGAAGCAGTCCTCGGGTTAGATCTAGAACCATATTGTTTTGTTTACCTCGACGACGTCATTATAGCTACACCTACGTTCGAAAAACACATTGAAATTTTATTTCAGGTTTTGGAGAGACTGAGAAAAGCCAATCTCACAATTAACTTTGAGAAGTGTGAATTTTGCCGCGATTCCTTAAAATATTTAGGGTATGTGGTCGACTCAAAAGGTCTGAGAACTGACCCAGATAAAATTTCGGCTGTTTTAGAATATCCTCAACCACAAACCGTCACACAGCTTAAAAGGTTTGTTGGTATTACCAGTTGGTACAGGCGCTTTATTAAAAACTTTTCCACCTTGACAGCTCCATTAACTGCGCTAATAAAAGGCAAGAGAAAGAGGCAACAGATTCAGTGGACACAGGAAGCAGAAGAAAAATTTCAGCTGATCAAAGAAGCCTTAGTAGATGCACCTATTCTGGCGAGTCCAGATTATGAGAAGCTCTTCACCATTCAGAGCGATGCCTCCGATGTGGGGTTAGGGTGCGTGCTTACTCAATCGGATGACGAAGACAACGAAGTAGTAGTAGCGTATGCAAGTAGGACCTTGAACCCTCAAGAGAGAAAATACTCGACAACCGAGAAGGAATGTCTAGGAGTGTTATTCGGAGTTGAGAAGTTCCGCCCATATGTTGAAGGAGCTCCACAGTTTAAAGTTCTGACAGACCACTATAGTCTTTTGTGGTTGCATAACCTCAAGGACCCTTCTGGTCGACTAGCACGCTGGAGCATGAAATTACAACAATATAATATGACTATTGAGCACCGAAAGGGAAGTCTAAACATTGTGCCAGACGCACTTTCCCGTGCTCCTATAGCAGAAGTGAGTCTTATTTCCTTAAACTCGCGAGAATGTTTGAGGGATAGATGGTACAAGAAAATGGTAGCTAAAATTAAGAAGAACCCAAACTCTTGTCCTGATTTCCAAATTAAGGATGGTCTACTGTACAAGCATGCTGAGATTACAGCCGGCGTAAGAACTAACCTACCCGAATGGAAGTTGGTCATCCCTAGCTCAGCACTAAATCAGGTATTGGAAGAATGCCATGCAGCACCTACGGCTGCGCATTTTGGAGTGTCTAAAACATTGGCAAGAGCACAAGAATTATATTATTGGCCATCAATGCGGCCAACTGTAAAACGTTACGTGTATTCGTGTAAGATTTGCGGTGCACAAAAGGTACAAAACGTATCACGTCCAGGTTATATGGGACAAGAAAAAAAGATAAGTTATCCTTGGCAGCTTATATCCATTGATTTGATGGGCCCATTACCACGATCAAGCAAAGGTTCAAAATACTTATTGGTCGTGTCGGATTGGTTTACCAAATATACTCTGTTGCAGCCACTGCGAGAAGCTACAGCTCAGAAGATTGTAGAGTATGTAGAAAACAATGTTTTTTTGGTGTTTGGTGCACCACAGATAATAATGTGTGATAATGGAACACAATTCACGGGGAAGTTATTTCAAGATATGACCAAGAAATATGATTCAATTATTTGGTTCAACGCTAGGTACCACGCACAAGTTAATCCTGTTGAGCGTGTCAACCGGGTGATTGGCGCTGCGATCAGATCTTATATCAAAGATCATGACCACAAAAAATGGGACATAAATTTACCGAAGATAGGATATGCTATCAGAACGGCTAAGCACGAAGCTACTGGGTACAGTTCTACTTATCTTAATTTCGGACGATACGTTCCGTTGAGTGGAAAATTTTATGGTCCTGTAGGTAAATATGATGATTATGATTTGTCATCTATTAACCGTTCGGAATACTCGGAAGATATAAAGAATCTACCGGAAATTTACAGGCTTGTTAGGAAACACCTTCATGCCGCTTATAAGAAAAATTGCCAATCGTACAATTTACGTAAACGACCTGCACCAGAATACCAAGCAGGACAAAATGTCTGGAAAAAGAATTATGTCCTTTCGGATGCCCATAGGCAATTTTCAGCAAAGTTAGAGCCAAAGTTTGTGTCTTGCACAGTAACTGAAGTAATTTCACCATTGGTTTATAGATTGCAAAGTATGAACGGCGATGACTTAGGAAGATGGCATATTAAAGATATTAAAGCTATGAGAAGCGAGGATGATGATTAGGTATGCGAGATCTCGTGATTGAAAAGGATAGAAGGAAGAGTGAATGTTGTTTGGGCGTGATTCTCATAGATACGATTTTGACAAAAGGAAACGGCGTGGTGTACAACGCGTTTGTTTCTTTCCTTTTTTTAGGAAATGATAAGATAATTACCGAATTTAGACTTTAGCAGCTGCATACCGATTTTGGACATGTTTAAAAAGAGGTCTATGGAATTTTTTTAATTCATTTGAAAAGTTAGGGTGATATCAATGGATCAAAAAAATATTTGGGTTTTGATGTCCGTTTAAAATTTCCTTATGAAATTTTGATAAGTACTTTTCGCAAGATTCTCTAGGAAATTGTCTTTACTATTTATCAATAGCTTATTAATGTTTATATTGGGTTACCTTAAGTTCTATAGGATTATACCTAGATTAGGCTTAGATCGTAGTACTTAGTTTACGAGCTTGAAAAAATATCAAGGTATTTTTTTCGTAACAAAAGGGGGAGTATAATAAAATATCGTTTATTATTTGTAGTAGTTAAATTATTTATTGTTAATAGAATATTATTACATAAAATTGTTATATGTACATTGTTTTCTTAATAACTAAATTCAAAAATAAAATTCGGCCGCGGTATATTTATAAAGTTAAATCGAGGTCGCCACTTGCTGGGGTTTGATAAAGGCTAGAGGAATTTCGAATATCAGAAAGGCGACGAGATAAGATTTCTCAAAAATGGCCACAAGTTAAAATTACGGTTTACAGAGGGTTATCCAAATTATTGTTTTTACCCAAATAACAACTAGGTATGTTCAAAATATGCTAATTAATAATATATACATCAATAATTATATAAAAATTATATTAGGGTTGTAAGGGATAGCAAGAGATACGCAAACGAAATCTAACAGGCGTTGTTCTGGTTATCACTTGCTGGTTCGCTTCCGTACCGGGCTCCCGTTTTGATTTTGAGCAATGGGACTCAATTCTGCCTACCTTTGAGGCTCAGGGTGGTCCTCAATCGTCCACTCCAGTGGAGTTTATGTGGCAAGGGCAGCAGAAGTCGCTGATACCTAGAATAGTAAGATTAATTAAAGATAAAGGTCAGTGTAGATTTTTATACTTACATCTTAAGAAATCCTCTTGCTGTAAAGGCTGATATGTATGGCAGACCATGGCCACTCAAGATTTAGAGCTGTGAATGTAATGCAGTTTATTTGTATTAGTTTAAGTGTTGGTTTATTGGTTATTTATATTACATAATTGTTGATTAATCAATATTACCGTTGTAAACGTTTTGGATCCAAACCGTGTTATTATTTATGGACAGTTGCCTCAAAAGTAACCTGAAAACCAAGCCTTTGATTTATATGTTTCTAATTGATATTATTAAAGTTACTTACCTACCTTCACATTTTTGAAAAGAGAAACTGGTAGTCGCGTTTAATAAGTTCAATGACGCCTGCCACCCTTTCGGGTACCTGCTCAAAGTTTTTGAATTTAAAGGCTCAAATGTAGGCAACTTAACACACACGTCCATACTTACTGTTATTCGCATTCTTATGTTATAATTTGTTGTGTTACTAAAGATTTGTTTTTACCTTGTTATTCCTAAATTTATTTATATTTAATTAAATGCATGAACTATTTTTTCGACTTTCTTTGAAACCCACGACCCCCACTGACTAATAAGCTAGCAGGCAAGTGAAACCTAAAAGATAAGGTTACAGCGGGTCCAGGTATTTCGAAGAGGAAACTTTCAGGGTCTTCTTGCTGTTCCAAAAGCCATTCACTTAGCCGATTTATTAACACGTTTTTAAGGCCCGTTGTGTCTAAATCTCGTTCTTCAAGTTCGTGTTTTAAGTCTATTACTTTGAGATCTTTTAACAATTTCATCGCCATTGTAATTATTAGTTGTAATTGTTTTTAACACTAACAGTTTATTCTCACAGTACTTTGTTTATTACGCGATTTTATTTATTTTAAAAGCCGGCACCTGACACCACTGTAACGTTTTTTTTAAAATAATGACAAAAGTGTTGTTTAAATCGTCTATTAATAATTAATATTTATTTACAAACACTAATGAATACACTATAAATTAACGCTATGATTATAAACCACTAAAACTGTTATGAATTTCTAATACAACATTTATCTTTACATTTACTATTTATTTCGTGATATCCATTTAACTACTCGCTGTTGACTGATCCTCTTTTATCCGCGAAGTCGATTTTATACCCTCATATAATCGTACCAGAAGCCGCTGGAACCTACTATGTATTTCTGGAAGGCGCTAGATAAACCGCGTCTGGTTTACATGCTTGGTGCGATGCGTCATTCTCTCGAATGCTGTAGAATATTCCATTTGTTGTGTGAAGAAGAGGTTCTTTCTTTTTCTTTCTTGTTACAATATCGTATTTCTTTAAAACATCAAAATGAAAGAAAGCAGTATTGAGCATAATAAAATGCGTACTGAGTCTCTTTCTTTAAAGTATTTCGAAATAGCTTATGCAATTAACAAAACTTTTCATAAGCGGAATAATATTGATATCCATCGGTAGAATTACAAATCAACTGTTTATTAGGCAACGAAAACTCTTGTTTTTTATTTATTTCATTCTTAATTTAGTTTAAAAATGGATATAATTAACGCAGGATTTAGGATTCTGGTACGCAAACGATGTACAATAATTTCCTATAAAGGACTTTCCGTAAAAGAACACTGGTAAAAATCTGCTGATTTTGGTATAGGAGAGGTCAATGGACAAATTATTATATAGGTATCAAATATCATTTTTTTCGTTGTTCATCAGGAATGTGCTGATTCTAGTAAAATAAAGATTTTGTTGCATTTGTAGAGACCGTTTAATAAATTCAACCGAATTTGATGTAAACTGATTCTTAATTTTACAAATCATGTTTACAATATGGGTCATAACCTGATAACCTTGGAAGATAATTACAATCTGTACTACTAATAATTGTCACCTGAACACTTGATGCCATCTATTTTCTTGTATAATAGGAAATAAGTACTGAGAATTTTATACTTTTTGAAAGATTAATTTTATTTATGTAAAATATTTTATAAATGTTGAAACTACAGTAGGTATTATTTAGCCAACTTAAATGTTCAATAGTTTTCATTCGGTGAATCAGTTTATATCAAATTCGGTTCAATTTATTAAACGGCCTTATTTAATAGATGTGACAAATTGTTTATTTTACCAGAATTAGCATTATGATTCATGTGAATAAAATGTAGCAAATGCTTTTACTACTATTAATAAAAGATGACAGATATGATAAAAATCAGCAGATTTTTACATTGTCCTTTGGTAAGTGATAATCTTTCTTTTGGTTTCGGAAAATTGTACATCGTTTGCACACTGGAACTCGGAATCCTAAATCCTGCGTTAATTAATTATATCCATTTTTGAACTAAATTAACAATGAAATTAAAAAAACACTAAAGTTTTCGTTTCATAATAAAAGATTGATTTGTAATTCCACCGATGGGTGACGTCAAGGTTATTACGTTTATTAAGACTTTTGTTAATTGCATAAGCTATTTCGAAATACGTCTAAATAAAGAAAGAGATTCAGTACACATTTTATTATGAATGATTATTATCAATAATGCAATTTTTCCTTTTGGTGTTAAGAAATAAGATACTCATAATTTTATTATATTCAGTCCAGCTATAAATTACAGTAAATGTAAACATTACCTCATTATCTCGACCTTGTCCCCGACGTCGTCGCCGACGTTTTCGCCGACGTCGTCGTGGAAGACCGTGTATGTCCTACATTATGTGGGAATTTCGTGTTGCCGAAATAACTTTTACGACTTTAGCGTTTACTGTCTCCAGCCTTACTTTGTGGAACTCCATAATCATGAAATATAATATAAATACCGGGTGATTTTTTAAATTTCTGATCTAGTAAGCCGTGATTTTTACGCCGTATCGAAGGTCACCGAAACGTAGGGCGTAGCGTTGATCACACTGCTATTCCAAATGTCATTTATGTGACAAATTGACTACTTACTTTTACATTTATTAAACAAATTGATAAATATTTAAACAGTGATCATTTGCGAAACATGCTTTTACCAAAGTGTGCATTTTATTGCGAGTTTAAGTGCAATTTCGATGTGATTATTGACTTGAGAAGTTTAGGTTATGGTTACAACTCGCTTCAATTTTTATTCCTTGGATTTAAGAAATAGCAAGATTTATTCACAATTATAACAATTTACATTGTTAACACAATATTTATTCAAAATTTACAACAACTGTTGGAAATGTTGACCTTCAGCATCTATACACAAATTAACTGTTTATGTCAACATTTTTGAAATCTGACAGTTGTGACAAATCGAACGATTCAAACTACGCCCTACGTTTTCCGCATCTTTTGTTTTAAAATTATGTCATGGCTTTCTAGATCAGAAATTTAAAAAATCACCCGGTACAAAGATTAATTAAAGTTTCACAGGTTTTATTAATATCTTAACCTGACAATATTGTTTCGACACTTTGTGTCATTATCAAAGGTAGATAAGATTGATAAACAAACACGTTGCTAAGTATGAATACATACAGAAAATAGGTAACTAGATACAATACATAACAAAAACTAAATATCTAACACTTCTAATAAAGGAGAATTACTAAGCTCAGTTTGTTCATTCATTAAAGGTACTGTGCGTTTATGTCTGTATATTTCAAAAGCTTCTAAAATGTCTAATTTGTGTTTGTTGTTGCAAAAATGTAAGAATTTAATGTTGTTTTGAGGTGTCATTGGGTGGTTCTGTTCCAAAATGTGTTTGGCATAATTCGATTTTTCTGGATGTTTAAGTCTATAAGAGCGTACGTGTTCTTTGTATCTTATGTCTAAATTTCTAAGTGTTTGGCCAATATAAACCGAGTTACAAAAAGAACAATTCAAACGGTAAATGCCGGATTTCATGATATCTTGTGTTTTGTCTTTAGCATTGAATAAAAATGAAAAGGTGTTGGTGTTAGTTTTATAGGTTATTTTGTAACTGGTGGTTTTTCTTAGTATAGTTGCAATTTGTTCTGATATCTTGCCAAAGTATGGTATTGATATGTAGTTTGTGTCTTGTATTTGAGTGTCAATTGGAAATATTCTTTTGATAGCTAACCTATAATCTTTTTGTTGAATTAAAGTGTCAATCATGTTATGGTTATAATGGTTTGCATATGCTAATTGTTTGATGATTGAAATTTCTTTATCAAAATGTGATCGTTTCATTGGAGTAGTTAAAGCTCGGTGTACTAAAGATCTGTAAGCCGCTAGTTTATGCATTTTATGATGACATGAATCGTTAGGTATAGTGACGTCTGTGTTTGTGGGTTTTCTGTATATGGAAAAATCAAATTCATTGTTTGTAGTAATTGTAATAGTTAAATCCAAAAAAATAATAGCTCTATTTTGTTCTCTTTCTAGTGTAAACGTGATGTTTGAGTGAAGACTGTTAATAAGAATTAAAAACTCATTGATAACCTCAAAAGAACTGTCAAAACAAGCTAAAATGTCATGAACGTAACGAAACCAAAAAATAATGTGTTTAGAAAGATCTAATTCAAATATTCGATCTTCCAAATTATCCATAAATATGTTAGCTAATAGAGGACTTAGAGAATTACCCATAGGTAAACCATCTTTCTGTAGATAAATTATATTATTAAAAGTGAAATAATTTTGACTGATACAAAGATCAAATAATTGAATTAACTCTAATCTTTTTACTAATTCTACATTACTATTAACTAGGAAATTATCTAACAAAGGAATACAGTCTTGTGGTGGAATCTTTGAAAACATGTTACAAATGTCAAAGCTTACAAGTTTTGAATGTGCTGGAAGATGTATGTTCTGTAGTTTTTCTACTAATTCTAATGAATTTTTGACAGAGTATTTCGATTTGTATCCTATGATGTTAATAATATGGTTGAGTTTCTTGGACAAGGTGTGATTAGGTGCGTTGATATATGATACTACTGGTCGTATAGGCATGTTGTGATTATGTGTCTTAATCAGTTCATATAGCTTTGGTAGTTGAGGGTTTACTACCAAAGCTATATGGACTGATTAAGACACATAAACACAACATGCCTATACGACCAGTAGTCTCATATATCAACGCACCTAATCACACCTTGTCCAAGAAACTAAACCATATTATTAGCATCATAGGATACAAATCGAAATACTCTGTCAAAAATTCATTAGAATTAGTAGAAAAACTACAGAACATACATCTTCCAGCACATTCAAAACTTGTAAGCTTTGACATTTGTAACATGTTTTCAAAGATTCCACCACAAGACTGTATTCCTTTGTTAGATAATTTCCTAGTTAATAGTAATGTAGAATTAGTAAAAAGATTAGAGTTAATTCAATTATTTGATCTTTGTATCAGTCAAAATTATTTCACTTTTAATAATATAATTTATCTACAGAAAGATGGTTTACCTATGGGTAATTCTCTAAGTCCTCTATTAGCTAACATATTTATGGATAATTTGGAAGATCGAATATTTGAATTAGATCTTTCTAAACACATTATTTTTTGGTTTCGTTACGTTCATGACATTTTAGCTTGTTTTGACAGTTCTTTTGAGGTTATCAATGAGTTTTTAATTCTTATTAACAGTCTTCACTCAAACATCACGTTTACACTAGAAAGAGAACAAAATAGAGCTATTATTTTTTTGGATTTAACTATTACAATTACTACAAACAATGAATTTGATTTTTCCATATACAGAAAACCCACAAACACAGACGTCACTATACCTAACGATTCATGTCATCATAAAATGCATAAACTAGCGGCTTACAGATCTTTAGTACACCGAGCTTTAACTACTCCAATGAAACGATCACATTTTGATAAAGAAATTTCAATCATCAAACAATTAGCATATGCAAACCATTATAACCATAACATGATTGACACTTTAATTCAACAAAAAGATTATAGGTTAGCTATCAAAAGAATATTTCCAATTGACACTCAAATACAAGACACAAACTACATATCAATACCATACTTTGGCAAGATATCAGAACAAATTGCAACTATACTAAGAAAAACCACCAGTTACAAAATAACCTATAAAACTAACACCAACACCTTTTCATTTTTATTCAATGCTAAAGACAAAACACAAGATATCATGAAATCCGGCATTTACCGTTTGAATTGTTCTTTTTGTAACTCGGTTTATATTGGCCAAACACTTAGAAATTTAGACATAAGATACAAAGAACACGTACGCTCTTATAGACTTAAACATCCAGAAAAATCGAATTATGCCAAACACATTTTGGAACAGAACCACCCAATGACACCTCAAAACAACATTAAATTCTTACATTTTTGCAACAACAAACACAAATTAGACATTTTAGAAGCTTTTGAAATATACAGACATAAACGCACAGTACCTTTAATGAATGAACAAACTGAGCTTAGTAATTCTCCTTTATTAGAAGTGTTAGATATTTAGTTTTTGTTATGTATTGTATCTAGTTACCTATTTTCTGTATGTATTTATACTTAGCAACGTGTTTGTTTATCAATCTTATCTACCTTTGATAATGACACAAAGTGTCGAAACAATATTGTCAGGTTAAGATATTAATAAAACTTGTGAAACTGTTGTAATTAATCTTTGTATTTATATTATATTTCATGTTTACGACTTTAGTTTAATAATCTGTGTTAATTTAACGTCAGGTGAATTAATGGTGTAAGCTAGGTTTTCCTTCAACAGACCTTGTTTTGACAGACCAGAATTTGTTACGGTGGAGTTACTACGGGTTTTGTGTTGTGTAAATGCCTATAAGTGTTTGTTCTAATCGTTTTTGGATTAATACGAAAAGTGGAATTTGGTTTGAATTGATTTTTAGAGAATTCTCGAGAAAGTCATGATCCCACGCCGTATATGTAAAATTAATTAATAGAAAAGAAACGCATAATACTTCTTGTAATTTCAAGCGAGAAGTACGTGCACTACCTATTGTTTCGTTTATCATTACTTATTTGTGTATCTCATTCTATTCCGTTTTGTCAAATTAGTGTTTTTTCCTCTTTCCACACGTTGATATTTCTAAATACCACTCAGGTTTCCTCTTCCAGCGGCTCTTCTATGCGTGTGTAGTGGGGTAGTAACACATTATATTAAGAAAAAAAATAATATCAACTGTCATTTCAAATAAAACTAATTTAATTTGAAGTTTATTAAGTTAATTTTAAGTAAGTCCAGTAATTTGAGGAATCTACTATACACTAAGCAAAGTTTGACAGTCAGTATATTGAGGTACATAACACTTTTTCGAGATATATCTAACAAAAAATACCTTAAAGTAAAGGATTATTTCTTAACTGTTTTAAAATATTTCTTACTGCCCCTAACTTTGAATGTTAGTGCTTGAATACGATGTTACTAACAATGCTCGCGATGGTGATTCTCGAAATTGTCAATCTAAATTCTTATGTTAACTGTATCAGTAAAGCTTTAAAAATCTATTTTGTAAATAAGAATATTTTCATTTTCACGACAATATTTCCAATTGTTGCTTCTTAATGTTTTACTTAAGTTGTATCACAAGTTTTCAGAAAGATTAGAAGAATTCCTTATACCAAAAAATAAATTGAAAAACTCATAGTCTTCTCCACAATTTATTTATTAAAATTAAAAGTATAATACGTATCAATCTGCGGTTTCGACTTTAACAAACAAAAGTCATTTTCAAGGATTAAATGAAAATTTACTTGAAATGTGATTGAATATTTTAAATATTATTTTCTATTAAATAAACATTATAAATACTAAGTTTTTGCGTATTTTAAAGAGGAAGAACATCATTATATTTATAATTTATTTTGTTCTTAACAATTTAAAGAGTAAGATTAGTCTGTATTAGTTTACAAATTTGGCTCTAAATTAGCGTCATCAAAAGTACAGATTCTAGAAGTTTTGTCAAAATTCTAAATTTCGAGGGAGGCGTGCAAGCTTTTTTTAACAATAATAAATTTTGTTTGAAGTGAATAGAAATAACGAATTGGAAGTAACTGAATTAGAAATAATCAGTCCTTTATAATGACATTTGGCACAAAATCAAATTGAATATAATACTAATAATAATAATAACTATCTTTCCATACCTTAGTACAAAAAACAAGGAAACGTTAACAAGGATACAAATTGGAATTCATAAGATCGAGGTTCATCTAGAACGAGTTTCAGTTATTTTCCATCCTAATCTTATTTAAACTAAGCAATTAATAATAAAGAAATTCTTAACCTAAAATACAAAAAATGTGAATTTAAATTCTGCGAGTACACATGAGAGAATAACAAAAAACAATAATAAGTAAATAATTTGTAGGTTTAAATATATTGTTACAATGTGGAGGTTGATAATTTTTTTAAAATTATAATAAAAAAATAGAGACAAAACCAATACCATTGTATTCAAATGAAGAAGATACAACTCCTTACCGTATCTAAATTCATTCTGCTCAGGTTTATCTTTATGTAGTGAGTATAATCTTTATATTCCAAAAAATTGAGATTCTCTGAGATTAGGTTGCTTTGAAAATCTCTGCGTTCTTATTTTATAGACAAATAATAAAATGTCAATACACAAATGAATGCCCATATAATAATTACTACAAAATTCTACATTTTCGTAAACACAAATAAACACAATGAAAATTGATATCAAACTAAAATCTTTTTCTTTAGATTTAAAAAGATTGATTTTTCTCATAAATAAAATAAAATTATTAAAATGTGAAATGTCTTTAATGACATGAATAACAAATCTGTCCTTTTGTTTCTTATTTAAATCAATAAATCCCAAAATTCCTCAATAATTCTCTATTTGGGGATTCATATGATAAATAACTTAACTTTATAATTTTTTAACTGCAAAAGATTTTTAATTATAATTGGTTTATATTTATTCTTTTATATTGTTATCTTGCTCTTAATAATAATAAAAGTTTATTCTTATATATAAAAACTCACAGTTATTATTTAATTTAATTAAATTTTTAACCGCAATCTTTTATCTCCAACATTGAAACGTGACCATCACATCTATACACATCTTTTGAATTTCTAATAACAGTTTTTGGATTTCTTTTTATTATTACCCCATGCAATCTCAACACAGAAATTCCAATTCGATCGTTAATTAATAAAGAAGATCCATGCAGAATATAATTATTTGATGATATTGCAATATCCATTAATTATTTATAAACCAAAGGTAAGTCCTAATTTTTCAATAATTCCATTCAACTTCAAACATTTTGATTTCATTAAGAAAATTCTCCTTTACTGTTGAGATATACGTTCGTTGTAATTAAAGGGTGTTACATTAGTCTGGACAGATGTTAAATGTGAATGGAGCTTAAACGTCAATTGTTTTTTGAGGTTAGTTCTTTGTTTTGATATCTTCAGTCGTTTACAAATAAAATCATGGAAAAGTTGAGCGTTGAACAACGTGTTAAAGTTATTGAAGCCTATTACGAAAATGGACGTTCAAACAGAAGTGCATTTCGCGCTCTTCGTGATTTTTTCGGCCCGCATTATCGACCAACCGAGAGTGCTATTGGCAAAATTGTGAAGAAATTCCAAAAAACAGGGTCTGTGGCAGATGTTCGGAAGCCAGTACGTGCACGTGCAGGACGCTCGGCCGAAAACATTGCTGCCGTGAGAGAGAATGTGGCCGAGAGCCCAAACACCTCTATTCGACATCGAGCACAGGAATTGCATTTGTCCACGGCCACTTTGCATCGCATATTGACAAAAGATCTGTCGTTGCACGCGTACAAAATTCAATTAACGCAAGAACTTAAGCCGACGGACCATTTCAAGCGCCTAACATTTGCCAATTGGATACACGAACAAAGACAAGCGAATAATGAATTTTCCACCAAAATCTTCTTCAGCGACGAGGCCCATTTCCATCTCACTGGCTACGTAAACAAGCAGAATTGCAGAATGTGGGCTGATGAAAATCCAAGGGCAGTTGTCGAAACACCAATGCATCAACAAAAGGTGACTGTGTGGTGTGCATTTTGTGCCGGAGGAATCATTGGACCATTTTTCTTTGAAAATGATGCTGGGAATTCGGTCACAGTGAATGGCGAGCGCTACCGCGCAATGTTGAAGAATTTTGTGTGGCCAATGTTGGATGATTATGACATCGATGACATGTGGTTTCAACAAGATGGCGCCATATGCCACACAGCCCACGCCACAATGGTTCTACTGCATGAGAAGTTTCCCGGGCGCATAATCTCCCGAAACAGTGAAGTCAATTGGCCACCGAGATCTTGCGATTTGACAGCGTTAGACTTCTTTCTTTGAGGCCATCTGAAGAGTAAAGTCTATTCCAACAAGCCAACCACCATCCAGCAACTCAAAGACGAGATTTCACGGCACATTGATGAGATTGAGGAGCAATTACGCCGAGATGTTATAAAAAATTCGATTAGCGGATCGACGTGTGCCGCCGGCGCCGTGGCGAATATTTGGCGGACATTATCTTTCACACTTAATTGTAATGGATCAAATAACATGTTTCATTAAAGGAATATTCAATTTTGTACAGCACTGATTTTTAATTAACGTTTAACATCGATCCGTCTTATTGTAACAGCCTTTATCATTAAATTTTGCTTATTCGGTTTTACAATTAAATCAAACACTTTGTTTAAATATTGAATTACTTTTTGCTTACGTTTAAATTATAACCTCAACATATTATCTGACGTCTATTGCCTTTGTTTGTTTTTATTGAACATAACTTTATAAAAATTGATTTTGGAGCGCTCTAGGGAAGTATCTTGTTCCATCAACGTGGCAAAAAGTGGCTTCCTTTATATACTATTACAAAAAACAATTGAATTCGAAGACCTAACTTTTTAATGACTAAAGAGCCATAAACAACACTGCAGTACGAAAAGTTTGAAAATACAAGAGTTTTACAAGGAAAATAAAAAATAAAAAATGGCCTTGAGACTATATCAATTTTAAATTTACAATGGCTTTCTGTATATTATTAGCAATCTGGGTTTTAAATCTGAAACTGTTATCTAAGGTAAGACTTAAATTTTTTGATTCCTCTTGAACAGGAATAACATAACCGATAATTTTTAGGTTAATAAAAGGTTTTAACATTTCAACTTTATGTGTATTGCCAAATAACAATATAACTGATTTTGAAAGATTAATAACCAAGGAATGTTAAAACGAAGCTCCAGAGATAGAATTCAGAACATCTTGAATATATTTTAAAGTTATCCGGCTATTACCAATGAAGTTAAAAGATAAATGTAGTTGTGTGTCGTCATGGAACAATGCTTAGCACACAGATGATAAAAGTAAAGCGAAAAGAGAAGGAGCCCGACAATAGATCCTTGAGGTACACCTGAAATAACGCGTTTAAAGGTGCAGAAGCTATTACTCAATCTCACCATCTGTTCCCGATCTGATAAGTAACTAGCAAGGAGAGCTAACACTGAAGGTGCAAGTCCCGACTATATTAATAAGACAAGAAGAATTGCCTGGTTAATAGTATCGAAAGCTTTTCTGATCAACCAAAATAAATACTGACGTTTTATTATGATCCGTTGCGTCGAATCGATCGAACTAGTCGAGTCATTTGTTTCGTAGTTCTTAGAAGTGATATGCCGCGATTTTCCAATATCTATTGTTAAATAAACCTGGTTTTTAATGAAAGATTGCAGACCGAAATGCAGATCGCTAGTAGTATTTAGGGTTGGAAGCCCCTAACAATTTCTTATCCACTTGGTCGTCTTGTGTTGGTCATTCGGAAGTATTGTTTTGTGTATATCATCCAAAATCATATACGAGCCCTGTCTCACTGAAGTTCGCACACTCTGTTTCTGTCAAACGGCGCCCCGTAATTTTCACTGTAAATTTTTTTGGTTTTTTGAAGTAGCTATTTTTTGTTGCTAGAGTAAAGTACTGACCTCCTCGATTATAAGTTATGTTGTTTTTTTTTGTTGTATTTCATTGTTTATTTATCCTTTATATTTTAAAACAAAAGTAAAACCCACAACTTTTTTCCCAAGATTTCCTTTGATCTTTGAAGTAACTGTTCCTTATTGTTAAAATAAAGTATTGCTTCAATAACAAAAATTGAGTGTGCGAACTTCAATGAGACAGGACTTGTTAGTCGGGGAGCAGCGTCCCGAAATTCGACATGGTCGTCTGAACTCGATGACACACGCGTTTTGAAAACCGTTTTTATGTAAATCTTTCTGCTGAATCCGAATCCGGAGGGCGCTCGTCCATTTGGAATGGCCTTGGCCCTTAAAAAATCATTTTTACGTAAAATTTTGAAAAATCAAAAGCGGGCTTCTTTTCAGTTTGTATCGTCATAACTTAGTTCTGGATAGAGCTAGAAAGTTAATTTTTATTTCGAAAACTTCTCCCAGAGTTGTAGATTGCAATGTACTAGTTAAAATTTAGTTTTGAGAAAAATATCTGAGGAAATTACCATTTTGTTATACTATGTCATATTTGTGCACTAAAATTCTACGATGCGAAAAACGTTTTTATTACAAGAGATAGACGCCTATATAATCGAGACAAAAAGATAACAAAAAGTCCAGAAAAGTTTTTGGTAAAAAAATTATTTCGATATCTGCAGTACGCGCTTTAAGGTATATTTAAATTATAGCGAGCACCACCGAACGAACGAATTCGTTCTGTTCTGTTTGCTAATTGAAGTGGAGAAGAAAACGCAAGAGAACGAACTCTTTCGCGCTTGGTCATATTTCAATTCATGTAGGTAAACCGACGAATCATCAATGAAAGTTCTTGCGAATGCTTGTTCACGTATACGAAGGTTCATTTAAATTAAGGTACATTTAAATTATAGCGAACAGGACAGAACGAACGAATTCGTTCTGTCCTGTTCCCGTAATTGAAGTGGAGAAGAAAACGCAAGAGAACGAACTCGTTCGCGCTCGGTCATGATTCAACACATGTAGGTAAATCGACGAATCATCATCTAAAGGTGGGTACACATACAGCGAACGAAGAGTGGCAAACGAATTCGTTCGCTTAATGTATACGTAGAAATAAACGCCACCGAAAGCATTTGTTCGCCTTCGCTAAGGTTCGCTCACTGATCGGTACATCAAAAGAAGTTCGTTAAGAGTCTTTTGGCAATGTATACGCATTTCGACGTTCGCTTTGAGATCACCATGGTTTTAGGAGCGTTTTTCTTTAATTTTAATAAGAAATAAGAATAATGTTAAGTACGGCTATGGAGTGGATGAGCTTCTTCTCTCATTATTATGTATGATGTACTAGCGATTATAATTAAATCTTCATTAGACATTCTGGACAAACAATCTACTTCACTCATTATTATAGCAAATAATAAATAAGCCATACCACCAATATATTATTGCTACCGACTAATAATAATAATTTAATATAACAACTAGGTACACCAGCGAAAACCAACGAACACACGCGAAACTATTTTAAAAAGCGAATTTAAGAACCGAATGCCGAACAAACTTTGCGAATTCGTTCACTAACCTTCGTTCGCTGTATGTGTACCCACCTTAAGAAAGTTCGTACTCGCTGTGGATGTCACATCGACGGCACATCAATGCTCGTCCACGAAGGTACATTTAGATTAGAACGAATTCTGTTGCCCATTCGTTCGGTGGTGCTCGCTATAATTTAAATGCACCTTTTAACGAGGCAGCTACACCTGATAACCGCATGCTTTCCTGTCCTTAATATAAAGTCCCCATCTTCTTATAAGTCGGGGAGCAGACATTTCAAAAATCGCTTTGAAAACTGTTTTTATGTAAATTTTTTTGCTGAATCCAGAGGGCGCCCGTCGATTTAAAAGGCCTTGGCCCTTAAAAGCCAAGCAGAGTTGTAGATTGTAACAGTTGTGAGAAAAACAATCTGAGAAAATTACAATTTGTTATACTATTTCAGATGTGTGCGAGAAAGCTTTTTATTATAAAAAAATGCTTAATAAACAGGCTTATATAATCCAGACTATATTTAGTAAAAAGTCTAAAGCAATTTTTGGCGAAATAATCATTCATTTTTAACTTCGATTCCGTTAGGACTGAGCTATAATCACCAACACAGTGAATAGATGCTATGACGCTATACGGAAAGCTCATGCAAAAGTATCTACTTAATTTTTTTCAATGAAATTAGTTTTATAGTGATAATTTAATTCATGTATAAAAAATCCCATAAGCCGCGATACATTTGTCACTTTGACATCGGATAAAGTTAGCCCTAACTTTGCATCTGGATAAAATGTGTTTAAACTTCCATGGCTAACTTTCTCGAACCTGATTATTGTTTTTAATAATTGTCATTTTCAAGTTAATAAATGTGTTCTTGACTTCTTCATAATTACCTAGTTATTCCTTTTTATTATTCATTAAATTATCTCATCGAATTACGGTCGAGGTTTTTTTCTCCGGGATAAAATTGATTTTTTAAACTCTAATTTGGTTTCTTTTTGGTAAACTGACTCTACAAACCACCAGATAAAAAAACTCGTCCTTCGGACTCGTTTTTTTATCGTAGGTGGTTTGTATCGTCAATTTACCAAGCAACCAAATTATCGACTGTAATTACACGAGAGGTCTTTTTTTGTCCGGATAAAATTGATTTTTTTAACGATAATTTGGTTGCTTGGTAAATTGACGATACAAACCACCTACGATAAAAAAACGAGTCCGAAGGACGAGTTTTTTTATCTGGTGGTTTGTAGAGTCAGTTTACCAAAAAGAAACCAAATTAGAGTTTAAAAAATCAATTTTATCCCGGAGAAAAAAACCTCGAGCGTAATTCGATGAGATAATTTAATGAATAATAAAAAGGAATAACTAGGTAATTATGAAGAAGTCAAGAACACATTTATTAACTTGAAAATGACAATTATTAAAAACAATAATCAGGTTCGAGAAAGTTAGCCATGGAAGTTTAAACACATTTTATCCAGATGCAAAGTTAGGGCTAACTTTATCCGATGTCAAAGTGACAAATGTATCGCGGCTTATGGGATTTTTTATACATGAATTAAATTATCGACTGTAATTACACGAGAGGTCTTTTTTTGTCCGGATAAAATTGATTTTTTTAACGATAATTTGGTTGCTTGGTAAATTGACGATACAAACCACCTACGATAAAAAAACGAGTCCGAAGGACGAGTTTTTTTATCTGGTGGTTTGTAGAGTCAGTTTACCAAAAAGAAACCAAATTAGAGTTTAAAAAATCAATTTTATCCCGGAGAAAAAAACCTCGAGCGTAATTCGATGAGATAATTTAATGAATAATAAAAAGGAATAACTAGGTAATTATGAAGAAGTCAAGAACACATTTATTAACTTGAAAATGACAATTATTAAAAACAATAATCAGGTTCGAGAAAGTTAGCCATGGAAGTTTAAACACATTTTATCCAGATGCAAAGTTAGGGCTAACTTTATCCGATGTCAAAGTGACAAATGTATCGCGGCTTATGGGATTTTTTATACATGAATTAAATTATCGACTGTAATTACACGAGAGGTCTTTTTTTGTCCGGATAAAATTGATTTTTTTAACGATAATTTGGTTGCTTGGTAAATTGACGATACAAACCACCTACGATAAAAAAACGAGTCCGAAGGACGAGTTTTTTTATCTGGTGGTTTGTAGAGTCAGTTTACCAAAAAGAAACCAAATTAGAGTTTAAAAAATCAATTTTATCCCGGAGAAAAAAACCTCGAGCGTAATTCGATGAGATAATTTAATGAATAATAAAAAGGAATAACTAGGTAATTATGAAGAAGTCAAGAACACATTTATTAACTTGAAAATGACAATTATTAAAAACAATAATCAGGTTCGAGAAAGTTAGCCATGGAAGTTTAAACACATTTTATCCAGATGCAAAGTTAGGGCTAACTTTATCCGATGTCAAAGTGACAAATGTATCGCGGCTTATGGGATTTTTTATACATGAATTAAATTATCGACTGTAATTACACGAGAGGTCTTTTTTTGTCCGGATAAAATTGATTTTTTTAACGATAATTTGGTTGCTTGGTAAATTGACGATACAAACCACCTACGATAAAAAAACGAGTCCGAAGGACGAGTTTTTTTATCTGGTGGTTTGTAGAGTCAGTTTACCAAAAAGAAACCAAATTAGAGTTTAAAAAATCAATTTTATCCCGGAGAAAAAAACCTCGAGCGTAATTCGATGAGATAATTTAATGAATAATAAAAAGGAATAACTAGGTAATTATGAAGAAGTCAAGAACACATTTATTAACTTGAAAATGACAATTATTAAAAACAATAATCAGGTTCGAGAAAGTTAGCCATGGAAGTTTAAACACATTTTATCCAGATGCAAAGTTAGGGCTAACTTTATCCGATGTCAAAGTGACAAATGTATCGCGGCTTATGGGATTTTTTATACATGAATTAAATTATCGACTGTAATTACACGAGAGGTCTTTTTTTGTCCGGATAAAATTGATTTTTTTAACGATAATTTGGTTGCTTGGTAAATTGACGATACAAACCACCTACGATAAAAAAACGAGTCCGAAGGACGAGTTTTTTTATCTGGTGGTTTGTAGAGTCAGTTTACCAAAAAGAAACCAAATTAGAGTTTAAAAAATCAATTTTATCCCGGAGAAAAAAACCTCGAGCGTAATTCGATGAGATAATTTAATGAATAATAAAAAGGAATAACTAGGTAATTATGAAGAAGTCAAGAACACATTTATTAACTTGAAAATGACAATTATTAAAAACAATAATCAGGTTCGAGAAAGTTAGCCATGGAAGTTTAAACACATTTTATCCAGATGCAAAGTTAGGGCTAACTTTATCCGATGTCAAAGTGACAAATGTATCGCGGCTTATGGGATTTTTTATACATGAATTAAATTATCGTTAAAAAAATCAATTTTATCCGGACAAAAAAAGACCTCTCGTGTAATTACAGTCGAAAAAACCACTAGTGGTTTTTCACTAAGAAAAAACCACTTGTCAAAATGAAATGTCAAATTTAATTAAATTAATATTAACTACACACGCTAAATAAAAATTTGCTCGGTGGATTATCATCCCGAATACAACTCGTGGTCTAATTTTTTTGTTGCAAAATGTATCGTTTAAGACATTCGTAGCTTTTGCTTTTGGAAAATTACACTCGACTCCTGCGTCGACTCGTGTAATTTTCGTTGCAAAGCTACTCATATCTGAAACGACAAATTTTGTCGGAAAAAATCAGACCACTTGTGATATTATTTATGAAAAAACTTTGTTCTCAGTACGTCAATAAAGTACTTCACCTGATGGAATAAAATCTCCAAGAAAATGAGCGAGGAATAAAAATACTTCAAATCGCATTGCATTATCTTTCCAAATCCATCATAAAAAATTAGGGTTTCCATTTAAAAAAAATTTCGTTATCGCCATAACTCGGAAACAAAAGACGAGCTACAAATAACGATTACACTAAAATATGTCTCATTTAAGATAAAAATCGACGTGTTCGAGGATTTTTCTCAAAAATACTTAATAAAAGATTTATTTCGATAGTTCCAGACTTTACACGCACACTATATGAACAGAAAAATTTGAAATTTCATTTTACTATCGCTGTCGGAAGAAGTGACTACCTGCAATATAACTTGCTCGAACAATAGGGATTATAAAGGTTTATGCAGTTACAACTACAATATTTAGAAAGTGTTTTTAAAAGTTGCTTGTAAGATGTTTGGCAACCCCGTTGTCCATAAGAACACACACTGTAGTCTCAACGTGAGAGACCAATAATTTATAAATTGCATATTATTATACAGGGTGTCCCACAATGCTGTTTACACGCAATATCTCCCTTATTTGAAAAGATAAACAAATCAACCAAAAACTATTGTGAATGACTCAAAATGGACCTTCAGAAAACATCTTTAAATGCTGGTTGCATAGCAACGTTTAAGAGATCATGCCAACTTGATTAATTTTTCAAATTGCACCATTCTGTTTTTTAATCACGGAAATGTATTCTTAACTTCATTCTGCATACGGTAGTATGCCTTAATTATCTAATCTGCATTTAGGGGTTGAAAAAAATATTTTTTATAAATTGTACACTTCATAATCACTAATTAAATTATTTATTCAAAAATATGATTAGAGCCGTATCTACAAGGGAACTACCGAAGCACATTAAAGCCCGTATAGAGTCCACAAGAGGGCATTTTGAGCATTTACTTTAAGTTTAACTTATAAAAAAATTTTTTTCGACCCCTAAATGCACATTAGATAATTAAGTAAGGCATACTACCGATGCAGAATGAAGTTAAGAATACATTTCTGTGAAAAAAAACAGAGGGTGCAATTTGAAAAATTAATCAAGTTGGCATGATCTCTTAAACGTTGCTATGCAACCAGCATTAAAAGATGTTTTCTGAAGGTTTATGGTTGATTTGTTTATCTTCTCAAATAAGGGAGATATTGCGTGTAAACAGCATTGTGGGACACCCTGTATATTAATTAGTTGTATTGTATGCAATTGTGGGTATTGTGCTAGTACCTGTGCAATTTGTTGTGACTAAATGCCGCACTTCATATGCGATACTTGCCGAACTCTGATTAACAGGTAATATAATACAAAACGAAAAAGAACTGCCCTGAATGTTGTAATGAAAAATAGGGTAGAACTGACAAAACTTAAACTTTGGAGAACCTATTCGCGAAAAATACTGTTTAGATTTTAGAAGATGGAGATGACATGTTTTCGGTATGCCGGCTGTACTTTAAGGCTTTATACAGACGTTTAGGTTTCACTGGTTCACTAGATGAACTCCGTGCTCATTTGTTCCCAACTTGTAGAACAGACATACGGTAAGAATTTTGATCTACGTTTTTATAACTATAACATTCATAAGCATTTATAGTTATATTTACAGTCATTTGCCCCCAAAATGCTTTTTATACCACATTCGAAGGTGATATTATCAAACATCTGTTTAAGACTGCTACCCAAAGACTAAGACCCAAAATACTAAAATTTGGATGGGCTATGGATGCAGATGGAACAATAGCACCTATTACGTCATTAGCATCTCAGCCAGATTTTCTCAAAATACAGACATTTTGCAAATGCAACGAATATGTACAAGAACATGCAGATGTTTTAAGAATGATGTACCGTGTACACTATATTGTCTATGTGAAGGCAAATGACATACGATAAAAAATGAGGTTTAGATATCACAACCTGTTACACTCATTTAATATGCGTTTAGCTGCTTTGTTGGAGCGTGAGAGTTATAGTCACCCACGTAGCAGATCTTGTAATTGCAATAATCTGGTCTGTATTGCAGATATGGAAATAATTTTTTTACCAATAACTTTTTTGAACTTTTAGCCACCTATAGTTTCATTATATAGGTGTCTATCTCTTGTAATAAAAAAGTTTTTCGCATGGTGAAAATCTTAGTGCACAAATATGACATAGCCATACAAAATGGCAATTTTCTCAAAGTTTTTTCTCAAAACTAAATTTTAAGAACTACCTTGCAATCTACAACTCCGGGAGAAGTTTTAGAAATAAAAATTAATTCCCTAGCTCCATCCAGGTCGAAGTTATGACAATGCAAACTGAAAAGATGTCCGCTTTCGATTTTTCAAAATTTTATGTAAAAATTAAAGGCCAAGGCCATTTCAAATCGACTGGCGCCCTCCGGATTCGGATTTAGCGGTAAAATTTATATAAAAAACCGTTTTCAAAACGCGTGTGTCATCGAGTCCGGACCAACTCTTAAAATAAGCGCTTTTTGAGATGCCTGCTCCCCGACTATTTTTAGATACATTACCACAGCTATATAAATGGAGTATCATGGCTATGGCATGCTAAAAAAGACAAATCAACCTTTATTTTCTAATAATATTGTCATTTTATCTCGGGTAATGAAGATCTTGATTTATACGTGAATGCCAATAGTGATAGCATCGCATTTTATTTATATTTACATAGGCGTGTGTAATAAATAAAACAAAGTTGTTGACCATGGTAAAATAAACGCATAAATAAATATTACATTCAGAAAAATAGTACGAACGTCATAATATAATTGAAGGAAGATTTTAAAATACTAGAAAATATAACGTCACTGTTTTGTAAAATTTATTTAAAAAAAAGATATGAAAACAACATTGAGCTACACATGTATAGACTAGTTTCTACATTCTTCATTTAGGTTAATTATATAATTTCACCCAGAAGACTTAAGCTATAGCATTGCCGTATATTTTATGACTTAATTATTACTTAGAAGACTATAATATTACTATAACTAAGTAATACAGTGTGGTTAAACACGACTGTTTACAATTTAAAAAGCTTACCATAGTAGTCTGTAAATTTCGGGTTATAACATTATTACATCACCCTTACAGTTAGTTTACAGTCCATACATTTTATTACATACATATATAGACGGTATAATAAATATAATTCGCTAGAATGACATGGGTTCAAACTTGTAAACAGTCATTTTGAACTGCCTTATACATATAAAAATTAGTATGAGTTAAATCAGCAAGCTCTTGCTATTTTTTTTCGAGGGTGTAGTCGAACCTTGAATCCTTCCGCACGTTTAAGAATGATATCACCTTGGAGTTGGAAATCTTTTTCTGGGATATCTGACTTTATACGAAAACTCCTCATGATAGTGGACAACAGAATCTTTAGCTTTAGCATGGCGTATTTTCTACCTGAAATTATCATTTTTTTTGTAACTTGATTAATCATAACTTTCCCAAGTGGCACTTACCAACGCAACTACGTGGACCAGCACTGAAGGGAATGAAAGCATAATAATGCCTGTTAACAGTTCGTTCAGGAAGGAAATTATCAGGATCAAATTTCTCAGGATTAGGATATATATCAGCTCGACGATGTATCTTGATTGTGCCTATTATAACTGTACATCCAGCAGGTAAGGTGTAATCTCCATTTGCTGCAACAAACCTAATTATTTCTATCTATTTTAATTAACAAACTCAATATTTACCTAATTTTACATCTTGCTGTAACTGACGTGCTACAATCGGTACTGGAGGATATAACCTCAGCGTTTCCAAAAGACACCTTTCTAAATACTTCATTTCTAACGTATCAGCAAACGTGGCAGGGCGATCAGAATCTCCAAAAATCTCATCCATCTCCTGAATTACTCTTTCTTGTATTTCTGGAAAAAGACCCATCATCGATAGGAAAAAGCTGCTACCAGCTGCCGTTGTATCATGACCTTCAAACATAATAGTATCGACCTGCTCTTTGATTTCCTCATCAGTGATATTAACACCATTCTGCGATGCTTCGATCATGAGATCTAAAAACGCCAATCTCTTCTTCTCTCCTACGTCATTATCTTCAATATCTAAATCATCTTTAAGACCTGTAGACTGCCCAAATGATACACCTTCAATAGTCGTCTTATTAGATTTTACATTTTCTGAATTTGGATTACGTTTAATTGTGATGTCTTTAGGTAATTCCGCTGTAGATCCCCTGATTCCTTTATTAAAGGCTTCCATTTTGCTTTTTACGACTTTTCTAGTTAAACTATGGATGACGTTAAGTAGATGTTCTTGAATTTTGCCATATTTTGTTAAACTAAATAGCCAGTCTGGTCTCAACCACAGTTTGGTGTGACGTAGGTGCAGAATGTCGCACATTTTCATTACAGCCATTGCGTATTCAAAGCCGCTTTTGTCTTGCGTTTTCTTACTTACTCCCATTGCAGTTTCTAAAAAAAAATAGAACCGAATTAAAGTATTTAGAGATACCAATTAAGGTGTATGGAGCAGCAATTCATTAACTTTATTTAATTGCTTTAATAAATGCAAAGTAAAACTTTAGTACATTACAATCCATTTTTTTTCTACTGTACATTTTAGTACAACAGATATTAAAAATTATCATTCACCTGATATTTTACACAATAAGTGATAAATGTTTGCAACTTACTAAAACTGTCCTTAGCATGAAGACCAAAGGAGTAGGTACTTAGATTGATTGTTTATTTTACAATAAAATTACACTTACAGTAAAGAAGCCGTCCCTAGTAATATGAAACACTTAACCTGATGTGTAGTTAATATGTTAAGTTTTGTCTAGTTTTTAGGTCATTATTTTTATGCTACGTAATAGTCATTCTAGTCTAGTAAAAACCCGACTATCATCCAAAGTATTGCGTTTCATATAAAACTTGAACAGCAAAAGTTTTGTATCCAGTACGTTCATAGGTTTCTTGTCTAGGAAGAATAGACATCCAACACGGAAATAATTTGTAACAGGCTAGATTGGGATTCTAAATAATATGTGAGAGTTTTTTCATCGATACGACACCCGCGGGGTTAATTACGCGGGATCAAAGGTCGCGAAAATAGTTTTTTGCAGATATCTTGAAAACGATGAACTTTTCGACAAAAACGTTTATTACCAAATTTTAAGCTAAGACAATTTTCTCCAAAAACAATTTGAGAAGTTTTCAGTTTCTTAAGAGTAACCAGGTATGTAAGGGAGTTTTGTCTAGGAGTAGTACCTCTATACCCAGGATTGCCAGGACGCCATTTTGGGATATTGGTCTCCAGAGAAACTCTTACTCTCTTTTATGGTTCCTGATTTCAATTGCTCTTATAGTAAAACTAGCATTGGGCAGCAGCAATGTCAGTACTGGATTTAGGTGGAGAAGGTAGGCTTCGGTACAGCTGAATACCAGGGATCAGAAGCGGCCATCACATATTGATTAATACGGTTCTGTATTGCGATGAGGAAGGCAACGAGAAACCACCTCCTTAAGTACATTAATATATCATATTGATGTTCCCTAGTACAATCATACATGGCTGGAAACAATATAATTATGGGCCTCAGTCCCGGCAGTCCTTAAATTGACAGTGATTTCTCTTCCCTTTATGATCATGCAAATATCATAAGGTTGCATAACAAAAATTCTGAGAAAAATCGATCTGATATATTGATACCATAATATCAATAACATTAAATGTTCAGATCGATTTTTCTCAGAATTTTGTTATGCAACCTTATGATGTTTTTGCATGATCATAAAGGGAAGAGAAATCACTGCCGGATTCCACTACTAATAATCTATATTGTCATTTAAATTGTTTGTGATGACGTCATAACTAACAAACATTTGCAAAGTTCAGATCGATTTTTCTCAGAATTTTTGTTATGCAACTTTATAATTTATTTGCATGATCATAAAGGGAAGAAAAACTTTTAAAAAATCTATATTGTCATTTAAATTTTTTTGTGATGACGTCATAACTTAGAAACAAATGAAAGTCGGGAGGTGAATCGCACATATTAACGTGTATTTTTAAAAACAAAATCGACGTGTTTCAGCGTTTTTAGGAAAACCGGTTGAGTTCGCTTTTTTTTAATATTCCATACTATAATCCCACCCTGTATATCAAATTAGCTAATACCAGAGAAAAAAGAAAACAAACCATGGGTAACCGAAGAAATCTTAAAACTAATGGAACGAAAAGAAGAGCAAAAGATAATCCAACAAAATATACAAGTATACAGAAACAAATCAGAAAAGAGATCAGAAAAGCAAAACAAGAATGGTATCAGTTAAAAAGTGAAGCAACCGAAATGTTAGAAAAGTAAAAGAAGCCGCTGGGCTAACTAAAACTAACATAACAGGGAGACTCATATAGATAATAGTAAAAATGTTAATGTTTTTAATAAAGATAAGAAGATAGATACATGGGAAAATTACACAACTGACCTATTCAGAGGCGAGGACAGATTTCCCAGGCCACCAGATATTGACTGTGCGTCAGGCCCAGGGATAACGGTAGAGGAAACAACAAAAGCAATTAGGTAAATGAAAGATGAGAAAGCAACTGGCCCTAATAGTATTCATTTAGAAATGCTAAAACTTTTTGACGAGGAAAGACTAAAATGGCTTACAAAACTTTTTAACTCTATAAATAATACAGGACAGTTACCTAAAGCATCGCTAAAATCTACATTCATAACCCTTCCAAAACAACAAAGCGCTAGACAATGTTCTGATTACCGTATGATTAGTATCATGAGCCACCTGCTGAAAGTCTAAAAATCATCCATCAACGCATATACAATATATGTGAAGAATTCCTAGGACAAACTCAATTTGGGTTCAAAAATGCGACAGGAACCAAAGAAGCCCTCTTTTGCGTATAGGTGTTGTTTCAAAGATGCCGCGATGTGTACGCGTGCTTCATAGATTATTATCCATAAGCGTTTGACACAGTTTAACATGATAAACTGGTAGAAGTCCTTAAAAAGGTTGGATTAGATGACCGTGACCTAAGGATAATAACGAACCTGTACTGGGGTCAAACAGCGGAGATAAGAGTGGAAGGAAAAAACACGGAAGAAATACTTATTCAAAATGAAAGCGCTGTTCGTAAGTCATGATCTAGATATGCATGTAAAAATCAAACTATTGCAATGTTATATATTCCCTGCATTATTGAATGGCGCAGAATCGTGGACCCTCAACGAAACAACAACAAATAAAAACTTGAAGCGTTCGAAATGTTGCTGTATCGGAGAATATTAAGAATCTCCTGGACACAACATATTACTAACACCATCGTTTTAGAGAGGATAAAGAAAGAGAGAGAAATCATAAAAACCGTAAGAAGTAGGAAACTTCAATATTTGGGCCACATATTGAGGAATGGTGAAAGATATTGATTGCTGCAGCTGGTTTTGCAGGGAAAAGTATTAGGTAAAAGAGGGTCTGGAAAGAGAAGAATATTATGGCTCAAAAATTTAAAAACATGGTTTCATATCATAACAACAGTACTTTTTAGAGCTGCGGTTAATAAAATACAAATAGCCTGGATGATCGCTAATATTTGTTAATGGATGGATACGACATATAGCGCTTCAAAAAATCGCAAGTGTCACACTAGTGAATTTGCACTCTCTTCCACACCACCTTAGAGGTCGAGTACCAGGTGCGTTATTTTTTATTGCATGGTATCTCCAGCAAACCTAACCCACGGTTTTTAAACTTTACAACGATGAATACTTGTTGATGTTATGGTGTAATTAATGATAATTAATTATTATTCAATCTGCAGAGTAAAAAAGTTTGATATATAAAAAAGATTGATATCCTCATCTTCCAAATCCGATTATTCGGTCTCCAAAAATTGAGTCAGCTACACTTGTTCAAAGTGTTTTATGGTATGAACATCTCAGTGTTCAGAGAGCTTAGTTGTCTGCTTGGTATCAGAAACATACAATAATGTGGGGTTTGTAAAGAATATGATCTAAAAACAGTGTTCTTGAATACGACTGATTACTTAGTGAAATACAATAGCAGCGTTTAGGCTAATAGTCACAAGTGCTTGATAATAACTTATGATAATTAGCCGTACGATACAATTAAATAAATTCCCATTGATTTGCAGAGCAAATCATGATCAGGCTTCCAAATCATCGTTCTCTAAAAATCTTCTTATTCATGCATGAAACAAATATTTTGTAATTTTTTCTTGTTCTCTCTGAAGAATTAAATTGTTTAATCTACTTAATTATTATGTACTTTCAATTTCTCAAAATTCCTGTACATGCGAAATTCCAACAATCGTCATTCAACGTTTACTGTGCGCTTGTCTAACATGTTGGGTAGTTTTTACAATTATGAGAGGTACGGGATTTTATAAGAACCGTCCTATAACTAACATCGAAATTTTTTAAAATTTGACTAATTTTTGTGGTGTCACGCCTAAATACCACAGACGTAATATCATCCGACGAAATATTACGTTTAAAATATCACAAAACAAAATATCATAATAAAAAATATCCCAAGAATAAAATATCATAATAAAAAATATCTCAAGAACAAAATATCACATGACGAGATATGCTAATAGTTTTAATAAAATTTTATTTTTAGTAAAATTTTATATTTAATAATAATTAATTATTCGATATACGGACCCTTCTGAACCCAGGTAAACCAATGACACTGAGTTGTAGAGGGTAACTCATAGAACAAATAAGAAAATAAAAATAATAAGAAAAACAATGTTAAAATCGCTATTTTGAGGTTAGAATGTTATGATGTTAGGTTACAGTTAGTAAAAAAGTTGGCTGTATTTACGTGAAAATGGCGTAAAAATGGTGTTTGTTTCATATGACAGGAAGATTTTATAATTTTTACCTGTTTTTATGACATCTTTTCAACGAAAATCCGTAGCGCTTGGTATTTCCGTATGTATGAATGTACGATCGGGGTCGGTATATCGAATAATTACCTAATAATATTTACTATTATATAGATGTCTCCAATTCTAATTGTTACTATTAATGTAAATTCGAGATTTACATATAGAGAAGCAACAAGTACAGAGGTTCAGGGTTTCAGACAATGCCTCCCATACTGAGGAGCAGGGACCCAAAAGAACCGGAATCGGAACCGGAACCGATTACTTTTATGGAACTGAAACCGGAATCGGAACCCTTACTAAAATTCGTGTTAATGTTAAGGTAAGACGAGAACCGGTATTTTTTGGTTCCACATTTCGGTTCTACTGGTAAATAAAAAAAGTAGTTCAATATTCTCCCAACAGCGCTACCATAACCATTTCTTACTAAGTTGATGTTGATACTAGATCCATTTCCACTACTAATTGACCAATAGCAGTGTGAGAATTGACTAGAAAAGTGTTACGTCACATTTTATATTGGTAGCCCTGAATATTTCCAAACAAATTTCATCTTGAAATGAATCTACAATATTAACCACGTTCGGTACTTCACATCTGTTTACCCCAACAGCTCAGTTTCTATGGTATCCATTGTTGTAAATAATTGTAACTATAGCTCTAGAGTTTCCCGAGTAAAAAGAGTTGAAATACCGAAGAGCAAATATATTTATCAATTATCACCTATATTATAAGCAATACTTTAACCTAACATGCATCGACTGTCAGTTATCAAGGTCATATTTGTTTGGAGATATTTGGAGCTATATACCAACATAAAATGTTACTTTTTCTTCCGGAACCCTTATGGAACCTAAAAAAATCCTGGAACCGGAACCTTAATGTTTAGAAAATTAAAATTGGAATCGGAACCGAAACCTTTATTTCGAATTTTCAAAAACCGGAACTGGAACCGGAACCTATATTTGTAAAAGTTTCCAGTCTCTGCTGAGGAGCCCAAAGTGAGGGCGAAACCATTGCTTAAGGGTGTTTTTTAGGGTGTGAAATTATGTGGCTCTCAATTTGCTGCTATACCCAAGATTTTATTTTATATGTTTAAATAATTTATTTTAAAGCAAAAAGAGAAAATTTTATTTTTAATAAAATATTATAGTATGTATTAATATAATAGGAAATATCACATGAAAAAATATCTTAAAGTTAGTAAGAACTCCTGTGATTGTGTATTGAATATCGAGGGATATATTTAATTACAATGTTAGGTTAGGTTTAAGGAAATATGGTTTGTACTCATACTATAATTACAGTTGTGAATAAGAACGTAAATGTAATTATTTGTATATGAGTATTTAAATGTCGATAGAGGTTTTTTACTGAGTAAAATAAATTATTATTATATTTTAAACATAATGGTGATATTTTATAGTAGGATATTTCTTCATAAGATATTCTGTCCTTAGAATATTTTTGCATGTGATATATTAGCATGTAGTATTTTGACTATGATATATTGTCGTGTGATATTATGACTGTGATATTTAGACATGTAACCGTTTTTGTCGCGACAGGTAAAGCAGACAGCATAAATATTACCTTGTTATAAATGTGTAATATAGTTATGTAAGATGTGTTTCGCTTATTAATACAACTAGAATGAAATCAATAAAGATTAGTAAAAAGTTTCACAGTATTTATTAAAATATAACCTGACAATATTGTTTCGACAGCTAAGCTGTCATTATCAAAGGTAATATAAATATAAACAAACACGTCGCTAAGGTAGATACAAAAATAGGTAACTAGGTAAAGTGATAAAAATACTCAGAATCAAATATTTAAGACTTCCAGTAACCGAGAATTACTGAGCTCAAGTGTTCATTTATTAAAGGTACCCTGAGACTTACTTCTAAAATGTCTAATTTACGTTTGTTATTACAAAAATGTAGGAATTTAATATTATTTTGAGGAGTCATTGTGTGATTTTGTTCTAAAAGGTGTTTGGCATAACTAGATTTTTCAGGATGTTTATTTTTGTAATGACGTACGTGTTCTTTATATCTTATGTCAAAATGTCGAAGGGTTTGTCCAATATATACCGAAGTACAAAAAGAACAATTTAAACGGTAAATGCCTGATTTCATGATATCATGTGTTCTGTCTTTAGCATTAAATAAAAATGAAAAAGTGTTAGTAAAACAAAGTAAGGTTGGAAACAATAAACAATACAACTATAAATATGTGTGTGTAAACTAATGTATCAACATTAGTTTACACACAACGATTGTAACGGGTACATTTTCCACCGGCATTTAGTATATAGAATTTTGTATTAATTCTTGTTAAAAATCCTAAGTTCGGTCCTGTGGATCTCGCTTTATTTAAATATGCAGTTCATCAGGCAAACATTTCCTACAGAAAGCATTTATAGGAAGGGAATGTTTAATATTTGCTGTAATTAAAGAATGTAACGTCATAATGATGTCGTTTTTTCCGTATTTTGCTACCTGGCATTTTATTATAATATCAATTGCTTCAGAAAGAAAGCCTTGAAAAGAACCCATGAGAAGCGCTAGTCATCTCATTTATAGAAATATTTCGGTAAACATTTTGAGTGTATACGATTCGTAAATACACTTTACTTTGTCTGTTATTTGCGTTTTAAATTTTAAGTCAATGCGGCGTAGAAATTTCGTCTCGATAGCAGTAGCATTCCACACGTGTGTTTTGGCGCGCAGAATTTTGGTGTTGCTTTTTACACGTAAGGTCTAAAATCCTATAGTAGGCCACGTAACAAACGCCCTTGCCGCATAAACACAGATGTTTTGTCGCGTAGCGAATGGTTGAAAGTTAATAAAAAGGCTTCGCTCAGTTTTTTTTGACGGAGAGTTTGAACGATAGCACCCTGCTAGCGAACGGTCGATATCACGATTCGACCTGGGTGCGCAGTTATATTATCGATCAATAATGATTGATTGCTTTTGAATCAATGTTAACGGATTACAGTTTATTAATCTTTTAGAATTGAAAGAGATTCTATTTACCGTTCTGTATAGTTTTAATGCTCTTTTGTGAATTGTGAAAGTTTTAAAATTAAATGCGTTTTACGTCGTAGGAAGAATTAGTTGAGCAAAACATTTATTTCGTTTCGTGTGGTTTTAAGACCAGAGAGTGTTTACAAAGAAGAATTACTTAACGCAATCCTAAATGTAGTGACCGATTCCTGTGCTTTTGTAAAATTAAAATTCCTCTTAAAGGATTTGAGCGCAATTAATGCAATAAGTGAATTAAAATAACTGGAAGCTCCAGAACAGTTCCATTAGTTTTTCTGGGTGAAAATTAAAGACGTTATTAAGTAAGCACAAATTAAAATCTTGGTTATTTTTTTCGTGCTTGACTTTATTGGTTTATGAAACCATATGGGCTGATATTATCAATTAAGATTGGATCACGTTTTGGTATGCAGAATCTATACTTCGATGCAACGGCGAGATTTATCACAATTTCCTCAAATGAAAGGCCGAATTTCCAATTTCTACTGGACTTTATGTATGGTGTTCCATAAGTTTGATGGAAAATATGCAAGGTACTGTAGTCTTAAGGATTTGTTTGTAATTCAGTCAATTAAGAATTTTCTTTTGAGAGAGCTCTCATAGTTATTTAAAAATCTTTAAACTTTAACTTAATTACAATTCATTTATATTGATACTGTGAACTGATTTAATTTGTCTAATCTCCTTTAGAGATTTGTTTATAAATTTTGTCCAGGAAAAGCTCAGTCAATACAAAGGTTAATATTTAAATTAATGTGTTTTGAACAATTTTGTGGTTGATCTAATCGATTCTTTTGAAATATTTTGCGATCATGATCAGTCAATGTAAATTTCTAATATTGGTAGTATGGCTTTTGAATAATTTTGTGGTCAATCCAATAAGTTTTCCTGTTTGTTTTCTTTAATAAATGAAAAGTTCTTGGTGAATTTTTTTATTGATTAACTTTTGGACATAATTATAATCCAATAAATCTAGATTGGATTAGTAATAAATATACAAGGTGTGTTTTATTTGTTTATCTTTGTTATGTGTGTTTCAACCATTCTTTTGTTAATAAATGTTATTAATGCAAATCTGATGGATCTACAAAACGGAACCATATTAGTTATGAAGGCTTAGTTTCATTTCTTCAACAATTGTAAGTAAACAAAAAATTTTTGTTTCAACTAAATATTTTATTCATTTTCTGGTTAATGAATTTAACAATTTTAATGCTTATTTAATTAACATCTTGATAAGTCAATTAATATCTATGAATAGTTATTAATATAACTTAAAGCATCATAACCAGATGGCGCCCTTTTCAGATTTTATTGGTGTTTAAACCCCTATCTATTCCTTTTCACAATTTATACAGCTGTGGAACCAATACCTACGACTGGACTAATTAATTTGTAAGAAAGAGTTTAAATCTCAAGCTGAGGCAGACATATGAGTTTTTGGTTACAGTAAGTATGAGTGTATTTTTATAGCTTTTATAGTTATTTTTTCGGGAGAAAAAACTATTGTTTCATTGGCTTCAACGCGGGGCCTAGTTTCGTTTGTGAGTAATTTAGTTAGTTTATTGTCATTTAGTCTGACAGAAAAACTATTGTTTCACGATTCACAAAATAAAACACGTATAATCATATAGGTGTTTTATTTTGTTAATCTTTTAACCCTTTATAATACCTTTCGGTGTCGAGGTACCAAACGCACCGAGCCACAGAGTGGATATGTGGGCATGAGAGGGCAGCCGAGCCATGTTGGCAAGTACACTGCGCTCGCGCTTCATCCATCCGAGTACTTTCCGGAGAAAACTCGATTTAACTCCGTTAAGCGGTATAAATCCACTATAACCACCCTTCCGTACTGCCGGCTCTCTCAACTTAATATATTAAATTTAATTCAAGAAAATTGTTTACAGTAATTCAATTCATACTTTGTGTTATAAAACATACACTACAGTTATTGGTCATAGGAAACCTACTGACATTATAAATTTCTACAATCTAACTTAATTTGAGATCCCATTCTAAATACATTTGGTTTAAATTCCAAATAGTATAGTTACAGTTACAGTTACAGATAACACAGAAAATGGATGTGCCAGTAAACCCATTTATATTAGTATTCTAGTATTCCTTCCATTCACCCTCGAACTTACAGGTAAAAACTTGAACTCACTATGAACCTTAATTAATCAATTTTCATGTGCCGAGACTTAATAGTAGGAAAAATGTTACATTTTATTTAGCGGCTGGTAGAACTAACCTAAGCTTGAAGTCACCTGTAAACTCAATATGTAGGCATTACAATAGTATAAGTAATAGTACTGACATAAATGTTGACTCTTTAAAAACTATTGTGGAAATAGCATCTAATTACTTTTAGGTGTTACAATATTTTCAAGTGTTTATTTCATTCAACTTTAAACTATATATGCAGATACTATATTTATTTATTTTTTTGTGTAATTCGTTAAAATTGTTGTATTAAATATGATTTGGTAATATGTACACTTACTTCGCATGCAATTGATTTTTCTATTTATTGTATTCCCTGTAATTGGCTTATGCTGTTGGGTAATAAAGCTTATTATTATTATTATTATTATAAACAAAAGAACAAACCAACATAATATAAGATTTCAGAAACGTAGAAATGGTAATTGAACATCACAGTTGAATTCTGAACGCTTTTTATAAAAAGTAGATCAGTAGGCGTTGCAACTACTTTCACTTCTAAACTTGACTTATTAATTATTCAAGTGCTTTTGCAATATTTAGTCATTATTATACGATAATCAAAAATAATATCAAAACAAATTCGGCTACCAATTATTAAGGACTCCTAGTGTAGGAATTATAAAAGTTACTCGTTGGAAATAATCCCAGAATTAACAAAAAGTCACTTTATTTGTTAAAAAGCAAGAGTTCTCATAAAAACACAAACTTTTAATAAACATCTCTGAGAAGAAAGAAATTTTTAACAATTTAGGTATTATTTGTCCAGAGTAAAATTATAAAATAAATTAACTTTCTGTTAAACTCAATTTTATCACTGCCAAACAGCATTTTGTTTTTTTTTAGATAATTTTAAGCACAATTACAGTAGATAAGTGACTAAAATACAATACCATCTCTGGGAAATAGATTTCGTTTGCACAAGTGTTAACGTGGTAATTCTTTTAAAAGAATTACCTGCCTTTAGCACTCAAAATCGAAAACCTTTTTATATTTTTACTTAAATTCAAAACAAGGGGGGCGATTAATATCTACAATATTGAGCGCGTTGCAAGCGCAATGTATCTTTCTCAGATGTATTTCTATCCACTATTTTTAGTTTGCTCACACATAAAAATTCAAACCCAAGGCCAAGTCTTACCAACACCGTATATATCGACATATCTTAAGAAACATCAATTATATCGTATTTCGATTTTATCATATTTGATTCCATAAAACGTTTGATGTATTATATTGGTGCCTGAAAAAGCTGCTATTGCTACTGATAGTCACATAGATTGACTTAACTATTGATAGTAGAAGACCTACATATTAATATAAAAATTATCGTTAAAAAAGTTCCGGAGCATGATGATTTTTCGATTTCAAATGGCCATTTGAAAAGCAATAGAAAAAGCAATAGCTATAGTAATTTCCAGATGTTGTGAAATGTGATGTATAAAAACTATAAATCATAATGTGCACGTGTAGTTATATGAAAAAAGGGAAAATATCTGAAAACATTTTTAATCTTTAATAATATTTAAAATCGATACCTCGTTACCTGAATGTAATGGTGTATAATAGCTTGCGATTTCCTCATAAAAATTCACTCTTAATGAATGCTAATGGAAATTTCAGACCCACGCTTTTTGGGAAAAACATTTGCTAAAAAGGTCAACTCTTGGGAATTGCTAGAAATAATAGTCAAAACAAACTGTGACATCACCTAGCATCAGCTGCATCAATGTATCAAATATCACGTTCAAAATGCAGTTAAATGCAGGTAAATTTAACTCCAACTGCTATTCTTAAAGCAGTAACCACCAGCCCACTTTTCAAAAACAACTTATTTCTAGGTTATTATGAAAGATAGTAACTAATGATATTAAGCTTTTTTGTAGCATTTTATGTGTACTACCTGTCCAGAGGATACGAATCTTAACTCAAACACCCGTACAATATAATAGGAGTTTATCTTAAAAATCGATCAGAGTGTATTCAAGAGAAAAGCTTTTTAATTGGTTATTAAGTAAACATTTAAATTACAGAATTCGATAATCTCTACATAAAAATTTGAAACAGAAAAATGAAAGACATGTTACTAAATAAGTTATGAATTTAAAACATGTTAGTCAGCTTACATATTCGCGTTTACTGAATGGGGCCTTACTTTGTAGAACTCCATAATCACGAAATAAATAGATTAATAAAAAGTTTTACAAATCTATTATAAAGTACCTAATAAAATGTAGGAATTTTATATTATATTGGGGAGTCATTGTGTGATTCTGTTCTAAAAATTGTTAGGCGTAATTAGATTTTTCGGGATGTTTATTTCTGTAACAACGCACGTGATATTTATAAATAAGGAGGAATCATTAAAGGTGTCTCTAACTAAATTATGATTAAAATCAACAAAGATAGCTTTATCTAATTGTAATAGGTGGGAAAAGATTAGAATTGGTCGCCATTAAACATGTTATGAACTTAAGTAAGCTCTCATACTGAAGCAATGCGCAACTAGCAACTAGCAACTAGCAACTGGCAATAAGCAACAGACAATATTATTTTGACCACCTCTTACACTGAAGCAACTGACTCCTTTTAGTTTGTAAAGAAATCTCAAGCAATCATGTTATCATCTGACAACTCTGATTATGGGATTTTAATTTGGTGGTATTTAAGGAACAGAACGCACAAAAGAAGGAAACATAGGACTAATCCGACATTTGCAGAACTAATAAATCATGGTACAACAAATAATAACAACGAAGAAATTAGCAAAACTTTGAGTTTATTAACAGATTATTTAAAAACAACATAGGTCGTAACAACCTACTTATTAAGTGCTAGATGAAAAATAATCCAATTGCTTCAGCCTTGCACGCAAAAATTCATATCAAAACAACTTCCAATAACAATAATAAATCTTTTTCTTTTTATACTAAATATATTCACATTTCTTATTTAGACCGTCTTTAATTATATCACCCACTGACCTCATAACCTTGACTTATATTTCGGCCACAATCATAAAACTAATAATTCCAGTAAATAATAAAAAATTAATAATTAACAAGTATCCCTAATATACTAAAAGCATAAATAATAGTTTGTTATACGCATATGTGTTTATGTTTCTAACAAATGCTGAATCGTCATGTCTGTTGTATAAATAATTAAAAAAATACAAGAAAATTCCACTCTCTATTTATAATAATAATGTAACTATTGCTCTCTATATTGATATGATAATATCGGCTTTCCACATGCAGTGCATATCGCCGGCAACAAATATTAACGCAACCGGCAACGTTTTTGTAGAACCGAGTTGCTCCAATGTGACACTTCTGCTTAAACTCAATGTAAAGAACCGGATGGCGATAATATTGCGTGTTGCCAATTGCTAGTTGCTGATTGCTTATTGATTCAGTGTGAGAGCCGCCTAATAGTAAGATGTGAATACGCTCCAATGTGTTTAGAGAGGTTTACCTATTACCTATAAACATGTTAACTAACAGAGGACTGACTGAATTTACCATAGGTCAACCATCTTTTTGTAGGTTTGTTAAATTATTGAAGGTAAAGTCATTTTGTCTTATACAAAGATCAAATAATTAAATTAACTCTTTAACTTTTTAACTAATTCTATATTACTGTTAATCAAGAAACTGTCACAAAGCAATACATTCTTGTGGAGGAATTTTTGAGAACATGCTAGATACGACAAAGCTAACCAGTATTGAATGTGGAGAAAGATATATGGTTTGTAGCTTATTTACTAATTCTAAAGAATTTCTAACATATTATTTCGATTGGTAACCTATCGTATTAACAATATGGTTCAGTTTCTTGGATATGGTGTGATTAGGTACGTTGATATATGATACAACTGGTCTTATAGGCATATTCTGTTTATGTGTTTTGATGAGTCCATACAGTTTAGGTGATTGTGGGTTTTTATTTACGATTTGTTGCTTTTCTAATTGTGAAAAGCATGCAATGTTTGAATTGTTCCTTTTGTTCGGAATATATTGGAGAAACACTTTTGACATAATTTTATAAATAATAAAGAGCACGTGTGTTGTTAGGAAATAAACAACCCGAAAAATCTAATTAAGCCAAATACCTTTTAAAACATAATCATACAATGACTCCCCAAAATAATATTAAATTCCCACATTTTTTGTAATAACAAAAGCAAATTAGACATTTTAGAAGCTTTCGAGATATACAAACACAAACTCAGGTACGTTACTGGAAGTGTTAGATAATTAATTTTTATCTTTTTATTTAGTTATCTATTTTTTGTATTTACTTTAGCGACGTGTTTGTTTATACTTACATCACCTTTGATAATGACAGCTTAGCTGTCGAAATCATTGTCAGGTTATAATTTAATAAAGCTTGTGAAACGTTTTATTAATTTTTATTTATTTAATTTTACATATTAGTAATATTTAGTAGAAAATACCAAGGCTATATTATTAGGATCGTTTATGTTGTAAGATTCAGGTGTAATAGTTGATTTCAATACATAACAAGACGAATTTAATAAATTGGTATATTTAGACCAACATATATAAGTAAAAGTAATTTAAATAGAAAGTAAAATTTAAAGCCTCATCATTCACCTTTAAATTGCAACACAAGAAAAACGGAATCTATAGATCTTGAAATGTATAGATATTTTAAAAATTTATACATTTTATGTTCTATAAATATCTAAAATTTGGATAAATAGTATCAACACAAAATAAATAAAAACACTTAACGTAAGTAGTTAAGGAACATGTTTAATAGTTATTTATACTATATAAAATATAGTGATCGCGCAATAATAGCATTGTGCATTTTAAATTGCTTTAACTTTAATCTTCAATTTGTCTCATCCTTCAAGTGCAAAAGAAATCCTTAATTGCTTTTCTGATTACTTTTACTCTTAACAGTAAAAGTCATTACGCTGTACACTATATTTCCTCAATTAACTGATAATGACCTTTACGCATTGTGGAGCAAATAATATTGCTATTAGAAAACATGTTAATGAAAACAACTACACTTCACTTACCTAATAGCATTTCTACCGTAGCCTCAGACATATAATCGTGACAGTCAAATGTCTTCCCTTCTTCTGCACGCATTTTTTCGACAGTTGCTTTGCTATTTACATTGAACAGATCTATGAAGCTCTTTAAGACATTCAAATGAAACGTTGGAGCGATGAGTTTGCGATGAGCTCTCCATTTTTGTCCTTATAAAATCAAATACAAAAGCATAAAATTAATGCAGGCAAAAATCAATTTGGAAATTATAGTAATACCAGTGCTTATAAGTAGGCCATTTCCAAGCCATGGTTCGAAAAATCGGTATTCACTAGACTTATCGATGTATACGTGACTGCTTAAAATAATTTCGACGTCATGAGGATCCAATAGGAAAATTAGCAGCTTTGGTCCAATCCACACTTTTATTATTCTGTCGAATGTGAAGGCATGGTGATACATATTCTTGAATATGTCTAAAACAAAAAATATGTAAAGTCACTGTTTTCAATAATAATCAGCAGTTGTGATAGGACTGTGATACTCTTGAAAATAACAGTGTAATTAAAAATACAGTGTAAGATTCTTGCAATAACATTATATGTCTAAAGTAGAGCTATTAGAAAAAGTTTTGAATTTTATGGAGATTCGTGATAGGTATCTTTTTATGAAAAATCACAGAATGTATGTATTTTTACACATTTTTGACTGTAATATGTGTTACAGATTTGAAATGTGCGCACCTTTTTGTTACTTTTAACTATTATATCAAAAACTGGAAATTTTGTACTATCTAAGCAGGGTTGGCATGTTTAAAACATTTTGTTTAAAACTAATTAGTTTAAAGTATCAAACTATGTTTTAAACCATTTCTTTTTAAACATGTTTTAAAACGACTTTTTGAAAACTTGAAAGAGAAAAGATTTTTAGATTCTTATACTGCATTTTCGATCTGAAAGGTGTATTATTATAAGAATTACAACTATAATTTATAAAATAAAAAAGCATAGACAATTTCTTGATTGTTTATAATTTAAATCTATTTTGGAGAATGAGTAAGATTAAAACTTGAACCATAAAAAAAGTTCTAATTTAATAGTAAATTAAATTATAAAGTGGATAGAGAATGTGATTACATTGTATAAAATCCACCAATTTTGCTGCAGCAATATTAAATTAATGTTTTAAATATTTCTTTTCAGATGTGGAGCATTTAATAAAAAGCTGCTGTAATTAACGAAAAGAATAATTACAGGGATGGTCTGGTTACGTAAATGGTAAATCTAAATAAACAAAAATACATGAAAAATGCTTCCCTATGAACTTTAGCAATAGTCTGATATTTCATAAATCAAACTAATTTAACGCGCACACGAAACTTGGCACGAATTTTATGAGATTCAATAGCATCTTTAATAAAACTGTTAAAAAATGCTGCCAAATAGGGCACTCTTGTCAATCTGTCATCATGAATATATAATATTCGATTTTTGATTAGATTAGATTTTCTGTTTACTAACTCGTTTTAGAGATCTAAAGACCCATTAAAAAAGAACAAGGATCCTTTTATTTATAAATTACAATTTTCAAGATGTTGACTTAACTATATTTAATACTTTTTTTTTGGCGAGAATTATTTATTTATTTAGGTTCCCTTGAGTTACTCTTTACTAGGAAGTCGTCTTTTAATTAAGTTTTTAACGGACATTGTATCATTTTGTTGGAAGTAAACTTTCACTAATTCGCACCTGTACCTTTTGTCGAAATCTTTCAACTTGATTATATCATATTTTATTATTATTTTATACCCATGAAGATTTTAGAAAAATTTAATTTAAAGTAATGCAAAAAATTATACCTATTACATGATAATAATAATAATGTTTATAACATGCCAATATGATGGGCAAATAAGGAACAAGTTTTTATATGTACTACGTGTGTTTCTAATATAAAAACATGTTATTTACGGTACATTTTACTTTCTTTTATTTAAACATATTACATAATCAAGCTAAGATGTAATATCTTCAAATGTGTAATCCTACATACAATCTGCTATAATATTTCAGTTGAGATCAAAAAATTGTAAGATCTAACCTTTGAATCCATATACGAGTACTATATTAAATTTACAGTCCTTTAAAAACAGTATAATTTTTAGGAAAAGATTGATAAAATTGAAGATTGAATAATGTAAGATTTTCGTTGTATCTTTTTAGTTACCACGTGATGTCCCAAGAAATTCCAATGCATTTCCAATCAATGGCCATCCTTTAGGTCCTGGTAATCGTTCGGCAAGTTCAACCATCCATCTTCTAGATAATCTCCAATACGTATACCATAATACCAATACAGGTATTAAGAGGAAATAGAATATACTGCTAGACGATAATAAACCCGTGTATAAATTCACTTCCGGCATTGTTGCACTCACTGACATTGCTTTCTCTATTTAGAGGAACTGCACTGAGAAACAGATGAATTAATACTAAATTTAAATTTCCCTTTTACAATCTAGCAAATTTCCCCACGTTAAAAGAAATCTTTATTTCTTATAGATTACCCCACAAGTATTCTCTACTTGTTAACTTTCATTTAAACAACTATATTTGTTCCAAAAGAATAAAATATTAATAGTAATATAAGGTGCTCTTAAATTAGAAACAAATTAACAGTAACGTTATTGATAATCGAAATTAATTTGTGTCAATGACCGTACACGAAAATTATTCTGCAAAGTATGCATAAACTGAGTTTAAATATAAGGCTTTTTGAACGTGAACCGCTATATGTAAAATTGACAAAAAGAAAAAATAAAGAATATATTAACTCGAATGTATTCAAACAACTTTCTTTATGCAATATATTATCATAAGGATGATTATTTTATTTAAAAATTTCGTTTCAAAATTACGTAATACAAAAATTATAAAAGAACTAATTTAGTATCTGCAGATCCAATTCTGGATGCTGATACAGTTTTAAGTATATTCTAATATTCTTGAAGCAAACAAGCGATTATACGTACAAAACTAATTTTGATGTTTAAGCTGTATAGAAGAAAGCAGTTTAGTGAATATTATAAAAAGAGAATGAACTACACATTTTTGATTCCTAAAAAGATGAGTTTGTATTGTTTTTGGTATATTTATTTGGCAAAGTTGTAATGTTTTGATTATTGTTCTAGGCCCATAGCCCATAGTAAATAAAATCCAGGAAAGGATTTTAGGAGGGCCATAATAGAAGAAACTGAAATGCATATCTTTTTAAATAATACTAAATAAATTATACAATTACAAATACACAGCGTGGAAAGGGATATGACTGAATGGATATGAAGGAGTGATAGCAGACATCAAAAGGAACAAAACCTTTCTATCTTAATTAGTTTTCGAATAACTTAGAAAAAACATTGCCGTATCTGGCAACCTTGCTTAAAAAGAATCGCATTTCCAAGCTGAAGGCCTTGTATTTAGTAGAGTTTTATTTAGCCAGAAAGTGCCTTAGTTTTTATTTTCGTTGGGCATACCTTATAAAAATTCCCAACTTAGCTCATATTGTAGTCTATCCCTAAGTTAAGGTTGATTCAGACCGGCGGAAGCGGATCTGCGGCGGAGCGGAAGCGAATCCGCTCCCTAATCGCTTTCCTTAGTTTTAAATGGGATGATTAGAAGTAAAACCGCGCGCGGAGAAAACGAAGCAGCGGTGAGCCGGCGATTTAAGAGCGGAGCGGTTTGAATCGATCTAGAAGCGATATTTAGCAAGAAACCCGGCTAGAGAAGGGTAGAATTATGATTTTGACTTAAACAGCGCAATTCAGTGCAGTCTATTAAGACTGCTGGCGTTACAAATTGAAAAATAACAAAACCAAACGTAAGTAAGTGTAAATATCGCGTAACTATTTCATTGTATTTTTTTATTAATATATTGAAAAAGACACTCAATTTTTAGTGAATACTTAATAAACTAGAAACTACTTAATCAACTCAATATCACTTTATTATCGGCTTTATTATTTACTATTAAACATTTATAAAAAAAGAAATGGATTCATATACTTGTTATATGGGGTGTCACATTTTTAATGGATTTTATGAATGGAAAGCATACATAAGTTCATATAACAATATGAAAAACGAATTGCACGCATTATTAGGTGCACAACTATGGTGCACGTCTATGAATGTCTGTACTTCAAAACCGCCTCCGTCCAATTACCGCGTAGCAGTATGAATGCTCCAAGGTGGAAACCGCTCTGAAACCGCTCCGCCGCACTATGGCTTAAAACCCCGAGTTTTTGGCCAAAACCTAATTTTGTTAAATATTTTTACTAAAATTTGTGCATTATCATAGATTGTGATAATAAAAAGGTTTTTCTTGCAATTTCTTTTAATATATTGAGAAATAGGGCTCTTTACTCTTCAGTACATTCTTTAAAAATGAATTATTCAACCAAATTTTGTAGTAATGATATATTGCAATAACAAAAAGATGTTTTAAATATTTTGTATACATGTGTACTTATAATATAATAATAACATTAATTAACAATACTAATTAATATACTATCTACTTGATTATAATTTCTTTATTAATTAAACTACGAGTTTTCTGCGTCTAACTCTAAATTATCTAAATAGTCCAAGTCTAAATGTTCCAATAAATCTGTTTCTTCTATTTTATTATTGTCTTCATCATCTTCTTCCTTATCTTCTTCTGTTGCAGATGGTAAATTCTCGGCAGAAAGTAAAGCTATAACTTCCGGTGGAATAACTAGCTTTTTGTGCCGTAAGATACACTTGTTTATAGTAATGGAAGAAAGTATTGGGTCGGATGCATCCATTTCTCTATGAAACACATCTTCTAAATTTGTTTTTCTATCCCTCTTCCTAGCATGATGCAGCCTATCAGATTTGTACAATTTGTTCCTTGATTCCGAAGCCTGTTCAGCAAAGTACCCTATAGGCAATAGGGACCCCCTCAATAATTTGCCTTCCATGAATCAGTAAGTACCCTGTGGACGCTTGCTGGCATAGGGAACCATTCGTATTTTTGCATATATAAGTGAGCAGTTTGGAAACAATACTTTTCAAACTTTTCTTCGTTTATTTTATGGCAAATAGACAAACAAATTAATATATTTCTAAATCTTATTGTTAATTCTTCGTTAACGTCCGTTATTTCCGCAAATAGTTGTGGATGACTAAAAGCACGTCGGGCAGTGTTGCCATCGTTGGTGCTACCAAACCCATTTTGCTTTGGCTTGTTCACCATTAAACTTAATTTTTCCCAAAATCTCTTTTGGACAACTTTTTTTCTATCATTAAAAACATTCTTATTTTTTTCCCCACCCACTTGCCACATCATTAATTCGTATCTGTAACTAATGTGAACAATGCATTCAAATAGTCGAATCCAACAATGCAGGGGACTTATCCCATATTGCAAACCAGGCTTTGGTTTAAATTTGTCAGACCTAAAATCTTTAATTTTAGAAAGCATACTAGGTGTGGCTCCACAAATTGGGCACGCTTGACTTGATTTGGTATCTGTTAGTATTGCTAAAACCTTTCCGTCTATTAAGGCCATCGTTAATTTGTAATTGACAGTTAATATCCTACTGCCTGGAAGGGAAAGTTGTAAAGGCTGCAAATCTTTTATTTGTTTCTCTATTTCTTCTTTTTCCCTTAGAATGACATCTTTTGATTCCTTTATATAGGTTAGTTTTAAGGGCCTACAAAATCGAACTGATTGGGGTGTTCTATTGTCCCATAAAATTATGTTATTACTGCAAAGTCTTAGTGGTATAATTGTTGTAGCAAACAATGAGGAAACAGATTCATCGCTACTTGTTTCAAATCTTTGCTTATATGGCGAGTGACCAGAGCTTCCATCAAAACCATAACTAACAAACATTTCAGTATTTAATGAAATTGTTGATTCCATTGCTCTTAAATGGGTTCCTCTTGCAGAAGAACTATTCGCCGTAAAGTATGTTCCAGCAGATTTTTTAAACGCACCGATGCAGTAACGTCACTAGCCACTATACCAGACGGACTACATGCAGTTTTAGCTTTCGTAATTAGATAGTACGGTGGATAAATATTACATTTTCTTGATATTGCTTCGTCTCTTGTAGTAGTATATTGTTGCTTGCTAAAATCATTTTCTAAAATGTATTGTAACACTTCTTCTGGAGTGTAAGGCTTCGGTTCTTCTTTTGGCGACAAGAGAATTTTTCTTACTTTTGTGGCTCTTGTTGGAGTTTTGTTAACTTCCTTTAATACTACCGCTAAATCCTTTTGTCCCTGTTGTCTTGCAGAAATCCTTGCTGCTTCAAGTATTAAAGGAGTCTCGTGTTGTGTTTCTTGCGACAAATTTGAAGCTTTTCTTCGTTTTGTCTTTTCAGACATTTCTTGGAATGGCAACCGTCGTCTTCCACCAGTAGTAGCAGATGTTGAAGGTTGAAAAAGCTGTCATGTTTCTTCCTTTGATTTGAACATTGTTCTATTTCGAACACCATTCCCACCATACCCAGACCGTAACCAAGCATTACAGTTACTTTTAAATTTTGACAAACTCCTATTATTTTTTTGCCACCTTGAATATAAATTCACGCAAAATTTCCGTATTTTTTGTTAGTTCTGACACTGATATATCTTCTTCCATATTTGAAATAACATATTCGAAAACTTTGTCAACTTTACAATCCTTATTGCTTTCCTCTAGCCAGATTTTAAATAAGTCTTCGTATTTAAACTGATGCATACCTTAAAGAAAAATAATAATTACTATCCATCCGGCAGCCTCTGGCAGTTAGATTTTGCATAAAAATAAGCACAAAGAACCATTTTACATAATGCCATGTAAGCTTATGCAAGCAAATACATGCGATTTTTTGTAGGACTAAGTAAATTTTTATTATAACATTACGAGACGTAACAAATTTGTACTGGCAACGTCGTTGGGTATTATTTAAGTTCTCCGTGTTTATAGAATTTATTTACTAATTTTTTATACAGTATTATAGTACATACCTGCAGCAAGAATGTAGAAATGTTGTGTAAAAAACTTTCAATTTTTAAATGTCGTTTGCACTTGCTAAACATTCACACGCCCGTACAGTACAATGAGAGACAGTAAACTGATCAGCACCCTCGAGCCGATGAGACAAATTGTATGACCTATTGTGTTGGTAAGGGTTCGAGTATAAAAGAAACAGGTATGAATCCTTTTGTATGAATTATGTATCTTTCAGATTTTATAGCTAAAAGGATTCCATTACCAAGTTGAAAAAATAACCTTTTGGTCAGAAACTTGGTGTTTTAAGCCATAGTGCGCCGGTCTGAATCAAGTTTTAAGCAGAATTTAGTTGTAATAAAAATAACTGTGCAGGAAGGCGGGAGAGGGGGTTTTAATAAATAAAAGGGGTGAAATTGAATTGTTATTAGTTGCAGAACATCACTCACTATGTTGTGACAAAACTGTAAATGGTTACATCAATATTTAAGTTGTCAAAAAAAACATTTAAGATATTTATTTACATTGTTTCTTACGGCAACTCCTACTTTTTAAGTCGATTTTCTCGAAACAACACTTTTAAGGTTTTACAAAATTACATTTAACACTTAATATCTTCAAATATAGTATATATTAAGACTGGCATATATGTTTTGAGTTGATTTTCTGTGAACACAATTGTGCTTTTATTTTTGTCATAGGTGTAATACAAGCGAAGATATTTGCAAAACAACCTAAAGAGTACCGCGTCTTGTTTTTGTTGTTGGTTAAGGAAAAAGGATTTTAGCACGTTAATAATGCATAATTGAAGTTGTATTACATTCACGGTAAACAAAATATATGTTCTTATGCGTTTTACACATTTCATATCATACACAGTGGCGTATTTATTTATTGTTTCATTTTTAAATTCATACAAGCAAAGATATTCATCAATAACTAAAAGCCATCCTAGGATATCATCTGTGGTTCTACGTACTTACAATTTGTAAGCTATTATATTACAGCGATACTTTGTATGTAACCACAGATTATTTGTATGTAATAAGTTAAATATATTAACTAAGAAAAAGCAAAATAAAAAAAACACATCTTTTACATACATTTATATGTTTACACTCTCTGAAATGGTCACATTTTTAATTACATAAATCAAATAATTTACGAATGTAGTGTATGTGTTGTATTAAAAGAATGTATTAGGTAAAATATGTATAGCTATAGTATAGAGCAAAAAATAGGATACAATACTGCAATTCGTTCATTCTTCTCATTTAAACACATCAATTAATTTAATACAACATTCAGTTTTATAAAATTATTATTTCTTTAATTTAACCAGCTAAAATGTACCGGACGCCTGACGTCACGGACATGATTTAAAGAGCTTTTTGACAAATTGTTTCACCTTGTCTCGCCCTAAAACGGTATTATTTATACAGCTGTGTATCAGGCGTTGACCTAGATTCTTTATTAAATTGTGACGTATAGTAGTAACAGCATAAATAAAAGCATGCTTTATTGAAAAATTATTTCAAGTTCAAAAAACTACTACCTGCTTCTTAAATGAGTAAAATGAATTTTTAAATGTAAAAGAAATCCGATGTTACTAAATGAGATTCATCTACTGACAAAGCCCCATAATTAAAACTACTGTTAAATATTAACGTGGTAAAATGATGTTAAAGTTTCCAATTTTATTATTTTTTCTTTTCTGAAAAAGTGGTACATTTTAGAACAAAGTTGTATGAAATTTTTTTGTTCCTTTTGTCTGTCTTCTATCACCCCTTAAAACTCTTAATAGGCGATAGCAAAACCAAAGCATTAAAACCAAGTACATAAGCTTTAATAAAAACCCCAAGATAATCAAAACAATTATAATAATAATAAAAGTAAAGAAAGTAAATAATAAGAAATCTTTAAAATTCATAATTAATTACTACTATAATAATCCAAAAGTTTAAAATTATTTAGCAAAGTGGCGTCCCTACCGCATGTGTTTATGCAAAATACTATTAAGCTAAAATGTGATCAAGTACTACCGAGTTATCAGTAGAGTATGTAAAGGCTTCGACGTATCCCTATAAATATTCCATAGTAACTCAGGATATTACTTTCGGATTTTAAGCAAATTCCTTCGCTAAACATAATCTGACCAAAACAACGACGGAATAACAATCGGTTATATAATTATATTATGATCAATAGTATTTTAGCTACCAACGTTTTATTCTAATATTATACCATATATCAAATATACTATATCAACAAAAGTCCTTACTAAAAATCTGATAAAATGCTACCACTTGTGCGGTTTTCAATCATTTATCTTTATAAACAAATGGTATCTAGGTTAATTTTTAATTATAAATTAGTTAGATGAAAACGAATGAAAAATTACTAAATTTGCTGTTGTAATTTTAAGCAATAATAATAAAATAATTCTGTCACCTATTTATTAACAAAATATTGCACAAGATTAAAGTAACAAAAAGACTAAATAATAGCTTATAATAATAAACTTTTAATTATTCAAAAAATTCATTACATCTATTTCTATTTAGTCGCAGTGTAGAGATTATGTATTTGACGTAAGTGGGCAGCAGGAACTTTTACATAAGAGGGGAGAAAAGAAGCCTTAAATGACCTGAAAACAGGACATTTAGAAAGCACTTTCAAATCAGGTAGGCGAAAAATAACTATTATGTTTCACTTGTCTATTATTAGGTGATTATACCTGCGATACAAACTATATAAACAACTCCATAACAACCAGGGCATTATAAGCGAGCGTTATAGTCTATAACGCCCGCTCATCGTTTACTTTGCAATCGGAGCCAGCGTTACGTTCAATAATAATTTAGATTAGGCCAAAAACAATACTGTACTATGTTTGCGTACGAGTGTGTTGCAACATAGCAAGTAACGAATATTTGCAACGTAGTTTCTGGGCGCGTAATCCACGAATTCTTTTATGGCGACTTCTGCAGATATTTCTTAAATAAAATTGACTTATTCTTTAGACGAAATTAGTGCTACTAGGACTTTTTTGTTTTCATGTTGGTAGCAACAACAAAAACATGTGAATTTAAATTGACATATCTGTTTGACTTTTGTACACTTAGTAAAAGTTGTTACCATCCGATAAACATAAAAATAACTGATATTCTTTAAATGGTAGGTAGAGGGGAGGCAGTAGAGCTAATCTACCTTGACAACTATCGGTCAAAAACGAAGTTTTCCAGAAAATTAATTTTAAGGTTTTATTGAATTTTGGATCCGGTCCTGACCTTGGATCCTTTTGAATCCAAAATTCGTTAAAGTTTAAAATTCATTTTCTGGAAAACTATTCGTTTTTGACCTATACTTGTCAAGGTAAATTAGCTCTATTGCCTCCCCTCTACCTACTATTTAAAGGATATCAGTTGTTTCTGAATCACCCTGTATAACCAACGTCCTTGGCAACGCCAACAATTATAAATTAAAACTAATTTTCTACTTGTACTATACATTCTCGTGACAAATACAATTTTGTGTGCACCACGAGCGTCACTAGATCATAAGCCCATTGGGTGATTTCCATCCCTCGGGCCCTTCAGGCTCTCGGGAATTATCATCATCCTAACGCCCTTGGTACATAAATAACTATTACGGCTTTTTATTCCCTTAAATACCCTTAATTCCACAATCACTTTATTGTTACTTTTTCTAATTTTAATAATTGTCCAGTATTCCTATATTTTGTTATACAATAATTATCAACAATCATCTTGTATAATTACATTTTCTAATTGTGATGTCTTTAGATTTTAATAAAATTATTTAGTACATGTTTAAATTTTTCTGGTTACAACTAGCTTGGGTATTTTTAGGCTAAACAAAGCTAAATCATAATTGTTATAAATAAATAATTCTCTATACTCAGATATATACTTAGTAAAAGAAATATTTATTCGTTTTTACCGTTACCTCTCTCTATCGGACATCTTTTGTTATTGGACATTTTTCTTGCTCCCGTGGGTGACCGATATGGAGAGTTCTACTGTACTTGATAAGGGGACTCTAGGTCCCTAAACGCCGTATTGTAAAAGTACTCATAATAAAGAAAAAAAAATGTATTTTATTATTAGAAATTCTAGTACAGGTTACTTGAGGATTTTAAACCGTTATCTAAATGGAAATATCGATTACCATACATTAATATTGTATTACGTGGCACAATAATGAATATAAACTTGTAGGTTAGTAAAACATTGTTCGCATATTAATAACAAAATCTTTTATTATTGCCTCACTAGTTCCATGTTTTTATTTAATCGAGGCCTTTAACTAAAGAAGACTGGTTATGGTACATTAAGCCGATTTAAAAAGCTAATACTACTATGAAAACTTTTGCCATTATTTAAAAGTTCTTTAAAGTTTAGTTGTAATAAAAAATGTAAATTTTATATTTCAGAAGAAAGATAAAGTCTCAAACCTTGTAAAAATATGATCAGATTCCTCTTTTAGGATATTTATAATTACGTTTTATAATGAAAAGCTAAATTACGCTGAAAGTTTCTGTACCAGTGTTTGAATCAAACAACCATTTATTTAGGATTTAGCTACTTTTGTAGCAGAGAAGAAAATATGTTGTATTTTAATGCTTCCATATACAATGCTTCATGTAATGTAGAATACTCCACACCAGGCGTCCGTCGGCAAGTTTTTTTTTCTGCGGGTCAAAATCAACCAATATGTGACTATAGTCCAGTCAACGAAGGCCAAAAAAAGGTCAAATAGGGGAAATAATTCGTGTAGTCGCAAGTTTTTGTACAGTGGAAGGGGGAGTACTGTAGCGATGGTATAACACCAATGTAGTGTTAGTCTCTTGTATTACATATGACTTATATGTCTCTCTTGTAGGAGGTAATAAAACACAAGTAATAACTTTTATGAAATATCTATTCGACTTGTTTCTTATTCATGTTGCCTAGTACCATTCCGTATCTACGCAATGAATGCAAGTTGTGAGCCATTCACAACATTTACCCCGCCCGGTCTGAAACGAGGGTAATACATGAAAAGGAGAAAATACGGAATGGTATTTTGGAGAAAAAATGGAGTATTTTAAAGGAACTTGAATAAAGTTGTAAAATGCTCCAGCTACAAAAACTCCACAAGGTAGTATACAATAAAAACTTAACTTAACTAACAATACGGAACTTGCGACGGCAACTCTTGGAACCTGTAAACAGAAAGAAAAAACAGAAAAGTGTTCAAATTTTCAAAGTCAACAGATAAAAGGTTTTCAAAAGATGCCTTCGCGTAGCATTTGAAATCAGTCCATTGTTGGCTTAACATTATAAAGTAACTAATCTAAAAAATATGCAGGCTTTAGCCTATCTAAAGAGATAGGGACAGTGTGATTTTCTAAAGTGGCGTATTTAACTGTCCGTTCTAACACTTTATAGGGGCCTAAGTAACTGTCTTTCATGCCCAGAGTGTGCGTTTATTGAAATGCTGAGGATTTTGGGGGTTCGGAGAGATGGTGGGAGTTACAGGGGATTGTCGCTTGTTCATGGTAGAAAGCTCATTGGAAATGGTAGTAAGATTAGTCGTCAAACTGTCTAGCTTAGATTCTAATGCAGGAGTAGTTAAAGGTTGTGGTGCCTGTTGCATAGAATAAATTAAATCTAATTTTTCTACAAAGTATATTAACGGTAAGTCATTGAAATTTAAGGATTGAATCTTAAATTCTGATGGTAGTTTAGCTATTAAAAAATCTTTGGTTAATTCCTCAGTTAAATCCAGATCAATTGCCAATTTTTGGATGTTAAAAATTAGTTCTTTGACACTACCAGAGAATTGAAGTCTCCAAAAGGTTATTAATTCGAGATTCTCGTGGTCCTAGGACAGATTTTATCACTGCCCGTTTCAAGGTAGTGTATGGTCGTTGTCTAGGGGGGTTAATGATCAGGTCGCGATGAGCTCCTAAAACGTCGAAAGGTAAGTTTAGTGTTAATAAGTTATATTTGGCGAGCTCATCATTGATCAGCATACGAGTAAAGTATCTTTCTACCAAAATAAAATATAGGTCGATATCGTTACTCGTAAAAATTGGAAATGGAACTTTGACAGTCGCCATTTGAAATATTAAATAAGTAAGTAAAAATAATTTGAAACTTATCGGATGAGAAGGAGCACTAGTTCCGGTTCCAACGGTCACCTCTAACCAGCCACGACAAGTCACGCAAGCGAAGCAGGTAGCAGGATCTCACGATGACAGAAGTCGAGTAGTATCTGATGACAGACGATGAAGGGAGAACTAGCAGTTGTTCACCTGGAGAATTCAGGGCAGCAGGCAAAGACCAGTGCTGCTAAATTCTTCTTCAGGAACGTAGGGTAAGAGGTAATAAAACACAAGTAATAACTTTTATGAGATATTTATTCGACTTGTTTATTATTCTCGTTGCATAGTACCATTCCGTATCTACGCAATGAATGCAAGTTGTGAGCCATTCACAACAGTACCATGAACAACATACTAAAAATCCTGACCGGTGGCTGATGAGTGGGAGGATTGGGGAGCGTTTAAAGGTCATTTTTCCACGTTTTTCTTGGATAATTCAAGCAACGGCCTCTAGCGAAAAAGTGTTTATGTGCAAAATCAAACTACATGAAATTTACTACAAGAAAGGTCCTATTTATGTGTTCTCTAAGATGAGTAGTTTGCGAGATGCAGGGGATGGAAAAATCGCAGATTATTGAAAATAGTGTTTTAATAGTAGAAAATGTTTAATGTTAAATGAACTTTGAACTAACAGAAAAACTACATTACTTATTGAAAACCAACATCTTATCAATGGTATCTGAACGTAGGCCAAGTGGCAATTCCAATCACCACGGCGCTCAGAATCTATGAGCTTCTTCGTCAATGAAACCATGTTAAAACAATACACCCACAAAGCAGCGGTAGGTCCGTACTCCTTGACACTATCCAGCTCATTCTTAAATTTATTTAAAATCGATGCCAAACAAGCATACCCCTTAACCTTTTGTATAGTAAGATCTTCCATATTGCTCAAAATGCTGATAATCTCCATATTTCTTGTTCTGAGACTCTGGCTTCTTCCAGAATGATCCGAGCTAAAACAGCTTAAACGAGTAAATCTGCTCGAAGGGTTCTGCTTTCTGAAAGCCAATTTAAGCTTCTGTGCCTCTTCAAATGGTGAGATTGGGATGATGCATTTGATGCCTCCCATGCCGTGAAAAGTATTTAAGCCATTGATAGTGGAGATATTGAGATCGGCATTGTCATTCGACAATGCATATCAACAATATGTATTCACATATTGACGTCGATCAGAGTACCGCCACCATAAGAAAAGGGTGATTTTTTAATAATTGACAAATTAAAACCACATTTTACGTATTTGAGTAAGTTTGATCTTTCAGAATAAGAAAAAACTCTTAAAGTAAACGTGGATTTGATTACATGCAATCAGATACAAATAAGGAATAATTTTGTATTTCTTTTGTCCCAATATGGCGGCATTTTGTGGTACTCTGATCGATCAGCGCGGCCTAGGTGACTAGATGTAGTGACTCTATGTGGTAGACAGTTGATAGCTCCAGCTGTTGAGCTTCGTGATAGTTTCGTGATCAAGTTTTTGGATCCAAACTTTCTGTGAATAAGCAGAGCGACAACATGTAGGATAGGAGATATGAAAAATCTAGGGCGAATGGCAGCAATGAGGGCATGTGATATAGATGTTTAGCTTCTTTTCAATTTTTTGTTTTGCTCTTTTTTTTGCTAAAATGCAATCCATGAAGACACTAGGTGTTTGACCTCATTCCAATCGACCATCTGCCTTTCCTCATGCATCTACTGTCCAACCGCCTCCCCCCCTATCCAACATATGCTCAGCACACAATTTATCCCTTAATACAGCACTATAGCACTTAGATATTGTACAGACATTTAATATTCGGTTTAAACCCACTTCATTTAACATTAAACCTTAATTTTATACCATTAAAATGCTATTTTAATAATCCGCAATTTTTCCATCTCCGGCATCTCGCAAACTATTCACCCTAGACAAAAGATAAATAGGACCTCTTTTGTAGTAAATTTCATGTAGTTTAATCTTGATATGGACACTTTTTCGCTAGATATCGCGATTTTTGAGGTATTCAAGAAAAACGTGAAAAATCACCACTTACTTTTCTTTTGCACATGCAATACATCTAATGTATCTGCGTCTACGAAATGATTAATATCTATACAATTAATTACAATGGGCGGCTATTCCATCACAGCATACATATCGTCAGTATGAGCTGCTTTACACATACGAGAATTTATGCGAAATTCTTAACAAAATTTTTGCTAAAATTCTTAACAAAATTTTGGTAAAGAAACTTTGACATTTATAATAATAGCTGTGCAATACAGTCTACCTACCTACCTACCTACCTGTAATATCTATACCGCCTATTTTCTATTATTTTCTACCACTTAATTAAAACCAGCATAGAAAATTAATTAATAATAAGGATAACATGGAAAAGATGACCAAATCGGCCGTATATACAATTTATTGCAACGAATGCTAAGCGTTTTGTATGGAGCAAAGTGGTAGAAACCTAAAGATACAGAACACAAACGCGATATTTTATATAAGAGAGAAGCGTCTTATCTATTTTATCTATAAATTCTTTTCTTTATTATATTTGTCTATAAATTATCCATAAAACTATTTTATAGAAATTTTGTGTAGTCGCATGTATTTATGTACTACAAAATTAAAAAGAATAATTGGAGTTTATAAATTATAAGAAAATAATCATTAGGTATGAGATAAATAAATGCGATTAGTAAAAAGTTTCACAAATTTATTTTAATCTACTTGACAATTGTTTCGATATTTATGCAATCATTATTAAGGGGATAAAAGAGCCCAGAACTGGGGTCATATTTAGCCAACAAATACATACGAAAGGTGTGGAAAGTCTTTACCTTTACATAACCTCCAACTTCTTTTGTTTCTTGAGGTCTTCGGAGAGCCATGTTACATTAACAAAAAGCTATTATAATGTCAGCGATTCCCTTAATGTCTGCTTCCGAATGCTTTTTGAGTAGTTTAACTAGTTTTTAAATCATCATAAATTTGCATTTAAATAAACCGAAGAACTTTTAGTTCATGATTGTTTTAACACCTTGCTAATTGCGGACGCCCTCAGATCACTATTTTTTGTAATATTTATTATTTCATCCAGCACGGTTTACAATAAGCAACATTTAGTTAGGTGTCTAGAATAATATATCCAAAGATTATGAAAGGTACACGAATTACAGATTAGGTAACAACAAAATACATTTAGGTAATTGTTTCATTATTTTGGGTTTATCAGTAAGCACTATGTAAGCTATACTCTGGAAGAGAGAAATTCATCAAAGTTTCTACCATAAAAAAAATCTTGCTACTCACAAGATAACTTAAGTTCAACTGAATTACAAAAGGGGAAAAGAAATGGTTATCTATATCAATAGTTTCGGGAAAACAGTGATAAAGCCGAATTTACCATTGAGGAACCCTGAATAGGAACATCACCAAATAAGGAATAACCAATAAAAGGTGTGCCTACAAACACAACCATATTGGGAGTGACAAAACTGATTAACACAATGGGAAAAAGCCTTTTAAGAAGAAAAATTTTAGATTAAACAGTAAAGTCAAATTAACCTGGGGAAAGGCCAAATACAAATTGTAACGGTACTAAAGAAATATACTCTTCAACTATTGTTTGTCTCTTTAGAAAAAATTCAAGAGACCTCCCATGCGGTTCTTTGATTTTTTTTGTCAATTACTGGGGTTTTATATTGTCTACTTTCACAATATAACGTTTTTGTAAACACTTTTGACAATAAATTTACTGCCTATCTGTCTGAGAGTCCGTATCTATCACATATTTTACGAGAGTGGGAAGTTTTTTATTTTGTGGCAGCTGTAATGTTTTTCTAATTTTTGTGTAAATAGAAGATATGTCACAATCTGCACTTGATGTTATACATTGTGAGCAATATTCTTCATTTTTTTTGTTGGGATGATTTCTTTTCTTTAAGGTGGGTTCTTTCCTTGAAATCCCGCTATTTTCGTTTTTTTAAATTCGGACTAGCTTTATTTAACAGTATCCTCGTTTCCTCCATATCAATTGAACCTATCAACATTTTCCTGGAACCTCCCTGATCTTGTAGAAATACATGTTCTATTGCATGTATGTTTTTCTTTGCTCGAAGGCTTTTGCACATACAAATATCAAATATATTTTTGATGGTTATTTTATATTCTTGAACTTTGAAAAGTGAGTTTTAATTTACTGTTTGGACAACTCAAGAATTTTAAATATCAAATCAGCTGTATAACGCGTTTGCATGTCACTATGAAATTGATGCCTTATTAGATATTTCAGAAATTGTGGACTCTTTGTCAGAGTCTGGAAGTTTTAAATTGTGTCTGATCCATACATAGCACTTTAACACGTCCTTAAAATCGATAAAAGGCCAATTAAAGGACGTACAACGTCTTTTCTTGTATAAAAAGTCTTTGAAAAGCTAAAGATCGAAAACCAATAATTAACACTCTTTCCAATTTTTTATGTAATATTTACAACAAAAACAGTTTCTGTTTCGGCCAAAAAAACGTTCTGTTGTAAATATTAAATATTTTGTGCAGCAGATATTGTTACTTTAATTGCATTTGATTAATAATGTAGTTTTTATGTGTAATCTTATTACAAAGATATTTTGCATAAAGTTTCAGTTCCACTGACTCAAAGATCCAAGTTAAACGCGGTAAGGTAATTAGTAGAAGATTAGCACTTGGAAATAAAAAAGCAGACTTTATTAATGATTGATACGTACCTATAGTCGTCGAAGGAGTGTTATTCTGAAATGTTGCTACGTCGCTTTTCATAAAGCATGATGCTGAGTTATAGTAATACCTAGTAAGCATGTAAAGAACTCTTACCACTCTATGCAGGTTGGAACGACTTAAATAAAAAACTTTAAGTTTTAGTTGTTTATTTCTTTTTTTTATTTTCGTTTTTGACTGCCACTTAAATATTCTGGTTTCTGAAAATAAATTTAGGCAATTTACACAATCCTTCTAGAAACCATCAAATATCGATCATAAGCTGATCAAATTATTGTTTATTTTGCACGTTTTGAAAAACTTGGCATCAAAGTCAATATTCTTAGAATGCAGTGATTAAGGTAATGCAAAGATTAATTTCTTCTGCTCGGTAATAGGAGCTGAAATACTAACAAGTTAAATAGTGTTATCGTTTTATAAAATTAATATTATACCTAACTTAATATCCACAATTACACATATTAATTTGAGTATTGCAATTAAATAAAAACAAGTTTTGATCATGGCGGCCTTTTTCCTTGAAGAACCCTTCTTCGTTGCAGAGGATGGGGGTAGTTCGCCACTACCGAGTAAATAATTATTTTACTTTTGTTGTCGATCAAACTATTTTATGTTGGTTATATTTTACAATATTTATAATAATTCTTAAATCTAACCAATCACTAGTTTTTCGTTGATATAAAAAATGAAATGATGAAATGAAATGAATATGAAATGGTACGTTTTACAAGAAAAAAATACCATTATCAAGTATTTGCAATACAATTAAACGATATGAAAATGATATCTTGTAAACTATTTAACACAGAATGCCGTGGAAGTGGAAGTGTTTCAAGCTGCAAAGTTCTTTTTAAATAATACTAAAGGTGCTGTTTTAATTGTCTATTATCAAGAGAAAATATTTACACTAACACTAATTACAAACAACTATAAATTATTTAATAAACTTAGATTAGTTTAATTTACACAAATATTTATTTCGACAAGATTTATATCACACTGACATTTATACAAACGTGTTTGGCTCGTTGACTAATCCCCTCCTCCTGCGCGGTGGTGCTTTATATATCCCATATAAGATTGCTGGAACATTCTAGATTAGTCCGGTGTATTGTGTTTCATTTAACGGTCGATACGTCATACATTCCGCGAGTTACATATAGCTCTAATTTCCATTACATTAATTCACTTTTTACTTAAATTACCTATACATATATTTTATGCAGTCTAATATGTTGCAATTTATTCTCATCATATTCCATTTAATGTAAATGTTAGTCAGTTCTAGAGTGCCAAGGTCTTCTTGATACTGAGCACAATCTAAATATAGCCACCTTTATCAGGTCACGTTCGCTATGCATTTCTGCTAAGAACCGTTTAGCATACTAATGGCTCATTTGCACCCACGCACCTTCCTGGAATAGTTTGGAAGTCAAACGAAGGGCAGCATCAAACAAACAAACACCCTGGAAGTACCAGCTATAAATACAGGCTCGATCTGCAACCTTGCAAGGGCTAATCCGTCAGCGAGTAGTAACCTACTAGACCACCGAGCAACAATAGTGTTTTTTCTGTAATGCGTAGTCAGATTTGTTGATTTGGCAAATTTGTGTATTTACCAATAAATAAGTACTTTATGGAATTCTGGTCTTCAAATTTTTAAAATATTTCTCGCGCTGGTCTAGAATGCTTACTGGCATCGTATAGGGGTTAATCCCGTTCATCACAATATAGTACTCAATATGATCTACAATTTTCCTATAGTGACTTTTCCTCTAAAATGACTAGGGGAGCCAATATCTGAGAAATTGTGTTTTTACAAGCTATTCGCCTATGTATAAACCCTGTATAGTGTATACTGCGCCTAGGTGTGCCAAAGTTCGAGGTCTCAAATAGGAAGTTATCCTAAAAATTTAATGGGTAGCACTAATTATTATTATTATAACACCATTTATTTATAAATCCTTTCTTTGTTTAGAAACAAAATTATTAATAAATTCATTTACAATTGAAGTTCGATATTTAAAGGTCTATTTAAAATTAGTTTTAAATTAGTAAAACGTCTGACACAACATAATAGCATACCTTTTCTTTGTACTCATACCTCGTACCAATAATTTTATTTAAGCCTGCTTAAAAATGCTATATATGTATGAATACCTCGCTATAATGACGCAATTGGTGACGAGAGTGGCTTGCAAAATGGAAACTACTGTAGATTCATAGAATGAGTATTGCTGATGCCCGAGGAGGAATAAAAATATATCATATACCCTAATCTCTGAATATAGTGTTTTGTTGAAATAAATTAACCCTTTATTTATCCATATTTTACAAAACAATTTTTAAAACAAAACAACAAACGTTTTTTTTAAAAAATTGGTCTGCCGAATTTATTACATTTCAAGTTTCTAACCTGTATATAATGGTAATAAGGGTAATGATGTGTGATATGAATTCTATTAATTATTTTATTTTAATATTTAAATATTTTATAAAAAGCAACTATGAGATATTGGGAAGAATAATGCAATGAAAATATACGTTGATGATATAAATATGAAGTTAGTGGGATTAGGTTTGGTTAGGTAAAGGGTAACTCATTATGCCACTTTTTGTGGATGCAACTGATGTCAATTGTCGACTGCGTACATGTTCTCTCATTTTGACTGTTAAGGTAAACCATTCAGGTGAAACTAGTCCGTGAAAAAGTTACATTTTATAGTTCATTGTTATTTTTATTATATAAGAACCACTGTCAATAGTTTATAAATCTAGGTTGAAAATCACGTGGTAGAAGTATGGAAACATATCCAGACCTTTTTTAAATTATTCGACACGTACATCATAACTATTATTACACAGTATGCTATTAAACTTAAAGCTTGTGTTAGCAATTTAATTCAAATAACCTTTTATTGTTATTATTTGCAGAATAAAACAACATTAAAAATGCATGGAGCATTTACGGTTATTTAACTTCCAGGAAGATTCTATCTACGTGATTAAAACTTTCTACGGCACTGAACGTGGAACTCATCAAATATTAAGTTATTGGCCCTGAAAGAAACCTTTTTTGTGAATTATGAAGTTTAGTACAAAAAATATGTATGTACATATATCATATATGTAATCTTATTAGGATAACAAGACGTCTTAGAAATGTAACGTTCAAGGTTTATGCTATTTGTTTTATAGAGCATTTATTTTACACTTTATTTCATTAAGTCGTCCTTCCTAGGCATAACTGGTTTAATTATAAACAGCTTACTTTTTCGGCATGTAAATTCAACAGAAGTAGTTTAAGGTAGATTAGTTAGTTTAATTTTTAAACTTGCTTTTTTTTAAATGGGTCCTTGGAGGTAAAAGGCGTTTTTAATATTTTGTTAATATATGGTAATATTAACATTGTATCCAATAAGACGTTTGTTGTGGTCTCTTATAATGGTAGAGTCATGTATAATATGTTATAGTGGGATTTAAGTCACGCAGCCAACAAAAAATTTCTTCGTTGTCGTTTGGCTGAAGCGACTAATGATACATGTATACATATTGAACAGTTTTTTTAGCTCCCTGTTCTAGGTCTAGAAAGTCTAAATTAACCATTTTAAAGATTAAGCAGTTAAAGATTAATATTAACATCACTCACATCACATCACAGTGGCCTTCAACAAACTTCATACTAATTGGCCAACCTCCAATTTATTTTAAAGTTTGATTAATATATTAGTAACACTGGTAGCATGCCATGCTAGTCGCGACATGGTTTGAAAAAGGCAGTTCTGATAAGCTGCACCTTTGGGGTAACATACTAGCCCTTCCATCTAATTTTACATACTTCTAATAATACACTTATAACACCAACTAAAATACTTTGGTGAACCTATTTATATTAAAAGACACGCATAAAACAGTTCGAATGCATACAAATATATTTAATAAATCCTTTTAATGCGGCTGTATTATATAGGCAATATACTTTAAATTCCGATAAATAAATATTTGAATAATTTCCGTATCCCTCTTTTAATTTATAGAAGCTGTTAATTTGTTATAATTTTTCTTGGTTACTTTTAAAATTTATACAATTAAATATATTTAATTCTAGTTCACTCTATTGCATTACATATAGTTAGTAATTATTTTGAGTTAGGTTATCGCATTTCTGGAATATTTCTTGATAAAAGTTCGAATGGTAGGATAAAATAATTTAACTTTCTATAAGTGTCGAGATAAGATATTTCTCTAGTATTTATTTCCTTTTCACTCTAAGAAAGTTGTTATACTTAAACCGCGAATTAATACAAGAAATGAGTCATTTTTGTAATCACACTGGAATAAACAAATACGACCCGTGGTGAGATAAGACAAGAGTGCAAATTTCACGTTGCTAAAAATTCAGTGACGTGCGCCAGAACCAACAGATTTTCTTTCATTGCCGATTTTATATTTATTTTTAATTCAAATCAGTCTGTACCGCTACTGAATCTTTCTAGCTCATTTATTGTTTATCTTATCATTTAGATTAGAGCGTGCCCTTCGCCTAATTCTAGATGCATTTTACATTTTCGCCCACGTGATTTGTGATGACTCATTTCTTGTATTTATGGTTGAACTTATTTTTTGTAACAATCTAATTTGAATCCTTTATTAAGGATTTTTGACCTGGGGTTTGTTCTACTCTGAACACGTTATTTTTGAGATCTTTCACTTATTAACTGGAATTCAGCTCATTAAAGGTTGAATTGATCTGGTTTTAGTAAAAGTAAAAGAGGCACGACAAGCAGGATTTTGTTTAAATAAATTATTCCAGCAGATGTTATAATTATTATTATTGGTCAAACAATAAAAGCGTAAGTGATAGTCTTTAAGTTGTTTGAACCTATTGTGCAAAGAAAAATATGAGAAGTATTTTGCACTGATTAATTTAAAGTTAAAATCATAAATTTCAAGGTTTTTTAACTACAAGGTAAATTTTAAGTAAATTTTCTGAAGTAATATAATTGGCAGCATTTTAAACATTTCAGGTTTGGTCTCCATTCTAGAGTAGAAGCATGTATGCATTCATCCTCATGATTAATTTCTCTGGATATAGGAAATGCACGAGGTTGTGATCGCTTTCCGTAAGGTGTTGGGCAGCTTTCCAGTATGAGATCATAGAGTGAGCCAGCGAGTTGGAAAGGGCTATGTCAATGCTGCTACTCGAGCCTGTACTATTCTGATAAGTGGGCGGGTTATACAGTTGGTTTTCAACCTTTATTTGCAACCTTTGTAAAAGCCTTTCCACCTCGTCTCCTCTACCGTTCATGATTAGATCGTACTAGACAGCCGATTTCGCATTGAATGCTATGACTGGAGAGTCACTTTAAGCAATGAATACCTATCTCAGCTGCTCAAGGTATGGTTGTCTCTACCAATGACTCAATTTACGTTTACGAAAATTGAATCAACTCGATCAGATCACTATTTCTATGTTTTTCATTAATATCAATGACAATGACAGACATAGTAATCTGATCAATCCTATTCAATTTTCATAAATGCCTAATGTCTCGGCCTGAATACTGGCAATATATGTTAAGTAACTATCATCCATATTCTTCCTTTTGCAGTCACCTCCACAACCCACTATCCATATACAAAGTGTGCATCACAGCGTTGCCCTATTAGGGTTGCCGTTATTCTAAGATTGAAGATTACTATCCCTGCATACGGATTTCCCTTAATGCAATTACTTGCGTGGTGTATGGTTCCTGTACTATACATACTATAGCAAATCGCAGTTCCTCGGCAATCTTCCTAATTGCATATAGCACTATCGCACCCCTCAAGACGTTGATGTGCCCCAGTCGCACTCTATCCACTATGGGTGTTTTGTGTGGACGTAATCACAATGGCCACTTTTGAGAGGAATCTGTTGTTATGCAACCGTGCGTCATAACGAATTGTTGGCAATTCTTTCATTATGAGTCCATCTTCTGATCTTACAAAAACCTGACTTACCTTTTTTGTTCTTACTTTAAAAGTTTTTCCATATCCTTTTTTTAAAGCAATCCGTAGGCAAAGATTCATCTTCTCCTTCTTTGCCGTTGCTCCATTTTTTGATTTCTAGTGCCTGCTTGTTTGTGTCGCGATAAAAAATTGTTGTTTTGTCTATATTGTCGGGTTTCATGTTTTCTGCTAATTTTGTGTTCTTTTTCGACCTTTTATCGAGGTTGGGTCGGGTCGTTTGTCATGTATAGGTATAGGTTCGTGTGTAGGTACGGTTTGTATACTTACGTCCATCGTCTCGGTGTTTTTAACTTCTATAATTTTCTTAGAAAAGTCATGAATACATGTGTATTTAAATTTTTTTAACATCAATTCCGATCATCGTACAGTAACAGTAGTAACTAAATATTTAATTGAAATATAAATAATAACAAACAACAAATCCAAAAGTTGAGATAATTGCAACGTCCGAAGATTCACTTTTTTAAAAGAGGTTCAGAGTTCAACGACAGCTGTCCAGGTTCGAGCATCTTTAAAAAGTGACAGTGTTTATGCTTTGGTTATTGTGGTTATTAGTTTTGACATGTCTTTGAACCAATGTGGATTCAGATTAAAACAAACGTACAAGGATAAATTATTGTCAAAATATATCTTCAGTAAGCTACATTGTAAATAATTATTTTTGAAATTCATTTGCAATATTAATAAAATAATTGGTTCTCGATTCAGAAAATAATATATTTAGAAAGGAATCCCTAAATAAGTTAATGTGTAATGCCTCGAAATGCTTGTTAGTCTTATTATTCATTCAACCTTCTAATAGCAGATGTTTAACTTTCGAAAAAAATATTTTAATATTTATTGTATACATCAAAAGTGGATTATTTTTTTTACAGTTTTGAAAATGGCAGTTATTTGCCAAAACATGTAAAAAATATTTTTTTTTGCAATAAACTGGAACCCAGACATAGTTCTGTTATTACCTTGAAGTTAAGAATCATTAATAATTCGTTACAGCTTGGCACACGAAAAAATTGTTTGTGGTCCATTGAACAAAAATAAAATAATAACAATAAGAGACAAAGAACTCAACGTAACTCAAATGAAAGTCTTTTTCCGAACAGTATATTTCCATGGTTGCTTTTAAACAATAACAACAAAAAATTTGGGTGGCGCCCTCTAAATCTGTAAGTCTTTGTGATACCCACGATTGTTGAAAATAATTCTAATAAGTAAGAAGTCTGTGCCGGGAGCTATATTTTGGTAAGTATAACATTTCTTATTAGGAAGAATTGGAATTGTTCATGTTATAAACAAATGCCGATGCATGGAGCTTTTTTATTTGTTGATAAAGAAATTAGCTTGTTACAATGGATAGTTCTTTGAAATCTAACACAAGATCTTTTAATTCTTGTTACATGTAAAATATATAGATAGGTTCTCCTAAACAATGGATCAACGCGACGGTAAAAATATTACTACATGAATTTAAAAAAAGGTAAACTTACTAATGCTGCAAAGAATAAATGTTAAAGTAAGGCAAGAATCATTTCGCCAATTTAAGAAACCTTATATTATTCCTAAAAATATTAATATACAAAAAGTGACGTAAATGTTATATGGATATATCCACCAAACTAATCTTTATAAACCATCAAAGTATTGTTCATATCAAAAAGGTGTAGTTAACACTTTATATTTGAATGTAATACACAAAATGGGAATTGTCTTAAATTGCATAAAGTTAGAATGTATTATCAAATATTAGACAATTATTTGTATTTTTTGTAAAAAAAAAAACTAAAATGTCTCAATTTATTTTTGTGGTCTTTGGTATAAATTAAGCATATTCTGAACTTATCAACCACAACAGGTAAGCACGAAATAGAAAGAACGAGCTGAATCTTTTTTTTAAGCATAACAAGCATAATCAATAACTTTCAAGTCTTTATAGGATAAAAAACAATACAGTGAAGGAAATGGTGGGTTCATTAAAAAATATTAGAGAGATCAGTCAGTCGACAGTGAAACAGACCAAAAATCAAGGCCCACGTTGGACCGTCAGTGAAACAGACGTTTTTTAGCCTAACTATATTATCAATAAAAAACAAAACTTAAACTTCAAACGAAGAATACAAATTACGATACTTACTGTATATCAAAAATGCTCAAAAATTGCCGGCTGAGATTTAGCTCTTTCTTACAAATTTAAATTTTCAGGTCGCAGGTGTTAACCCTAAAAGCTTCTGATTAGATAATGGAGTCAGGAATAAATAATAATATGTTGGGCGCCACCAAAGCTGAAGATGTTTTTCATAAAACATAAATAAAATTTAGAAAAGGCGAAGATTATCAGCTAAGGAACTAACCTCCTTATTAATTTTGAAGTTATTTAATTAAAACAATTATCAAACTATCAAAGAAATTGATTAGCCAAAGAAAACAAAAAACATCAGCAGTCCGTTTAGCCAAACTATGTCAAGTAGTCAATTAAATTTGAAATCTGTATATTAAAAACAAAACAAAAAAATTGTACATACAATACAAGTCAAAATAGTTACACATAAAAAAATAGCGAGTTCAAAATATAAAACACATCAAAATAATGAAACACAATAATGAAAATTTGTTAATTCAAAATATAAAACCATCAATTTAAATTAGTTATTGTTCCAAAAATGATTAAAATTTTGGGATCCCAAGTGATTAAAATTTTATCTAACAATACAATATTAACAAAATTAAATACCTTAGCCACTTTTTATCGTCCACAGTAGTGTTCAAACCAAAATTCCTTTCACAAGTTGAAGGATACGAACTCTTGACAATCACACACCTTAAAAGCTTTACAAAGCTACAATAACAAACTGCTGGACGTAACGTTGCGGGAAGAAGTCTCCTGGATTCTGAACTAAATGTTATTAACGGGATTCATCAAACATCAACTTAATTGCTTGCAATAACTGCCTTCGATAATAAATTCTTAATTATTCTTCTGACTGGAACGGTACTCGTAATTACTTGAATGTTGCTCAAAGTAATTGTTGAAATTATTATGATTCGGCAAGAACAATATAACGGTATGAAAATCCCCTTTCCTTAAACATGGGAATTAACGCTGAGTTCTACTAACAAATGTCCGGAAACTAAACCATTCTTCAATAAATGAAGAATCACAAAATAACTGTAATTAAGCGGTACTGTAAAACTGTATTTTTATTCGAACTCGAAAAACTAAACGGCACTTTAAATAGTTAATTTGTTATTTTATCATAAACAAATTGAACGGTACTAACACATACTCAAACGGAAAATTGTTAAATTCACTTAACGGGATGTATATTTGTAATTGTACCCCGCCGAGGTCGGGGCACGCTATCGCACAAAACTTGAGCCGGACTGTATTCTATAGAGATCGAAACTGAAATCAAGTGTGTCTCGGACCACCAACTGAAGGCAAGTATATCGGACCAGTCACTGAACGGAAATCCACTTTAAAGGTTCTTTTTTTCGCGTAGAAATACATTACCAGATGCAAATCGATATTAACCAATAGCGAAGTCTCACTTCAAAAACAAGTATTGATTTTTCTTAGTACCCAATCAACGAATCGCTTGTTTTGGCTTAACCAATCAGAGCACAGCAACTCAACAGCAAGTATTGATTTTTCCTCTAAGACTGCAAACGCTTATATGAGTAACCAAAGAGATTTTTTATAATTCTAAGATTTGAAACCAACCTTTTTTTAAATAATTTTATAGGTATTTTTATATCGAATGCTAACGCAAGTTTACATTATGAAAAGAATTCAAATTTTCAGAACCGGACTTAAGATGTTTCTAAATATGTGGACGAAGCCACAATTATTCAGAGCTGATAGAAATACAGTGTGTTTTTTGTAAACAATAATATAGGAAATCCAATGGAATTTTATCATTTTCCTCGTAAGTTTGTACCCTTGCAAATGTAATTAGAAATCTTAGTATCAATCGAAAGAAGAATTCATTTTACGTCAAAAAAATATTAAACTTTATGAAGAAAACCAAAATCGATTTAGAAAGAGACTTAAAAAGCTTATTGATTTACTGCTTTTGGTAATAAGTTTATTAAAAAAGCTGGAAGCTGAGCGACGATTGGTGTAGCGGTTAATGCTTCAGATTCCTAACAAAAATCGCGAGTTCAAACCCCGTCATCTCGTATACTTTTTTTTTAATTGTATTGCTTACTAATTATTATTTTTAGAACTTTATTACAACGATTATTAATTTTTTTTATTGTTAGATATTTTCGCTACGGGGGTTTACCGTTACTTTTTGTACAATTTTAACTACCTATCAGAAAGACAAATGAAAAAAGGGCATAAAACTAATAATCCTTGTAATAAAGTTCTAAAAATAAAAAATTAGTAAGCAATACAATTAAAAAAAGTATACGATGACGGGGTTTGAACTCGCGATTTTTAATTAGGACTCTGAAGCGTTAACCGTTACACCAATCGGCGTTCAGCTTCCAGATTTTTTTAATAACTTATTACGAAAAGCAGTAAATCAATAAGCTTTTTAAGTCTTTTTCTAAATCGATTTTGGTTTTCTTCATAAAGTTTAATATTTTTTTGACGTAAAATGAATTCTTCTTTCGATTGATACCAAGATTTCTAATTACATTTGCAAGGGTACAAACTTACGAGGAAAATGACAAAATTCCATTGAATTTCCTATATTATCGTTTACAAAAAACACACTTTATACCGTTACAACAGCAAGGTTCGATCTATATAATTATTATTAATCAGAGTTAAAAGCTAAATGTTATGAGGGGCTATATTCTACTATCTTAATAAATTCACAAGAACATATATAATAATAAGAATTGCTACCAGCCATTACCTAGCGAACCAGACCCCAAAAGCTATGAAGCTTGTGCGGGAGGGAGGAGCAATTGTTACTATTACGCAGGCCCAACATGCGTCTGTATCCGACTTAACAGATGGTATAGCACGAATCCCACATTATGTTACATCTAAGGAATACTGCAGAAAACATTAACCAGATCTGCCGGTACTGAAAGTCGACCCCGAGCCGCTTGGGTGACAGACCAGCACGCTAGTCCCTGCACTACGAAGGCTCTTCAAAGGGACACTCTTAAAGCAGACCACAATCCTAGGAATTGATAAATCAAAAGAATTATAAATTGCAAAAAGATAGAGCAATGTATGTAGGTAAACTAAGAGGCACTAACGCATATACTCTACTAGAGGGACCTGGACACTATTCCATATTAGAACTATTTAAGTTGACAAAATAGCTATTATTATTAACTGAGACTTCGATATATATTATACTGTAATAAATGTTTAAATAAAATAATTTTTATTTATTTTTTTATTATATCCAAATCCTAATTGCTTTTAATAATTATTTGACACAATTTTTGTATCATCATTTACGACAACTGCATATAGGCAAGCATGAGACTTAATAATATCAAGGGGAACAAGTTAAAATAAAAGTTATGTAAAAGCTCATTAAAATCTAAACATTGATTAATTCATTTACCAACGAGTCATTACAGTTAAAAAATGAAACATCGAAGTCCAAACGCTATTCAAATATATCCAGGTGTATAAAAAAAATAAAAAATTCGTCAAGTTTGAATACTAACTGTTAAAATCAATTAAAATAATTGAGTTATTAATATCCTCTGATAAGTCTCTGATAAGCAACTTTCAGTGTTTGTTCTTTCTTTAACAGTTTGTCTGGAGGTGAAAATGTCATGAATTATATTTACTACTGTTGCATTTCAGACTTGTTATTATAAAAAATGCGTTATCGGTACTTACATAATTTATTTATGGGATAAAAATTGGACATGAATATTCAGTTTGATTAATACGCTAATAACAATTCAATGTAAATGATTATAAATCGAATTTGCATTGATTTGACGTCAAATAACCGGTTGCATTTTTCTTCCTTCAGGATAATACTGTGTTGTTTACATTATTTGTAAATTTTCTTTTTTTGCGCAGCAAAAATGCATTTATAATAATTGATAATAATAAACTTATTTGTATCAATTAATATGCTTATCTTATGTTTTCTTGCTTTAAAACCTGCACAAGGATAATCTTAAGAAAAACGTGGAAAGTTAGTTAGGAAAACAACACTATACGTAAAAGTTTCCAGGAAAGATTTCTAGAATCATATATAGATGGCAAGTTTTAATCTCTTATGGTAGAAAATTATCAGGATTATTTAGGTATATTGGGTTTTTGTGCACGGGCGCGATTATTGTTGAAACCATGATGAGATTTCCTGAAGAACAACCCACAAACTTTCAGCAGTGTTTGTTCCGTTTATTTGTTGCAAATCGTGACTTGTGTAATGTGTAATCGTGATTTATACCATTAACACAATTTCTGATTAAATAAACTTTTTTTTTATTTGAAAACCCCATTTGTTTACAATCTGTTACAATAACAATAAGTAAATATTGTGATAATCAAAGACTTAAATTTGAAGCTGATAAAAAGAATGTAAAATAATGCAATGTGTGTCCAAAGCAGCGATTTATTTAAAAATGGAATAAACATGTAGTAAATAATAATTTAAATGTGAAATTTTATTCACCCCTAACCTTATTTCGTAAATAAAGTGTTAAATATTAAAAAATAATATATTAGATAATCATCGTCTAAACAATTTTATACGTTCATGTTTATTTAATTTATAAAGAAACCGTATGACTTACCAGATGTTCCACTGCAGCCAGGCGCGTGCTGGGTCAATTCTAGGGCCCGGGAAAATATTACCTTAGATGGCCCCACCAACCCACTTCGGTTAATCTTTTAAGGATAATTTATTTATTTAAATTATTATTAGATTATCTATTATGTGGGATTCATTAGTCAGTACAATTTTACGTTCCTCTTGCGGAAGAAACTTGCAGAGAATGAAAGTTGTTATGGCTACGAGTCTGGGAGACGAGAGAGCCATGGAGGTCCCATCCACCGCAAACTATGATTTAGTAATTGCGAGGGGAAAAAATCTGCGTGAGGCACCATCAGCGGGATTATCTGCTGATTGAACGTAATACCAAGACGAATGAAACCTAGTGATTAGCCACAAATGTGTTGGAGTCTGGGAGTCTTCCAAGCGATCGTATCGTCAAACGTGATCTGCTTCTTCAAAGCATCAATGAGACTTTTCACCAATTCTGCTCCCAATACAGAACGCACAATTCCAAACGTGGGATGGAGATAGTTTTGAGAGGTACAACTCTAATTTTCGCGCACATCAAGAAAACTCTGATAGAGCCGTCAGAATATTGAATCCTTAAATACGCTACAGCAGCGGACCTCAACCATAGGGTCGCGACCTAATTTTGGGTCGCAAAAGTTTAACAATGGGTCACATAAATATTTATTTTTATTATATCATTTAGGTTTATGCTAAGAATGTATGCTATAAGGTCATGTAATTTTAAGTATCCCCCCCCTTTCCCTCTCGTATGGGTCGCCTTATCATTCTATTGATATTTCTGGGTCGCTAGATCATAAAAAGGTTGCGGAACGCTGCGCTACAGTACTGTAACCAATTTCAAACGCATCCGAGAATGCATGAAGTTCTTTTTTTGACGGCCGAGTCCAAATTAATAGGTTAAGCAAATTAGTATTGGTACTCAATCGTCACAGAATTTAATGCTCTACATTTGTGGTGTTAATGGACTTTTCGATTAAACGCTTAGTTTCATAGGAATTTGAGAAAGACCGGAGAAAATCCGAAAATTTCGAGGTTTTTTTAACATCACGGTTGAAGCTCCACTCGGAAATCAGGGCAAATTCAGATTATTCATATCAGAGACCTGCTTGAGTGATTAAAACGGTTTCCAGAACTCCATCCATTTTTGGAAGGCAGCCTCTTTTTTTGACCTAATTTTACGGGTATATAATACATCTAGACAATTTTAAATTTGAAAGTTTAGGAACGTCCAACTTGAACAAATTCCAGTTATTGATCACTGCCTCAGGAACAAGGTAATCCCAATCTATTTTCGCATTCCATAATTGCTGCATCAACCTTTTTGCAAAGAGAACCACTGGGGTTCAAAATCTTAAAGGATCGTAAATTCACGCTACTACCGATAAGATATTTCTTTTTGTGCGAAGACGAAAAAAAACGTCGTCCATGGGGTCCCAATGAAGACCTAAAGCTTTAATAAAGATAGGTTCTTCTTTGTCGAATTGAAGCCGCAAGAAGTTCCGGACAGTTACTTGTCCACTTTCACAACTCGAATCCACCAGATCGCTGAACCTGTATTAACTCCAATTGAAGTTTCTGGGCAGAACCTACAAGATCATATCCCCAAATTACGTTATCAATATAAATATGATTACGCAACGTATCCGCAACATTAGGATACTTCGATTTTTCTAAATTAGCAAGTTCTTAAATGGTTCGCAAGGCTAAAAACGGGGAAGAAGATTAGACTAAATCGTCGCTATTCGTCAGGTGTGGTCTAGTTGAACAGCGGCTAGATATATTGTTTTTACTTAAATAAATTTAATTGTTGATAACCTAAGTTCAGCCGTGTCGTAGGGCCCTTTGACGCATCTTTATACAGGCCCACCGGGAAACTCCCGGTATCTCGGTGGGCCAGCACGCGCCTGACTGCAGCACATGTTTGTTTTGAATTTCTGATTATCAGCTATACCATATAATAAAATTAAGACTGTGGTGCGGAGCTTTTATATAACACTTTTATTCCATCTAAATCACATAAAGAAACATTACTAGACAAGATTATTGGTACGTCAATGATCCGACATATTACACAGGCTTATCAGCAAATCTTTCTCGTCTCTGTATATAATAAATTGGAGGCTTGCAGAGGAATGCCTACTACCCAATGGTAATTATTTTTCAGATAATCGTTATACTAAATAATAAATTTATTATATCAAAAAAATATGTTATTTAAGTCGTAAGGAGTTCGCAAGTAGGTAGATTAGAACTAAATAACACGTACAGGAGAGGCCCTAACACACTTCCTTGTTGAATTCCAGATTTGATAGAGTATATTGTTGATTGTTCATCGATGTTTTTAACTAGAAAATCGCGATCTTGGAGATAGGACTTAAGAACAAGGAAATAATTTAAGGATAATGGTTTTCTTGCTTTCGCCGGTATGCCAGACTTTGTCAAATGCCTGGCCAACATTAAAGAAGGCACCTGAGCAATATTTCTTGTTTTATGTATGATGCACAATTTTTTCATGTCACATTCTACTTGTTCGATTCGGCATGGTTTTACCTGAACCCAAACTGATGAGTTGGTATAATCTGACGTTCTTCTCGACTAAGTCTGACTTTCAATAGTTTTCCCAGTTCCATGATATTGGGGGGGGCACCTACTCTCCTGTATGAGTATCAGAGTTATCTTCTATTGAAGAAGAAAGTCTTGTTCTCAAAAGGGCGTTACAAATATAGTATAGTAGCAGTTACAGTGCTTTATTTGGCAGTTAAATCTAATTAGATCATAACCAGGAGACTTCTTTGAATTTTATGCATTAATGACTTTTGCGACATGGATTTTGTAATTCTTTCTAGTGGAGGTGGTAACTCATAAGATGCTTCAAGGTAATAAATGATTCTATTTTCATCATCATCCGAAATTTCTTGAGGGATGCTGTCTAAAAACTTTTCACAGGTGCTTAGCAAAGGCTAAAGCTTTCTCTTTGTTGCTTTTAATCCACGTTCCATCTTCTGACCGGATAGAAGCATTGATTAGTTGAAGCTGAAGTAATTGTTTTTACAGCTTTTTAGAGCGAGTAGTCACCCACTTCTGTTGGAGATATGTAGGTGCAATAAGTATTTGTTTAATACCAATCTTTTTCTTGTGACTGCGCATTCTTTTTAAATCTTGAGTTACCTTGTTTAGGATTATTTTTGTTTGTCTGCTTGCGCCTTTGCTATTTACCATTGTTTTCGTAGTCTTCATTTCTCGGCAATTGTTTCTTTGATTAAAGTGGGTAAATTAATGTTTACTGTTCTGAGGGAATTGGAGCTTTTTGGATACTTCTGGTATTCTACAGCTTTTGATATTTTTTGATCAGTTTTTAGAGGAATGTTTAGATCTAAATTATTATCAAGTAATTCTTTAAAATAAGTCCAATTTGTGTTCTTGTTACTTAATGAACTAAGTATCTTACTAGATAATCTCTGTACTTAGGGTTATTGACACCGAAAAAAGCAACACCAAAGCAAGAAGTAGCAGTAAGGAGATTGGTAGAAATATCTTTCGTTATACAGGAATCATCTAAGTCTGAAAGTTTATTTTTGTCGGTTTAAGTTGTCTAATAGGTTGGTTGACCAGTTGATAGATGCTTTAAATTGTTGAGCTACAAAGTCAAATACAGTTGTCTACTTCTCCGGCAACAATTCTGGAACCTCAAAAGGTATACTTGACATTATAGTTGCCACTAGCAATAAATCAATTTTCTAGTGTCTTGTAGAAATCTTTGAATTATTATCTTTTTTGTATTATGTGTTTTGGAGAATACTGCATAGCAGACATTTCAGCAGCATGTTGTGTCACACCTTTCGCATTCTATATAGCTATTTTTAGAAACTTACTCATTTTGTAAGATTACTAACAACAGTCGTTAGTAGGTCTAACATAGGCCCCATCTGCTCCATAAGCGTCTTCATCATGATTTCTAGTTTAGAAAACTCAATTGAGAGTGTTGCTATTGCGTTATTTGGTAATTGTGATACTATTTATTTCCGGAGTACTCAGTTTGTGAATTGTTGTTTACTACTTGAGCATATGTCATGTGTGGTTGAATTGGTCTAGGTGTGATTATGGTGGTTTTCTTTTTAGGTCGTAAAGATGCATATCCGGGTTTCATGATATTTTTGTAAACAACACATGCTATGTAGTTATACTTCGCAGAGAATACAATTTACATTTGTGGATTTTTTCTTAAGCATACAGCTGTAGCGTGGTTTTCAGTGCATTTAACGCAACGTGGTGTCTAAGGTGACAGCAAGTCTTCGTGTATCCATATCACTGACATCTAGCACATTGTGGAATGTTTTTTTCTGTCGTAGCGGTTCTAATTTAACGTTTTGGTGCAGCAAGAATTCCATATTATAGGTTTCTTTGTTTTTATCGTTTGGCTCAAGCTCCTCTAAAACATTGGTAGTAGGTCCTTTTATACCTGATAAAAATTTTGGAATCATTTTGATTATAAATAACAAAGATATAGGGGTGTCTTGCTGAAATAAAAATCTGAATACAATTCTAATAATGTATTTAAAATAATTATTATTGAAGATTCATTAACCCAAATTTAGTTTTGGGGTTTTCAAGGAGTCCAGCAGAGAATTCCCGTAACGACTTGTACGATTAATAATAATAATTTATTGTCCATGAAAGCTTTAAATTTCTTCCTAGCAGCCATTGCTTTGTTTCTGTATTTTAGTTTTACTTTCTCTGTTTTTTTGCTGATATGTTCTTTCCATTTCAGTTTTTGATCTAGGTGTTTAGTGAAGCTAAGTATTTAACTGATTTTCTTGTGTGGGATCACTATGTTGTTTATTCTGATTGGTAAATATTCTATTCTCCTGTTTGTGAAGTTAACATGTATGGATTTGGTATCGTTGATTTTTATGCACCACATTTTTGTTCATGGCTTTATTGTGTTCATTGTTTCTTGTAGGATTGTTCTTGTTCCTTCATGTGTGTTTCCTAATGTTAAAACTGCTGTATCATCGTATATCACATGTATATAATAGTTACAATACTGGCCCTAGGAAGCTACCTTGGGGCACCCCTGCTCTTACTTGCTTGAACTCTGAGTTTTTCTGAGCATTTTCATGTTGAATTCTGAAAGTTATATCAGTCAGACACACTTTTATTATTTCGATGTATTGTTTTGGAAGGTATTTTCTTAGTTTTTCTAGAAGGCCTTTATGCTACACCTTATCGAATGAATATAGCCGAATAGATTTTCTTTTCCTTTAAGGCTTTTTCTATAACCTTCATTATCCAGTGGGGTTAATCAGTTATTGAGTGTTTATTACGGAATCCAAACTGGTGTGATGGTATTAACTGCTTGCTCAGGATTACGTTATTAATTCGTTTTAATAGGATTTTTCCGAACACTTTGGAGATTATCGGTATACAGGATATTGGTCTGTAGGTTTTAATATTGTAGTTTTTGTAATAACATGTTAGTGAACAAATTATACCCTGCCGCACCTTGCCCCTGCCATACCCTTTTCTTGGGACCAATATGTTATTTTATTAGTTTAGACACTTATTTAGGTGTTGTCTGTTGCATTCTTTCTGCATCTCCCTTCATCTTGGATGTTTACTGTAGATTGTTGTCCTTTTGTTTCAGCATCGTGAGGTTTGCAAATATTTTCTAAATATGTAGCAAATGCTTTTGCTTTTTGGTTTGCTTCGCTTGCCCAACTTGCATCTTCTTTTTGTATTTGCTTTATGGGTTTATTGCATTTTTTACGGTATTCCAGAGTGAGTAATCTGTATACTGATATGGAGTCAGCTTTTGTAGATAGCTATTAATTGATTCCTTGTTAATCCCCTGCATTTATTTTCTAATAGGTTGAGCTAAGTTGTTTAGCCTATTTTTATTTTCTATTGTACGGGATCTTTAGAACATTTTTCTAGCTTTTCTTTTCTCTTCTATTACATGTCTTATTTTCCTTGGATAGTTATACCCTAATGTTTCGCGTTTTGTAATTTGTGTTTTTCCATGCTGCATTTTGTACAGCTTAAACCAGTTTTTTGTGTTTCGGTTTCTAGTTGCTATACTGTTTGGATTGAAACATTCGGTTTTATACTTTTACTAAGATCTTCTTGAGATTCTTCCCAGTTTGTAAACTTCGAATTTAATTCTCTCAATATTATCTGATATGGTGCTAGTTTCCCGCTGTCTGACCTAGACGAATGGAGGAGAAGTAAAGTGAGGTTTAGCCCGGTCACGGAGTGCGCTCGCTGACCTATGGGAAACTGCATGCCACCAGGTAGAGTCTTGGATATGACAGTATGGGGGTTCGGCTTTGGCTGTGCAGTGCCAGTCGTCGGATTCCCAGAAATGGTCTAAAGACCTACGCTTAAGGGGCGTTGTTGCGAATATACAGCCTCTCGCGTTCCAGACAATTTCACCCTAACGGGTACACACCGGGATGCTACTCTGATGGGCCTTATAAAGTAGCCTTGAAACGAAGCTCTGTCAGGAGCATACCATGCCCAATAACTTGGAAATCGGGGTGGCAAAACCATTAAAAAACCATTTAACGTCCCGTCACATTTCAGGTTAGATTCTATTGGGCAGTGGTTCCATACTTAGGCTGGAGGAAGGAACTCGGCCCCGCATGAAAGAGGGTGGGCTAGTTCTGATGTCCCTAACTTGAGTTGGGGAATAGTCTTAATGCTGGACGAGGAACTCGACTCCGCATGAAAGAGGGCGGGCTAGTTCCGACGGGTGAGCACGTTAGCTCCGGTACTAGCCTGGAGAGTTAGTAGAGTGTGGATAGGCAACATCGTTACGACCAGTAATTGGTAGCATTTACTAAGCAAATGAGCGCTGATTACATTTATTAATAGTATATTATGTATTAAGATCTTAATTGAATGGCTTAGAGCCGTCAGAGTCAGTTAGAGTCTGAGGCCAAAGCCGAAGTCGCTAAAACGATAAAGGGCTCTAAAACACTAATTAAGCCCGAAATGCATATGTTAGTTTACGTCCAGTCTAAGTTTAAATTAATGTTTAATTTTAAAATAAAAATAATTTAAAAAGTACAAAACTTTAAGTAGGTAGGTGCAGTGGTATATAATTACTGTTGATACTATGGAGAATATGTAAACAAGGGTAGCTATTTTTCTAGCGGGCTCTAAACAGTTTTACAGCCCTAGAGCTCTAATTTAGCAATTTATGCTCTAAAAACAGGCTCATAAACCGGTCAAAATCGCCCGACCGGACATAAAAGTTTTAAAATAAGGAATAATCTCGAGACGTCATAGAGTCTGCAATACTCTGTATTCATCAATATTTTTCTGCTTTTTCTCTATTTACTTAATTTTAATCTAGTTTCATTATGCTATTATACAAGTAGCAAACTGTTTACTTTTCCCTAGAAGTTACCTTTTCAATTTTGTTAAAGTTACAAATGTAAAGACAATTCCTTTAGGTTCTACAATTTATGTTCATTTTTTTTTTCATTTGAATCATCTAAAAGCATTTGGCGGTCGAATCGAAAAGAAATCCTTTTCGTTTTATCTCATTGTTTTAGGTAGATTGCCAACCAAACTGAATGCACTCCCATCTCTTTAAAGTTTTACATCAGAAAATTTACACTTGTTGTGGGTTTTTATAAAGACGTTTCTATTTTATTTCCCTGTGGTGCCTTAACTTCCTTGAAATGGCAGGATGGAAAAAAACACTGGCATATACGCGTTCACGTTTTAAGAAAACTAAAATAATATCTGGAGAAAGTGACTTTGAATAGCAACGGGTTAATTGCATGTTATATATACCTTCAGATTGAAATGAGGAGAAAGTAGAGAAAATATAACGTAACCTAGGTTTTGCCTTTGTTTATTTAATAATATCCGATAGAGTTTTATTATATATTCAATAAACATGCGATTTGTTAAGTAATTTAATAAATTAATGGTATTTTTTTATTCTGTTAATTGTTATTATGCATACCTGTCTGTGACCTGTGACTTGCATGTGATCTGTCTTATGTAAAAGTTGTTTAAAAAATTAGTGCTAATATGCTAATCTTAGTAGAGGTAGGTAATTAAAAAGGTATTAATTAAAACTAATTTCTGGAGAAAATTTTTTTTAATTTTATTATGCAATATCATTTTAACATTGAACATGTAACATAGTAGCTTCCTGCCGTTGGGCTTAATAAATTTGGAGCATCTGACCATTATAATTTAAGTGTTTAATTTTGTTTTAAATTATCACGATTAAACTGATGTGTAACTTTAATTAAAAAGGAAATAAAATAAATTCATTAGTAAATGATTCAATTTATAGTATATTAATTAATACCTGACAATTGTTTCGACACAATATGTATTATAATGTAAATATTATTGTATAATTATGGTACACGTAATGTAGAAGACTCATTATGTGCTCGGCTGTCGTCCTCGTTGTCCTCCGGATTGATGACTAGGCTGATGGATCGAAGATGACACTAAGTTTACATTTATTTGTAATTAATGTATTTCTTGAAATTGTGTTTATCAAAATGAAACTAATTTTATTTACTTCATAATGTCTATTCAAAATTTATTTAATACGAAGTATTCCGAAATAGGAAAAAAGATACTAACGCAATTAAAAAAATATATTGTATAATAATCCTTTTATACAAATAAAAACTATACAGGGTGTGCTGTTTAACAGTCTCAATCATTCGGACAAGATTCTGGCTATTGCAATGCAATTGAAAAGACTGCATATTTCGACCTCTAGTTTATAAAATCAGAATTCGAACCCATCTAGTTGTGCTAGTATCGGATATGACGTCATCGGTAGTTTTTTAACTGGAATGATTAGGTTTGAAATCGATAGTAAGTGTGATTCTGAATACAAAAGTATTGAGGTACTGCAGATCTAAAATGCATATTAACGGTGCTAGAACAAATTAACGGATGATGTTTTGTTTAACGGTCTACACTCCATCATTCGGACAAGATTCGGGCTATGGCAATGCAATTAAAAGAACTTTGCATATTTCGACGAGCTATTTGCATATAGTTTACGAAATCAGTATTAGAATCCATCTTAGAAATTGTGCTGGTGCCGGATATAACGTTATTGGCAGTTGTCCGAATGATTGAGTGTAGGCTGTGAAACAGGACAGCATCCATTAATTGACACTAGCTTAGTACCTCAATACTTTTTTATTCAGAATCATACTTACTATCAATTTTCATATGTACTTCAAACTTAATCGTTCCATTTAAAAAACCTCGATGACGTCATATCCGATACCAGCAGAAGTTCCATGATGGGTTGTAATGCTGACTTCGTAGATTAGAGGTCAAATTATGCAAAGTTCTTTTAATTCCATTGTTCGAACTATTGAGTGTAGACTGTTAAACAGGGCACTCTGTATATCTGTATCTCAGAGGCAAACCCACGCCAAGTCCTAATTTCTCAAATTCGAGAAAAAATTTCTTTATGAGTGTTTAACAAAGAAAAACTGATTTTCTAAACGTTCAATTGCCATTTCTGAAAAATTACATTTTTGGACTTGACAAAGTTTGCCTCTGGTGTACAGTTATGGAAAAGAAGACTATAAAATATAATGTTATTTATTTGTATATTTTTATTAACAAATACTATTTTCCTACATTTAGTTTTATTATCTTTTACAGTTAGTTTGATATTGAATTATTTTAACAATTTGGTTTTACTTCTGAAGTTCGTTAATCTTTAAATTACATTTAATGGACAGACAGAACCTTTTCCTTAGACAAAATTCGAACCTATCATTATTATTACTATTGTTTCTTACTCCCCGGATTCTTGGTTCATTATGGTATTACTACGAGTAGCTCCAACATTTCTGCGTTATTTTTTTTAAGTATTAATTAACATCAATATCTGTATGATTTTCCAATCTTAATATCATTTAGCCGATATTTGTACATGTTTGATACAAATCCGTATACAGTTATTACAATAGGGAGTCGCCTCACTTAAAAGATCGGTAGTCGATGGGTAGTGCGAGTGAGATATCTGTACCAATGCGTCGGTACCTTACCCTTCTCCTCAGTTATCATTCGACTAGTTGATACTTACTACTAGTTGTTGACGCTTGCGCGTACAATACATACATCTCTAATTGGGTCGATAATTTTATTTTATCGGTAAATATGTACAACAAAGATAATGCAATAGTTTAATATAACTACAATCCTTATCAAATTTTTATGCTAGTAATTTAGTGGGAAAAATAGAAGTGATGTTGCCGTATTACCACGTTGTTGAAATGGTGCAATCTGTCAATTGTATTTCTTTGAATTATAACAGCAGGAACGTTCACCTCAACTAAAGTGAACTTTCTCGCGTCAAGTCGAGAGAAGCAAAGCAAGTTTTTACATCTTAAGGTTCAAGTGTACCCAAAAAATGTGTGTTGTTTGTTTAATAAATAATATAATAATGTGATAACTTTGGTTTTAAGTTAATAGTCTAGGAATGTTAAAAACTTACTTACCTAACTTGTTTTGGGAAAAAAAAATTTTTAATTAAATTATTTCACATGTTATACGTGAAGAATTGATTTTGGAGAAACTGTACATTCAAAATTAATCAAAACTTAAGTTTCATAGTATTTGAACTATTTTCCCAAAATTTTAAGAAAATCGTTCTGTCTAGGGATTAAACTATTACCTCCTTTTTGCCAAAAAAATTATTGCCAGTTTTTTTGGCAATAATTTAGTCGCTAGACATACGATTTTCTTAAAATTCTGGTAAAATAGTTCAAATACTATGAAATATAAGTGGTATTATTTTGGTTAATTTTGAATGTACCGTTTTTCTAAAATTAATTTTTCACGTATAACATGTGAAATAATTTAAATAAAAAAATTTTGTTTCCAAAACAAGTTAGGTAAGCAAGTTTTTAACATTCCTAGACTATTAACTTAAAACCAAAGTTATCACATTATTATATTATTTATAAAACAAATAACACACGTTTTTGGGTACACTTGGACCTTAAATAGTTAGTAAATGGCTTAATGTGCTGTCGACAAATAAGATGATAACATGCACATTTCTTTGTAGAACATTCTTTTCTACATGAGCACTTGGAAAATCTTTGCCCTTGCCTAAATGCCGTTATTTAGAACAGGCAGTTAATAAACAAGTATTCAAGATGTTCCTACAAATAAGCAGGTTTCTTGGCGATGGGCAACCTCTAGTACTCTCTTTACAATGGGCAAAGCTTCTACAAGTGCTCCTGTAAAAAATGTTCTGCAAAAAAATGTGAATGTTATTACCTTATTTGCCGACAGCACATAAAGGCATTTACTAACTGGCTGTTCTAAACAACGGAATTTAGTAAATGCCTAGGCATATAGCAAAATCGTATAGATTTATTTTCGTTTCACTATCTGCCCCGTCACTTAGTAAATGACTAGGCAGATAATTATTTGCCGGATTTGACTATTTGCCTACGACATATATAAATAAATCATTTTATTAAATTTATGATAACCCTAACTTATTCCAATTTCTTGGTGCGCGTTGTTTGCGCGAATTTGTTATTTTTTCAAATAAGTCGCATTAGATTAAATGCAGAAACATGTATTTCTTTATTTTGGATTTACTCTTATTTAAAAAAATTGAAATCGGCTTTACCTCAGCTATAAAGTCCTCTTTAAGAGTTAACGATTAAGAATCAAAAATCAAATGTTTCCACTATTTACAAAATTATGTTCGAAGTAACCATCTTCAGTCCCTATAGAAGCTTGGCAACGAAGGAAGGAATTCTAGTAAAGAGGAATCAGTGTAGATTTGGCGATCAAAAGTTAGCAGCTAAAACTCCGAAAACAGCCAAACGTTCATTGGCGTACCATCAAGAAAAATGGGCCAATTGACTTGATATTTTACATTTAATCACCTGCTTCCGACTTTCTCCGCTTTTTGACATTTCAAACATGGTGGAAGATATCAAACGAGATTCTAACTGTCACATAAACTACTCAGCTCCAATCGTATTGTAGGGAGTTGGCAATTGGGGTTGAAGTATTTATAAACACCAGGTATTAAGCATTTTCTTGAGATCTCATGACTTTTCATGAGTTTCGTCAACTTTTCGTCGTACAAAACTTAGTGGAAAATGTTAAGAGAGGTGCAAGTAATCACATAAGCCTCTCATTGCTGTAGGGTGGCCAATGGGGTTGAAGTATGAATTAACTCTAGATATTAATTATTCCTCTTGAAAGGAGGATATCGGCGAGATAGGCGTTTTTGGGCCATGCATTTAGACATAGTCAACTATGAAAAAAATGACAATGTCATTATTAATCATTGTCTTGATGAAGTATAATAAGCATCGAGAATTTATTTTAATTGTCTTATTTAAATAATGGCTCCCACTAAATGCTTTGGATGCAATAGTTACATCAACAAAAAAAGCACTGCAAAAATAGCTGGTAATCGAGTTTTCAGGCAATTTTTGGAACATGTACGAGAGCAAAGGGGTGTCGGTTGGATTGAGCCCGCGCCAAATTCTAAAATGTGCATCGATTGTTATCGCACTTTTCGGCGTCAACCACTAAGTAAGATATCTTATACGATCTAAGCACATCAATATCTAGAACTGTTTAGGGATGCAACCAAACGAAAATGAAATGATCATCGAGTTAGACAATAACGAGAACAATAACGTGGACAACAATAATGATCATATGCCGTTCTTAAAATTAATAATAATAGAAAATTCCTTGTCTTTTGTTTTTCAGTTATCTATATCAACTTTTGTTTTTTGTTAACATCTCTGAAATCAGTTTGAAGCTCTGCAAAACTTTCCTACTTTAACCTTTCTTCTAACTCGTATAATAGGCGAGATACCAATGTTGATGCCTTCAGTTTGGGACACGCTGTATAATATATACCTGAAATTGCGATCTTTAAACAACATTTTATTAAATTGAGGTAACATTATGAATGTAGTAATTTTATTTATTTCATTTCGTATTTCAAACAATTGTTTATGTACCAAAATTAGTAAGATAAAGTATATCTTGATCTCCGTTGTCAATGACACCGGAGTTCAAGACGTTCTTGATCTCCGTTGTTGTTGGCAACGTAAATAATTTGATGTTGCATTATAGCCACACGCATGCATGCATGCTGCTTTTTATCTCCTTAGTTACGCGTATGATGACAGACAAGGCAACTTACTTCTTTATGCAATAAATTCGGATGGATTTTAAAAGGGAGAAATTAGGATTGAAATACGAATTAAATAAAACAACTTATGCAATACGGAGATCAAGCTTCTTTAAATCCTCGAAGATGTTATAACGCCTCGGCTGGCGCCTCGGCGTTATACATCTTATTGGATTTAAAGTATAGCTTGATCTCCTAATTACATAATATATATTATATTAGAGTTTGTGTCAGGTTTGCTCCACGATATCGCAACTATTTAAAATAGAGGAGCTATAAAATTGAGCTTTGGACATCTACTGACTTTGAAATGAACTTGCCAGGTATGGTGGTGTGTATTCGTGCTAATTGATAACGCACAGTTAAAAGGGATGGGTGAACTTTGTTTCTAGTACACAAGTGTTAATATAACACGAAAAAATAATTCTTCATAAATCAGTAATTAGGAAATTTTCAAAATTATTTTCTATCTGCTTTATATATTGACAGTATTTCCAACAATCATGTCTAAAGGGCACAGTCGCACAATCACTCAAGTCATTGTTGTTTTCATCGACTTGTATCTTCGCGGCACCTTTTTGATTATTGCGTAAAAAACTATTGATTTCCTAAATGTTTCGCAATTCTGCAAAAAAGTTTTTTTTTCATTTCAGTTCAATATTATGTAGAATATAAATGTTACCCACGAAATAGCATAGTTTTCTTTGTAGTTATACCTATAATATGATGGATATTACTATTATTATTATTCTGTCGAATACTACTATTTTCAACATTAACGAATACTATAAAATATGAGTGACCTACCTGTATTATTCCAGTGTTTACAAGGAATTTTAACAAGATAGTAGCAGTTGTATTATCATATCATGGCCCTGAAAAATAAAACGATAAAACGTGGTTATTAAAATTGTTAAAGAGGAATTCAAAATGTTCTTACATACAAACCGGTTATCATTATTCTATTCTCTAAAATCTAAAGGCCAGTTGTACTAATATTTTAATCTCTACTTAACGTTAAGTACAGCTAATTCCCAATGTAAATTACTATCGCCTAGTTCTAATTAATGAAAGTCTTATTAGGGTTTTAAGGCCCCTAGTAGCACACAATATTTCTTTAATATTTAAAAAATATAAATATAATATATATATAATATTATATGTTTTTTAAATATTTAAAAGAATAAGAAAATATTTATAAAATATTGAAAATGAAATATTTAGAAATATATTGATATACATATTAAATAAATACTAGGGAAACCTCGTCAAGACATGACGGTTAAAAGCATTGAAGGATTTCCCTATATGCAATATTCGATGTGTGATTACAATCTTTCGGATTTTCTTGAGTGATTATTTAAATAAACGCAACTAGTGATGGAGTCGAGCCGAGTCGAGGCGAGCTTTCCTAGAAAGCTCGACTCGACTCGAAAAAAAATATTCAAGCTCGACTCGAAACTCGACTCGAAATAATCTGTTTCAACTCGACTCGAAACTCGACTCGAAATAATCTGTTTCAACTCGACTCGAAACTCGGCTTGAAATCTAGTCGAGTTTCGAGTCGAGTCGAGCCGACTCGTTTTGGAATCATAGTTATTTTCCAAATTCATATAACAGTCGCGAAGACTTTTTTCTGCTCTTAGTCAGAAAACGAGTCGCTTGCGGCGACTAACTGTCGTGACTGCCAAAGTCTGCCATATTGAACATAAAAATCAAAATCTCAGTAAACAAGAGAAAGATCAATGTTTGCACTGATTCACCACTAAGTCTATACGTTAAAACAAATCGTTGTTAACAACTTGAAAGAAATCTGTAGACTGGCTACAGATATTTACTACATATCTTTTTAAACTTTTATCGATTCTTTTTATTACACTTTAAACCAAAAATGTGAATTCTTAGCAAATTTTAGGTAGTTTTCTTGTGATTATGTCTTTAAGGTGCCTAAATAAACAATAAATGTGTCAGTAAGTAGCCGGTGATAGTACACAGGTTACAAAGAAAGGATTAAGGGATGATTCATTGCGGCTCCTTTTCATTACCCATCCGGTTTAAAACCAAATGTTAAACAAATTTTTAGAAAATCCTGAAATAAGTCAGCAAACCTTTTTAAATAAAGTGTTAAATTGACTTGTTGAAGAAGATTCTGGAATCCGGTTTGTTTTTTGATCTTGTCCGTGTACTTACACCAAGGTGTCATTCACAATTTTAAACAATTTTACAGTAAAAAGAATTGTACTGCAAATGATAGAGCAAATGGACAACAACCAACAGCTTAAAGCCATAAATGTTTTCGATGCTGTGCGTTTGATACGTTTGTCATGGAGTCAGATTAAACCAGAAACAATTAAGAATTGTTTCAATAAATCGGTTTTTTTCAGAGAATTGAAGGAAAATCATGTGGAATACAAAAGTGGAATACAATAAACTCTGAGATTTCCTTCAATGAATACATAGAAATAGACAATAACGCTGTTATTTGCGGTACACTTGACGAAAATGATATCGTTTCAGAAGTTAAAACAACTAACAAAAACTCATTGTCTGAAGATTACTTAGAAGATGAAGTCAGAATCCCACCATCAAATAGTGAAGCAAACAATGCAATCCTTATATTGCAACAATATTTTGAAAATTAAGAGTCCACTGAAAGTGAAGTGTTTGATTATATTAATAAATTAAAAGTCATCATTAATCTTTATAAAAAAACAAAACAAACTAAAATTACTATTTTTTTTTATAATTTAACAAATCCACGACGTTATCGACACGTTTTGAACATAAAAGATAAGATCAGATTGCAAGCAGCAACTCTTGTTACTTCAGCTGTTAAAAACTTATAAAGTGGCGTGCAGGAGTTACTTTTTAACATTTTGTTTGTCATTGATGAATACATTACACCCTAATAACGGGATAAAATAATTATATAATAATTAAAAATTTCATTATGTTTTAAGTGTTATAGTGTAATGAAGCCATTTAAAGAAAAGTAATTGCGCAAATTCTTAGTTATAATCCGTTAAAGTACAAAATAGGGGAAATACTGTAAACTGTACAATTTTCTCGAGCCGGCTCGAAAAGCTCGCAAAACTCGACTCGACTCGGGCTAGACATACGTGAAGCTCGACTCGACTCGAATAAAGAATTGTCGATCTCGACTCGAAACTCGGCTCGAAATCGAGTCGAGTTTCGAGTCGAGTCGAGCTTGCCTCGGGCTCAAGTCCATCACTAGCTTCGGTATCTGCTTTTGTTAAACCATTTTTCATGTTTTTGTATCCTCCAGGACACTTGCACGTTGGTATGCCATAAAATTTATTTTTCATGCAGCAACAAATTATCGTGGAGCAATCGCAAAAAAATTAAGTTACAACCAATTACTACACAATGGCAAGTATTCAGAGATTTAACATTTTTAGATACTGATTACTGGGTTACGAAAACTGGAAATATTCCAGTTTCCACTTTTTGACATCCGTAATTTAAAATGCTTTTTAAATTGTGTTTAGGTTATAAACTATTCAACCACCCTTGAGTTTGTTAAAGTACTCGGGAGCAATGCTGCATTGCTACCTTCTGTTTATTTTCCTATACCAGTAAATTGACTGGTAGTATCGCAACCCGTCATAGCATCTAAAGTTTTTTTTTTAATCCAGACCTCCAAACATATTTCATAAATTGCGATATATCTTTTCCGTTCTTGTCTTGTACATCTACTTTAACATAGACAGAAAGTTTTTCAAGCTGTCAAATCGGATTGGAGATTTTAGCAAAGAGATTTTTGATCAAATGGTACTCAAATAATTTCATGGTGTTATGTAATTAGTTGCAATTTAATTCTTTTGCAATTACTAGACGAAAATCTGTTCCTGTATGAAAACTAAGTTGTCTACTTGAACTACCAGTCAATTTACTGGTATAGGAAAATAAACAGATGATAGCAATACAGCATTGCTTACAAGTACATTACCAAACTAAAGAGTGGTTGAACAGTTTATTAGCCAAACTGAATTTGGAAAGTTTTTTAAATTACGAATGTCAAAAAGTGGAAACTGGAATAGTTCAAGTTCTCGCAACCCAAGAATTGGTACTTAAAAATGTTATATCTCTGACTACTTGCATTGTGTAGTAATTGGTTGTAATTTAATTGTTTTGCAATTGCTGGACGACAATTTGTTGCTCCATGGAAAATAAATTTTATTGCATACCAACGTGCAAATGTCCTGGAGAATGCAAAAACATAAAAAATGGTTTAACAAAAGCAGATTCGGAATTCCAAGTATTCAGAATGAAATCGTTTACTCAGTTTTTCTTTCTGAATTTCTTCCTTTCAAATAGTTAATAAATAATTGCACAATATATTTTTATATTTTATATGTAACAATTGATTTTCTTTGTATTATATTTTTGTTTATTATTTTTAATTATCTCAGGGAAAATACATTTTGTTGCTATAACCTTATTAATAAAGTTACTTATGTGATGTTATTCTGAGGGTTCTGCTTAAATAACAACCACATCCAGTATATCAAACTATACTTGTTTTGGCAGATCAAATGACTCTTGACATTACATTATTTTATTTTATGGTTATAATACGTCTCAGATAAAATTAAACCTTTTAATTTAAAAAATTTCTAATGACTAATTGATTATAACATATACTATAGAAATATAAATATGTCAACAAAATTTATAGCATGCTCATACTTTACTATCAGTTTTAATCTGCCATTATACTTGCATATATCTTTACATGTGTTATCATTAATCGATGTAAGCAAAAAAAGGATACACGTATTACTTACTGTCTATTCATCAATTCACTTTCAAAACACACCCAAATGTTTTCTTCAAGTTCCACTCCAATCCACGATGTCCCTAACGTTGTAATTATGGATATCCAAATCTCTGCCTATTTGTTTCTTTTCTTTCTTTTTTATATCTCACATCAATTCCATATCATTGACAGTAAATTGAACTATAACTTTTCGCACTGGACACCTATATCTATTGATAATAGATTGCTTCTCTTCTACGTATTACCAATAAACCCTTTAGCAAAGTTATAAGTTTAGTTTAAGGTAACACTAAAATCACCACAAAGACATACTGTATTATTTGACTTTAGAATTAGTACAACAGGTGTAGCCCATGTAGATGTATTTACTTTTTCAAAAATACCTGCCTCAACCCATTTTTCTATTTCCTTCTCAACCAAAGGTAAAATCTTGAAAGGTACTGGACTAGGTCTTAGAAAAATTGGTTTTGTATCAGGTATTAAAGTCAAATTAGCTTGAATTCCTGTGATTTTAGATAAACCTTCCTCAAAAATGTCTTTGTAAGTATTTGTTAGTAAATTTAATTTTTCATCTAAAGACGATGTAATCGAATTTAGAGAATTTTGTTTAATTTCTAACATATCTAACTGTAGTAACCATTCCCTACCTAATAACGATCCTTTATTAACATTAGTAATATACAAATTTAATTCTTTCTTAATGTTTAAGAATGTAACCTGTACTGGTACGTAAACTAGAACCTTAAAAGAAGTTTTGCAAAAGGTGATAAGCTCCAGATCAGAATGAACAATGGAAATTGATGGAAAGAGATTAAAGAGTTGATCTTTATTTATTAACGTAACAGATACACCACTGTCTACTTCAAACGTAATATCTTTATCATTTACCTGTAATGTAGTTAAAATCTTTTTTCTAAATTCTGTATGTTCAACATGTAAGACCTCTGCCACAGTTCCATGCTTGTAACGATCTTAATAGTTTTCTCATAATTTAAATCTTCAGTTTCCAACAATCTTGTTTGTATTCTTCTATCTCTAATACCAAAAACAATTTGATTCCTTAAACCAGTCTTCAAATATGTTCCAAAACTACAATATATACTCAATTTATGTAAAGCAGCAATAAAATCTTGAAAATCTTCATGTTCTTCTTGTTACGAGATTGAAATTTAAAAATCTCAGCAATTTCCAGAGGAGATGGGTCTTAGATTTAACAGTTTAGAAATTGATTTAATGTGTCTCTACTAAACCTTGTACGAACCTTCAAATCTTTGCAACCATCTTTTCCACGTAAAGTTTTCATTATTGAAAGTTTCCATGTTAAAATTTCCTAGCATCACCATTTCTGCCATTTTAAAAATAATTTCTGGGCTCTTTTACTTAAATCCTCGTGGCCAATTTAACTGTTATGTATGTATGTATTGAATAAAAGATCTGAAGAAGGCAATTCTTTCTATTAAGTTTTATTTCTTTTAACTCTAATACAAAATTGACAAAATTAAAATTATTAATTTATTATTTTCATATGTTCTCTTTTTTTACCCAAGGCTGACTCGAAAACTAAACTATTATAATAGGAAAATTCTAACAGTTTAGAAATTGATTTAATGTGTCTCTATTAAACTTGTGACAATCTCACTATCCATTTTTTTATATATACCTGGTTTGTTATATGTTATGCTTACGCATAAGCATTATCCTTGACATCAGCTGGTTTCTTTATTCAATAAACAACTACAATATTCATGAAATTGTTAGATTATTTTATTAACTTCATTCACAGAGAAGAATCAATTTGTTTCTCCAAAAAAAATTCTTTTTTTTATATAAAGTCTCTTGATCTCCAAAATTATCATATTTCAACTCTCTATGGTTACATATTATGTAATCTTTTGAAATTTCAGTCTATTATTATTTAACAATATATTTATCAATCATGACTGTTTCTTAGTATACTTACATCTCTTTGTTCATACATTACAATATTATATCCACTAGAATATTGCATGTTTAATGGCATTAGTTATCATTATTGTACTTAATAAATGATTTTTATAAATTTTGATGTAGGTATCTAACTTTTATAACATTTTATATATGTGACATCACAATTCCAATTACAACTCATAAATTTAAATAACGTACTAGAAACTTATAATTAATTGTATATACTGCAGTCAGCTGTAACTCAACAAGTTTGCTCCAAAAAATAACATAACATATTATGCCCCCTTTGTTTTTATAAAAAAAAATAAATGCAAACCTATTTCAATTAAATCATTATAATACATTAAGATTCTATTGTTACTATATACAAATATATATGTTTTTATATAAAACAAAACTAACAGTGGCAAAAAAATTATAACGTTTTAATAACTGAAGATATTATCTTAACTCATTTTAAAATTAAATATCTTTTATTGTTTTTCTTTAAACATAAAAATATGAGATAGATGGAATCTTCCTCTAATGTTTCCATCATAATCGTCAGTTGATAAGTATTTCCATTCGAGGAAAATTCCATTTATTTTCAATGGTCCTTGGAATGGCGTTAAAAGTTTAGCACAAACACCACGTTTCCTGTTTGCTTGCCTTAAACTTTTAGTAATCACTAAATCACCTATTTTAAAATTAACTTATTTATCTTCTTATTTCAATATCTTCCTCTTCAACTCTCCATGGTCTTTCTGGTATTATTCTTTACATAGAGTAATGGGACAAATTTCTGTCACTGAATTAGGTACATTATTTATAAAATTTTCTATCTGCCCTAAGTATCTTACCCATTGGTTATGTTGATGGCTAGTTAATATTCTTAAGTATCTTATAACTTTCTCTTATGTATCTTTCTGCGGGATTAGCCTGTGGATGTCGTATGCTACAGAACAATATTCTAATTCCTTTACCTTTTAAATTATTAATTAACCTTGGATTATTAAAGTATGTTGCATTGTCTGTTAGAACAGACTCAATATTTCCTACCTCAAATGAAAATTCTTCTATTGACTTTATAACATGTTTTGTATTATATCTTCTGGAAGGATATAATTTTATATACTTTGTAAAAACATCCACCATTATTAAAATGTGTTTATACCCATATTTCCCTGGTACTATATTACTGACATAATCTAAACATACTAATTCTAATGGATGGTCTACTTCTATGCTTAAATTGCAGTTCTAATTTTTATAATTTTTGTGTTTTTCAAAAATACACGTTTCACACTTTGTTTATAAAATCTTTTATCATTTTAATTTCATTTTTTATGTAGAACATTTCTCTAAATATTAAAAAAGTTTTTCTTATGCCTATATCTCCATATTTTAAATGTATTTCTTTTATTATGTTTTTAGCTATTTCCTTAGTAACAACTATTAGTTCTAGGTCCCCTATTCCTTTTATTAATAATCCATCTTTCAACATATAATTCCTAAATTCCTGTGTTTCTTCAACCAATACTTTTTCTCTTATATTTCGTATTTCATCTTCTTCTTGCATCTTCATGAAATAGTATCTTGAATAATTCCCTCTTTCTATAAATTCATGCCATGCTAATAAAATCTCATTCTTCTCCCATTTCTTCTTTGAATCTTTCCTACTAAGGTAATCCGCCGTAATGTTTTCTATACCCTTCTTATGTCTTATTTGAAAGGTAAACTGCTGCAAAAATAAAGCCCAACGATATAATCGATTGTTTAAAAAATTCTTTTTCTTTAAGAACGTAATGGCTGAGTTATCTGTCTCAATGATAAATTCTTTCCCTGTTAGGTAAAATTTCAGTTTTTTTATTGCAAAGATTATTCCAAGCATCTCTTTCTCAGCAGTAGTGTGTCTGATTTCAGCTTCCTTTAAGACCCTACTAAAACTACTCATACAAAACAAATTGGCACTTCTTCTTCTTCTTGTATTTGAATTAACTCTGCGGCAACGGCTCTATCAGACGCATCTGTTCTTAAACTGAAGATTTCTTCAAAATTAGGGTATTTTAGTAATAATGCTTTATGAAAAGTGAGTTTCAGATCATTAAAAGCCTGTTCTTTTTGATCAGGCCAAATCCACTTTTGATTCTTCTTAAGCAATTCAATTAACGGTGCACCTACATTGTAATAATTATGGATACATTCCTTGTGGTAATTTAACACTCCCAAAAATATCCTCTTAATGTTTTAAGATTCTTTGGTCTTGGTAATAAGTTTAATTCTTCTAATCTCTTTCTGATATAAATACACTCTTATCACTAATCACATATCCCAAATAATTTACCAGATTTTTAGACCATTCACACTTCTTAGTGTTTAGCTTCAATCCATTATCGTCTAGTATTTTGAATACCATTTCTAAATGTAACATGTGGTCTTCTACATCTTTTGAATATATAAGGATATCATCAATATAATGTGTACAAAATCTTCATAATCGTTCAGTATTTGCTGCATCGCTCTAACAAGTGCTGCTGATGACGCTGAGAGTCCAAATGGTACCACTTTAAATTGAAAGATTTTCCTTCGATACTAAAACCAGTGAACTTCCTACTTTCCGGGTGCAAAGGAATTAACCAAAAAAGTTTTTTAGGTCTAATTTACTGAAAATGCGTTTATACCAAATTCTGCATAATAAGCTATCTATTGTCTGGGGCTGTTCATATTGAGGTTTAGTAATTGAGTTTAATTTTCTTGCATCTAAACAAAGTCTCAATTCAGATTTGTCTTTCTTGGGTACAACAACAATCGGGTTTATAAAATTTGTTCTAGCAAGTTCAATAATCCCATTTTCTAACATTCTATTAATTTTTTCCTTCACTCTGTTTTTATGCATATAGGGAATAGGATAATTTTTTGTGTTAAAATATTCTTCTTCTTTGACTTTTAGCCTATGTTGATAACTAGTTGCTACTACTATTTTGTGGAAGATCAATCAAAATCTTCATTATACCTACAATCAACCTCTTTATAATCCATCCAATTCTTACTCTTATTTTTCATCTCAATACATTTCTCTTTACCATTAATTACTATACCATTCCTCACTATAAAATCTACTCCTATAATAAAATCAAAATTAAGATTATTTACCATTAATAATGTTGCATCATTGATTATTTCTTCACCTATCTTCATCTTTATAAGAACCATTTTATATTTTATATTGTAAACCTATTCTTAAAAACTTCCCAATTATTCTTTATAATTTCTTCCTTCACCAATGACATGTCTGGCCCACTATCTATTAAAGCTAAATAACTCTGTTCCCCTAATTTCAAATTTATAAAAGGCAAATTTCGTTGTTCCATTATATTTTCTTCTTCAAACAATAATTCTTTAGAACCCCCCAATATCCCCGTACCCAAGTTACAAATAAAAGTATCTATTGCATTATTGGAGTTTTTTTGGCTATTTGAAGCTCCTGCGTGCACTCTAAAAAATTACCGGTGAATTATATCCTAAAAAATGGAGGCAACAATTTACTTCAAAGTGTAATTTTCATAGGAAGTGAAAAATTTCAACATTAGGTTAAGTTTGCATTGTAATGTTTCCTTTTTAAGTAAATTTACAGATTAAAATTACAATCTCAATGTAATTTTACATTTTAACATTAAAACACCTGTGTAAAGTTACATGACAAAGTTAATATTTCATGGCAATAGTACTTTTCAGGGTTAAAATACAAATGTGAAAATACTTCTTGAATGTAACGATGACTTGCGAAAGTACTTGCAAATTCAATAGTTCCTTTGGGAATTGTATGAAACAAAATAAAATCAAAGTAATTTTTATTGAACGTATGTACTTATATAAAATATAAGACATTAACAGAACTTCTTTTCAGGGGCTTTCGGAAATATTTGGTCTCTCAAAGACATTCAGATAAAGTTTCGATTCCACCTAGAAAATTAAAAAATTATAAATTATATAAACAATTATACACGAGTACCTTTCTCAATTACAGTTATGCTAGTTTATTTCGAATTCTTCAATTTTTGATTCATCCTAGAAAAACATTAAATTAAATATTTTTATTTTATTGGTTTAAATTTGTAATTTTAACATATAGGTACTTACCGATTATTATTTTTTAACTTCTACTATAAAATAAAATTCTTCCCATCTTCGGTCATACGTGTAAATATTTGCCTTTAATAAATCCGCACTACACTACAACGAAAAACAAAATATTAATGAGCAATGAACACTTCGTTCGGTATCGATAGAGTACGCCTCGCCGAAATCATAAAAGAATGGTACACACCATTCCGACCATTCCCCAAAAAGCCTATTTGGACTGTTCATAATGGATTCCTGAATTCTTTCACGAAACGAAGGTCACAAACAAGTGCGATCAGCGAAATAGCATCTCAACGGTTAAAAACATATTAAGGGTAAAATTACACTATTCTTGTTCATCTTATCTTTAATATTACACTAAAAATGAATTAAGTTATTGAGCAATTATACATTTGTAAGGAAAAAATTGTCTGAGTTATGTAAATTTATATGATGGATAGTGATTTTAACCAGTTCAATGTAGTAGAATTACTTATATTTGTATAATTTTACATAATTACAGGGCATTTTACCACAAATAGTAAAACTACTAAATGTATAGGTAAAATTAATTTTAGGGTAAAAATACCGCAAATAATAGCGAAAAGTTACCTCTTTCCCAAGGTAATTTTACCTCATTTTTTACAGTGTGCACCTTCACGACTTCAATAGCATTTAAATCTTCTGTACGTTCTTCATCTCTTCTTAAACTTAAATTATTAGTGTTTGTAAATCTGGTGTTTGGTTGTGTTTGTTCGATCATTCTCTTTTGATCCGATGTTATATTTTTATCTCTATTAGATTCATACCTATAGTCTTGATATTTATTGTAGTTCTTTTTCTTCTTCTTCGTAGCCTCTTTTACATCCAGTGCCGGATATAGGCCTCCCCTCTTTTTCTCCATGCATCTCGGTTTTGTGCTTCTCTTGTCCATGCGAGCCCGGCTATTAGCTTTAGGTCGTCCTTCCATCCGGTCTGAGGTCTGCCTCTTGATCTTTTTCCCAGCCAAGGTCTCCATTCCTGCAACTTCTTGTTCCATCTGTTGTCTGATTGTCGCATAGTATGTCCGGCCCATCTCCATTTTAGGCTTGCTATGTGTTCTTTTACATCAGTTATTTTTGTCTTTTCTCTAATGTATTAGTTCCGTATCTTATCTTTTATCTTTATATTTAATGTTTGCCGCTCCATTGCCCTTTGTGTTTTGGCTAATTTATCCATTATGCCCTTGGTCAATGTCCAGGTTTGTGCTGCGTATGTAAGAACGGGTAAGATACATTGGTTATATACATTTCTTCTTAGTCTTAGGGGAATTTTCTTGTTAGTTAGAATTTGTCGTTGTTTTCCAAATGCTGCCCATGCTAGCCTAATTCTTCTTTCTATTTCTGCTGTTTGATTAGGTTTTCCACATTTCAACACCTGTCCCAGATATATATATATATATATATATATATATATATATATATATATATATATATATATATATATTCTTCTACATAGCCAAGTGCCTTGTTTCCTATTCTTATTTCAGGTGGGTTGTGATCATTTGTCATGGCCTTTGTTTTCTTTTCGTTTAGTTGCAGTCCCACTTTTTCTGATTTTTCCTTAAGATCGCTTAACATTTTTTGGATATCTTCCATATTGTCTGATATTAAGACGACGTCGTCGGCGTAATTTAGGTGGTGTAGTCTCTCTCCGTTTATATTTATTCCTAAGTTATCCCAATCGAAATCTTTAAAGATGTCTTCTAACGCGGCATTGAACAGTTTAGGACTCATTGGATCTCCTTGGCGTACTCCTCGTTTTATAGGTATAAGTTTCGTCGTTTCATGTGCTTCTATTGTCATTTTCGTATTACTATAGATTAATCTTATTAGCTGTGTATAGGGTCATTCCATGCGAAATCGATCACTAAAATGGGTCGATCTCACGGATTTCGATGAAAATCAATTATGAGGTAGTAATCAACTAAAGAACATAACTTTCATTCATCAATTTGCTATATTACGCAGAACTTCGGAAATATTCAACCTAAAAAAATTGTCAACACTGCTTGCACGTCTTTAAAGAAATATAAATATCTCAAAAAGTATTTATCCTAGAGCAAACATTTTTTTTATAAATTACTCACAAGAAGACGGGCTTTTTGGACGGCCTAATAATTTTTTGCTACCAAACGTATTTCTATTTTTTTCTTAACGAAATATTCTAAAATTGCAAAACAATCGGTGTGGTCACATTTTTAAAAATCTGAAAAAAATTGTACAGATTCTTTGAACATTTCTGTATTTAAATGCAAAATGGCAAGCTGGACATTTTAATAGTTTTTGCAGGAGAAATTTTTATGGAGCGCATTGCAAGCAGTTGGTGCACCATAGCCCACGACCGGCCGGCGCAATCCTATCACTACCTTTTAGTTAGTAATAACATGGTCCCTATAATAATAGCGATATGTCTTACCTAGTGTACACAAGATAAATGCATTTATGTGGATATGATTATATTGATTAGTTAATTACTTGTGTATTTCAGATCGGCTTCGTATTATAAATTCCAACTGTTCCGTTAAAAGGGTACCTATAGTAAATTAATGTTTATGATCTCATAAACTCTTAAAATGTTTATGATGAAGTACTGAAGTTTTATTGGTAGCATGGTATAAAAATTGATATGTCCTGTCTCGGTCCTCTTTTACTACAATAGCATTTAAAACCTATTTGAACAATAGGCACAATAAAACATTTACCTATTTCTACAAATGAGTTTGACGAAGAGTGTTTTTCAACATTCAAACTATGTTATAACGGTACTACATATAGCTTTGGATCTCGAGTCATAAATATTCGACAGGCAATTTTAGAAAAAAGGACGGTAACGGCATTGACACAGAGTACAATTAGTCTTTTATTCTATCTTTTATTGGTTTTATACTATTTACTTCCCTTTACCGACAACTAAATATAAACTTGGTTTTTAGAAAACAGCAGCAGTTGATAACGTGTTGTTGTTCTGTGAACTACATGAAGTTACATATCACGAGTTTTCAATAATGCCAAAATTTTATTGTTGTAACCCCCATAAGAAGCGAGGTCATAATCGCGTAACAAAAAATGTGAGAAAAGTGCCTGGACAGTTACGTGCGTTGTGTGAAGACATTAACTTAGTTTTAGGAGAATATATATGTTCTAGTTGTCGACTAAATCTATGTCGACTTAAGAATATAGCTACAACAGGCGAAAGGGAGTTAGAAAATGTTGATGTTAGCACATCAAGAGGATCTGAAATTGATATTCCAGGATCATCATCGTCATCATCAAATGAAAATAAAGGAGCTTCCACATCAACTACTTCCGCTGTATTTGTTGGCCAAGAAACTGAGAGGCAAACGATTATAACAGCTGTTAATAAGGTGCTTCCAATAATCAAAGAGTCGCCAATAAAGGAAGATTTTAGCAGAGATCCAAACAAGCGTCAGAAGATTGATAAAATCCAGAAAGCGCTAAAGAGAAAGCTATTCGAAGATAGTAGTGATAGTTCGGAGGAAGAAGAAACGGTCGGCGGTACTATCATAAAAGACCTAAAGGAGAAGTTCGTGTCCGTGGCAGATTCCAGTGAAAAAGTTCGAATTCTCACAGTACTTCCAGAGAGTTGGTCAATAAGAAAAATAATAAAAGAATTCGGAACAACTTTTTATATGGCACGTAAGGCTAAAAATCTACGTAAAGTAAAAGGATTACTTTCTTCTCCCAATTTGAAACCTGGTCAGACTTTATCAGCAGCTACAGCAACCCGTGTAGTTGATTTTTACAAAGATGATAGCATAAGCCGAATGATGCCTGGAGCAAAAGATTTTGTCTCAGTTAAGCAGGAAAATCGTCGGATACACGTACAGAAGCGATTGGTTTTGTGCAATTTAAAAGAAACGTATGAGGCTTTCAAAGAAAAATATCCCCTGGAAAAAGTAGGATTTTCTAAATTTGCGTCTTTGCGGCCAAAAGAATGCGTGTTAGCAGGATCCAGTGGTACTCGTTCCGTGTGTGTATGTGTCATACACCAAAATCCCAAATTAATGTTAATGGCAGCAAAACTAGGCGAACTTGAAACGGATACAGTCGCCTTTCCTACAACTTATAAGGGAATACTAGCGATGGTAATGTGCCAACCACCTTCCACGTCTTGTCATTTACAAAACTGCAGTCTGTGTCCTGGATTTGAAGACATACAATTACGTATGGAAAAATTATTCGATGAACATTTTATAACTCAAATCGAATATAAAGAGTGGACACAAACGGATAGGTGTACCTTGCGAACATCCATTTGTACACCCGATGAATATGTTGATAGATTATTACAACAGTTGCGGCAGCTTCAAACGCATGATTTTATTGCCAGAACGCAAAGCGACTTTCTGAAAGAAAGAAAAGAAAATCTTGGTATTGATGAATTAGTAGTAATCGCAGATTTTTCCGAAAACTATTCTTTCGTAATTCAGGATGAAGTACAAAGCTATCACTGGACTAACACACAAGCGACTATTCATCCTTTTACTATATACCATCGCAGTAATAATGACACCAAAAGTAAAAATTTTGTGATAATTTCCGACTGCCTTACGCATGACACAAGTGCTGTTCATCTTTTTCAATGTCGGCTAACTTCATTCGTAAAAACAAAATTTGAAAATAGAATTGAAAAGATGTTTTACTTTTCGGATGGAGCTGCTTCCCAGTACAAAAATAAGTACAATTTTGCAAATTTAGTTTATCACCAAAGAGATTTTGGAATACAAGGTGAATGGCACTTTTTTGCTACTTCCCATGGAAAGGGCCCATGTGATGGACTTGGGGGTACAATCAAACGATTAGCCAAGCATGCGAGCCTGCAAAGACCACATACTGATCAAATTACAGATCCTTTACAATTATTCCAATGGGCTAATGAGAATATAAAAAACCTTAATATAGAATACTGCACCAAAGAAGAGCACGCAAATCATACTGTCGAACTAGCAAATAGATTTCAATTAGCTGTACCTGTAAAAGGTACACGAAAGTTTCATGGATTTTTACCTCAATCTCAGACAGAGCTTATAGCCAAAACGTTTTCTTCCTCAGAGGAAAGCTCCGTTGTTCAGGTAATTCGTGCAATTCTTTAAATTCATCTTTCCTATTCTCGACTTTCTATTTTTCCCATTTTTCCTTTATCCTCTTTCCTAAACCTTTCCTGACGGAAGGCGATTCACCACCTTCTCGTGGTTTCCGTCGAGCAATATCATTTAAGACGTGTTATTGGCCAAGAGTGAATCAGTATACATTTTTGTTTACAAACCTTATTAGTGATGTTTACTAGATCAAGCTGTTACTATTTTTTTCTCCGTCCAACCAGAAAATGAGTTGTTTTTAATATTAAATTTAAAAACAGTTTACACTTAGTCCGGAAAAGCTGCACCGATAAACGCTTTTTCCGAGTTCTATTGTAGGTTCTGATGTTTAATAAAACTTAAATTAAATAAGCTATTGCATTATAATATTTTAGGATCTTTATTTATGTAACACACCCGAAGAAACCGATTTAAATACTAATTAAATTAGTAATTAACTAATCAGTATAATCATATCCACATAGATGCATTTATCTTATGTACCCTAGTTAAGACAGATCGCTATTATTATATGAATCGTATTATTACTACCTAAAAGGTAGCGATAGGATTGCACCGACCGGCCGTGGGCTATGGTGCACCAACTGCTTGTAATGCGCTCCATAAAAATTTCTCCTGCAAAAACTATTAAAATGTCCAGCTTGCCATTTTGCATTTAAATACAGAAATGTTCAAAGAATCTGTACAATTTTTTTCAGATTTTTAAAAATGTGACCACACCGATTGTTTTGCAATTTTAGAATATTTCGTTAAGAAAAAAATAGAAATACGTTTGGTAGCAAAAAATTATTAGGCCGTCCAAAAATCCCGTCTTCTTGTGAGTAATTTATAAAAAAAATGTTTGCTCTAGGATAAATACTTTTCGAGATATTTATATTTCTTTAAAGACGTGCAAGCAGTGTTGACAATTTTTTTAGGTTGAATATTTCCGAAGTTCTGCGTAATATAGCAAATTGATGAATGAAAGTTATGTTCTTTAGTTGATTACTACCTCATAATTGATTTTCATCGAAATCCGTGAGATCGACCCATTTTAGTGATCGATTTCGCATGGAATGACCCTATATCTATAGTCGATTCTATTGTTATTCAGAGCTTTTTCTATCGCCCAAGTTTCAATGCTATCGAATGCTTTCTGATAGTCGATGAATATTAGGTAAAGTGTTAGATTATATTCTGTGGCTTTCTCAATAAGCGTTCTGATAGTTAGCAGATTGTCGCTGGTACTGAAGTTTTTTCTAAAACGTGCTTGTTCTATCGGTTGGATAGCTTCTAGTTTATTTTCTAGTCTATTGATTATTATTCTAGTAAATAGTTTGTAGATCTGAGACAATAGTAATATTGGCCGATAGTTGTCTAACATTTCCTTGTCGCCTTTTTTCAATAGCAGTATTGTTAAGGATTTATTCCAGCTGGTTGGTATTTGTCCTTCTTCTAGGCATTTGTTTAGCAGTAATTTTAGTATTTGTGTTACTGTTTTGTCTGATTCTTTTATTAATTCCACTAGCACTTCGTCTATTCCTGGGCCTTTTTTATTTTTCATGGTTTTTAAGGTTGTTAAAATTTTTTCTTCCGTTATTTCTGGTATATCCTCAGAGTTGACGTTGAGAACTTTTCTCTTTACGATTTCTTTTGTTTCTTCTGGTATATCGTTTTTTGATTCATACAGTTTTTGGTAGTAGTTTTCTATTACTCTTAATATCTCATCTCCATCCTTTATTTCTTGCCTGTTTTCGTCTTTTAGATTGTTAATTGTTTCTTTTCCTAGGCTTCTTTTAATTGCTTTTATATTTTTGTTTTCTTCTATTATTTGTTCTATCTGTTGCTCCAACTGTTTACGTTTGTCTTCTTTAATTGATTTTTTCAAGGTTTTATTAGCTTCTATGTATTGAATAGTGTTTCTTTTATCTCCTCTGAGTAGTTTTCTTCTTTCTTCAAATTGTTGTTCTGTTTTCTTGCTCCATATTTTTTTGTTCTTGTCTTTTTTCTTTTTAGCTATTTTTTGTGCTACTTCTGTCATAGCTTTTGTCAGTATATCATTGATTTCATCTATGTTTTTGTGGCTTAGGTCTCCGTGTTCTTTTATTGCTTTGTTTGTTTCATTCTGATATTCTGTTTTATTTTCTCTTAGGATTTGTGTATCTATTTTGATCTTGTTGTTTGCCATGAATCTCTTTCTTTCCATTTTTTTGTTTATTTATACTCTCGCCCTCACTATTCTATGGTCACTTCCCGTATTGAAATTGTTTATGACTGTTACATCTTTTACTATCTTTTTTTCTGTGGATAGTATATAATCTATTTCATTTTTTACTTCACCGTTCGGGCTAACCCATGTCCATTTTCTGTGAGGTTTTTTATAGAAGAAAGTGTTCATAGCATATAACTGATGTTCTTCTAGGTAATTTACTAATGTATTACCTCTTTCATTTCTTGTCCCTAAACCAAATTTTGCTGTCTTATTTTTATCGGGGTCTAATTGGCTTCCTATCTTGGCATTAAAGTCTCCCATGACTATCGTATAATGGCATGGGTTTTCTTTTATTGCATCGGTTATTTCTTCGTAGAAGATGTCTATTGTTTCTTGTTAGTATGTGGATGTTGGAGCATAAATTTGTATTATTTCTAGTTTACATTGTTTTGTTATTTTTACTATTATATATGCCATCCTGTTTGATTTTGCTTTGTAAGTTATGATATTATTAGTAATTTTTTTATTTTTATAAAACCAACACCTTCGATGTTTTCTTGCTCTTCTTCATCTATACCTTTGTAGAATAGTACATTGTTTGATCTTAGTGTGATGCATTTTTCGCCTTTTCTTCTTATCTCGCACAGCCCCATTATGTCCCATCTCATTTGTTTTAGTTCTTCTTCCAATTCTTTCACTTTGTCGTCTGTGCTCATTGTTCTTATATTGTATGTCACGGGGTGCAAGGGGCAAAAAAAATCGGGTAATAATAGGTCAAACCAGCCCAACTGTCAACCTCACCTGCAAGAGTGGTGGCTTAGGCCATCCGGTGCACCCTGCTAGATAACAGACGAGGCTCTGGCGACCGAGTAACAGCGGTATAACTGTAAAAACATGCTCTGAGCAAATGCTTAGCATAGACCACTCTCCAACACGCCTGGCAAGCGTGGAGTTTTAACGCCAACCCCCTCCTAAAATTAAATTAAATTAATGGATATACACAAAAAGAAAAGGCCCTTAGTCCGCAGCAGTCCTGGAACCCTTGGTCACGACAGCAACCTAGTAAGGGAAAGGACAGAGGGTGCCAAGAATCTCTGCGTTAGGAAAGGCTGTTACAAAAAGACAAAAAGACGAACCTGGCGATCATGACATACAATATAATTTAATATATAATATATACAATATAATTATTTCTTTTAGAAACATTATTGTAATTCATATGGTTCTTATATCCAAAATTCTTATTATAGTCTCTTCTAAAATTGTGATCATTATATGTATTTCCATTCTGTCCAAGATTTCTGTTATTTAGTGGTTAATAATTTTGTCGATTAAATCTTATAGGTTCATATTTTTGTTGTCTCCACCTTAAGTCTTGATTATTCTTAATACTTTTATCTTCACCCTCCAACCTTTCTTTTTCATAATATGTTGCCAAATCATAATTTCTAACTATTTTCAAAAAAATCTGTAAGTTTCTTAACATTTTGTACTGCCACTGCTCTTGATATTTCACTTTCGAGATGTCTGGATAAATGTTGTATAACTTCTTCTTCGCCTATCTTTGGTATAAGATACTTGATTATATTTATTAACAATATAATTTTCTCTAGATTCTTTTAGTTTATCGTATGTCCCTGTAGTTAAATTAGTTCTAATGCTGGCCTGTTGAGCATTTCCCCAATATTGACTTATGAATCAATTTCTGAATTCCACATATGTTGTGTAATTTCGTTTGATGGCACTATGCCAATTATCTGCATTCTCTATCATGACCATATTGACCATGTTTATAATTTGTCTTCTGCTGTCTACTGATTTCTCATGTTTCATCATTTCGTCTAATTTTGTAAGAAATTCTCTTCTCTTCGTCCTTCAAATTTTGGTAATGCATCGGGTCCATATCTCATATTGTTGTTCAACCTATAAGTATTGTTGTTGTTTTCTAAATTACTCACCTTTTCTTGTATCTGATTGATACTCCTATCAATATTTCCAAAATTCATGTTAATGTCTTCAGTGATATGGTCAACTCTTGTATTAACTTCTTTTTGCATATCTTTTAGTTTTTCTTCCATTTGATTTTTACTTCTTAATTCTTCTTCCCGACTTCTTCTGATTATTTCTATATTATTATTGTAATTTTCTTCTGCTTTCTTCCCCACTTCTATGACTTCTTTTCTTACTTCCACAACTTTTCTTTCCATTTCTGTCGTATTATCTTGCAGTATTATTTGAACTTCATTCCTCACCTCTTCCTTATGAATTTTCAGTTTTTCTTCCATTATCTGTAAACTCTCTTCATTAAATCTTTTAAAATTTTCTTCCATTTTTCTACTGTGTTCTTCAAATTTTTCTTTTAATTCTTCATTAGATCTCATCACGCCTTCGACAGCTTTGTTAGTTCCTTCAATCTTGTCTTCTAGTGTTTTGTTAGTCACTATGATTTTCTTGCTAATCTGATGTAACATGACTAGTAGCATTTCATTCCCATTTATCTCTTCCTTTCGCTTAGTTTCGTCTTCCTTCCGCTTGGTTTCCTCTGTCTCTTCTATATCTTCAGTTTTTTGTCCTTCCATTGAATGTTCTCTCGTATTCATTTTCTTTTTATACCTATATAATAGTTTATAAGTCTAATAAAATGTAAACCATTGTTTTTCTAATATATTTTATTCAGTTAAGATCTCAATAAATCTCTTTCAAACCTTTTAAATTATATTCGTTAAAATATTGTTATGTACAATAATTATTGTGCTGGGTATAGCCTTATTGAATGCTCCCACGTTCCAGGTGACCTTTTTATTATGTGTGATGTAATGAACATTTAAGATTGCCCCTCGTTGGGCGCCGTTTTTTTAAATTCTATATGTAACAATTGATTTTCGTTGTATTATATTTGTGTTTATTATTTTTAATTATCTCAGGGTAAATAAATTTTGTTGCTATAGCCTTATTAATAAAATTACTTATGTGATGTTATTCAGAAGGTTCTGCTTAAATAACAACCACATCCAGTATATCAGACTATACTTGTTTTGACAGATCAAATGACTCTTGACATTACGTTATTTTATTTTATGGTTATAATACGTCTTAGATAAAATTAAACCTTTTATTTAAAATATATTTTATAATGACTAATTGATTATCTACTATAGAAATATCAAGATGTCAACAAAATTTATATTATGCTCATACTTTACTATCACTTTTAATCTGCCATTATACTTGCATATATCTTTACATGTGTTATCATTAATGGATGTAAGCAAAAAAAGGATACACGTATTACTTACTGTCTATTCATCAATTCACTTTCAAAACACACCCAAATGTTTTCTTCAAGTTCCACTCCAATCCACGATGTCCCCAACGTTGTAATTATGGATATCCAAATCTCTGCCTATTTGTTTCTTTTCTTTCTTTTTTATATCTCACATCAATTCCATATCATTGACAGTAAATTGAACTATAACTTTTCGCACTGGACACCTATATCAATTGATAATAGATTGCTTCTCTTCTACGTATTACCAATAAACCCTTTAGCAAAGTTATAACTTCAGTTTAAGGTAACACTAAAATCACCACAAAGACATACTGTATTATTTGACTTTAGAATTAGTACAACAGGTGTAGCCCATGTAGATGTATTTACTTTTTCAAAAATACCTGCCTCAACCCATTTTTCTGTTTCCTTCTCAACCAAAGGTAAATTTTTGAAAGATACTGGACTAGGTCTTAGAAAAACTGGTTTTGTATCAGGTATTAAAGTCAAATTAGATTGAATTCCTGTGATTTTAGATAAACCTTCCTCAAAAATGTCTTTGTAAGTATTTGTTAGTAAATTTAATTTTTCATCTAAAGACGATGTAATCGAATTTAGAGAATTTTGTTTAATTTCTAACATATCTAACTGTAGTAACCATTCCCTACCTAATAACGGTCCTTTATTAACATTAGTAATATACAAATTTAATTCTTTCTTAATGTTTAAGAATGTAACCTGTACTGGTACGTAACCTAAAACCTTAAAAGAAGTTTTGCAAAAGGTGATAAGCTCCAGATCAGAATGAACAATGGAAATTGATGGAAAGAGATTAAAGAGTTGATCTTTATTTATTAACGTAACAGATACACCACTGTCTACTTCAAACGTAATATCTTTATCATTTACCTGTAATGTAGTTAAAATCTTTTTTCTAAATTCTGTATGTTCAACATGTAAGACCTCTGCCACAGTTCCATGCTTGTAACGATCTTAATAGTTTTCTCATAATTTAAATCTTCAGTTTCCAACAATCTTGTTTGTATTTTTCTATCTCTAATACCAAAAACAATTTGATTCCTTAAAGCAGTCTTCAAATATGTTCCAAAACTATAATATATACTCAATTTATGTAAAGCAGCAATAAAATCTTAAAAATTCTCATGTTCTTGTTTACGAAATTGAAATTTAAAAATCTCAGCAATTTCCAGAGGAGATGGGTCATAAATATTTGCCAAACTTTGTACTAACTCATTGTATGTTTTGTATAGGGATCCTCAGGGGAAATTTTATCACAAATTATGTCAAAACTTTTTGCTCCAATGTAATGTAATAAATATACTGCTTTCATATGATCTTTAATTGTAAATACCTTGTACGAACCTTCAAATCTTTGTAACCATCTTTTCCACGTAAAGTTTTCATTATTGAAAGTTTCCATGTTAAAATTTCCTTGCATCACCATTTCTGCCATTTTAAAAATAATTTCTGGGCTCTTTTACTTAAACCCTCGTCGCCAATTTAACTGTTATGTATGTATGTATTGAATACAAGATCTGAAGAAGGCAATTCTTTCTATTAAGTTTTATTTCTTTTAATTCTAATACAAAATTGACAAAATTAAAATTATTAATTGATTATTTTCATATGTTCTCTTTTTTTACCCAAGGCTGACTCGAAAACTAAACTATTATAATAGGAAAATCCTAACAGTTTAGAAATTGATTTAATATGTCTCTACTAAACTTGTGACAATCTCACTATCCATTTTTTTTATATATACCTGGTTTATTATATGTTATGCTTACGCATAAGCATTATCCTTGACATCAGCTGGTTTCTTTATTTAATAAACAACTACAATATTCGTGAAATTGTTAGATTATTTTATTAACTTCATTCACAGAGAAGAATCAATTTGTTTCTCCAAAAAAATTCTTTTTTTTATATAAAGTCTCTTGATCTCCAAAATTATGATATTTCAACTCTCCATGGTTACATATTATGTAATCTTTTGAAATTTCAGTCTATTATTATTTAACAATATATTTATCAATCATGACTGTCTCTTAGTATACTTACATCTCTTTGTTCATACATTACAATATTATATCCACTAGAATATTGCATGTTTAATGGCATTAGTTATCATTATTGTACTTAATAAATGATTTTTATAAATTTTGTTGTAGGTATCTAACTTTTATAACATTTTATATATGTGACATCACAATTCCAATTAAAACTCATAAATTGAAATAACGTACTAACTTATAATTAATTTTATATACTGCAGTCAGCTGTAACTCAACAAGTTTGCTCCAAAAAATAACATAACTTATTATCCCCCCTTTGTTTTTATAAAAAAAATAAATGCAAACCTATTTCAATTAAATCATTATAATACATTAAGATTCTATTATTACTATATACAAATATATATGTTTTTATATAAAACAAAAGTTTTAAAATAAAACTTATAACTGTTTTAATAACTGAAGATATTATCTTAAATCATTTTAAAATTAAATATCTTTTATTGTTTTTCTTTAAACATAAAAATATGAGATAAATGGAATCTTCCTCTAATGTTTCCATCATAATCGTCAGTTGATAAGTATTTCCATTCGAGAAAAATTCCATTTACTTTCAATGGTCCTTGGAATGGCGTTAAAAGTTTAGCACAAACACCACGTTTCCTGTTTGCTTGCCTTAAACTTTTAATAATCACTAAATGACCTATTTTAAAATCAACTTATTTATCTTCTTATTTCAATATCTTCCTCTTCAACTCTCCATGGTCTTTCTGGTATTATTCTTTTCATAGAGTAATGGGACAAATTTCTGTCACTGAATTAGGTACATTATTTATAAAATTTTCTATCTGCTCTAAGTATCTTACCCATTGGTTATGTTGATGGCTAGTTAATATTCTTAAGTATCTTACAACTTTCTCTTATGTATCTTTCTGCGGGATTAGCTTGTGGATGTCGTATGCTACAGAACAATATTCTAATTCCTTTACCTTTTAAATTATTAATTAACCTTGGATTATTAAAGTATGTTGCATTGTCTGTTAGAACAGACTCAATATTTCCAACCTCAAATGAAAAATTCTTCTATTGACTTTATAATATGTTTTGTATTATACCTTCTGGAAGGATATAATTTTATATACTTTGTAAAAACATCCACCATTATTAAAATGTGTTTATACCCATATTTCCCTGGTACTATATTACTGACATAATCTAAACATACTAATTCTAATGGATGATCTACTTCTATGCTTAAATTGCAGTTCTAATTTTTATAATTTTTGTGTTTTTCAAAAATACACGTTTCACACTTTGTTTATAAAATCTTTTATCATTTTAATTTCATTTTTTATGTAGAACATTTCTCTAAATATTAAAAAAGTTTTTCTTATGCCTATATCTCCATATTTTAAATGTATTTCTTTTATTATGTTTTTAGCTATTTCCTTAGTAACAACTATTAGTTCTAGGTCCCCTATTCCTTTTATTAATAATCCATCTTTCAGCATATAACTCCTAAATTCCTGTGTTTCTTCAACCATTACTTTTTCTCTGATATTTCGTATTTCATTTTCTTCTTGCATCTTCATGAAATAGTATCTTGAATAATTCCCTCTTTCTATAAATTCATGCCATGCTAATAAAATCTCATTCCTCTCCCATTTCTTCTTTGAATTTTTCCTACTAAGGTAATCCGCCGTAATGTTTTCTATACCCTTCTTATGTCTTATTTGAAAGGTAAACTGCTGCAAAAATAAAGCCCAACGATATAATCGATTGTTTAAAAAATTCTTTTTAAGAACGTAATGGCTGAGTTATCTGTCTCAATTATAAATTCTTTACTTGTTAGGTAAAATTTCAGTTTTTTTATTGCAAAGATTATTCTAAGCATCTCTTTCTCAGCAGTAGTGTGTCTGATTTCAGCTTCCTTTAAGACCCTACTAAAACTACCCATACAAAACAAATTGGCACTTCTTCTTCTTCTTGTATTTCAATTAACTCTGCGGCAACGGCTCTATCAGACGCATCTGTTCTTAAAATGAAGATTTCTTCAAAATTAGGGTATTTCAGTAATAATGCTTTATGAAAAGCGAGTTTGTGATCATTAAAAGCCTGTTCTTTTTCATCAGTCCAAATCCACTTTTGATTCTTCTTAAGCAATTCAATTAACGGTTCACCTACATTGTAATAATTATGGATACATTTCTTGTAGTAATTTAACACTCCCAAAAATATCCTCTTAATGTTTTAAAATTCTTTGCTCTTGGTAATAAGTTTAACTAGGTGCCAACTGCTTACCCTAATGGGTAAGCTTTAGTAACTTGTTGCTTTTGTTGTAATACGAAAAAAGAATTCAAGCTCGGATCATCACCTCTCACTCTTACATCGCGTAGTTCAATAGGGTTTGGGTCATCCAGCGCTAGGTAGCGCTGGCTGTCTCCACAGAAAAAATGTACCGATACACATGAATGAATGAATGAAAACACAATACATGTAGTTCATGAGTAAGAAATTCTTCTAATCTCTTCTCTGATATAAATACACTCTTATCACTAATCACATATCCCAAATAATTTACCTGATTTTTAAATAATTCACACTTCTTAGTGTTTAGCTTCAATCCATTATCGTCTAGTCTTTTGAATAGCATTTCTAAATGTAACATGTGGTCTTCTACATCTTTTGAATATATAAGGATGTCATCAATATAATGTGTACAAAATTCTTCATAATCATTCAGTATTTGCTGCATCGCTCTAACAAGTGCTGCTGATGACGCTGAGAGTCCAAATGGTACCACTTTAAATTGAAAGATTTTTCCTTCGATACTAAAACCAGTGAACTTCCTACTTTTCGGGTACAAAGGAATTAACCAAAAAAGTTTTTTAGGTCTAATTTACTGAAAATGCGTTTATACCAAATTCTGCATAATAAGCTATCTATCGTCTGGGGCTGTTCATATTGAGGTTTAGTAATTGAGTTTAATTTTCTTGCATAGAAACAAAGTCTCAATTCAGATTTGTCTTTCTTGGGTACAACAACAATCGGGTTTATAAAATTTGTTCTAGCACGTTCAATAATCCCATTTTCTAATATTCTAATAATTTCTTCCTTCACTCTGTTTTTATGCATATACGGAATAGGATAATTTTTTGTGTTAAAATGTTCTTCTCCTTTGACTTCTAGCCTATGTTGATAACTAGTTGCTTCTCTTGATTCTTAATTTAATAGTCTTATGTGTTCTTGTATAATCTTTTCTAATTTATCTCTTAACTTCTCATCTCACTCTGTCCTATTTTTATCTCTATTATTAGATTCATACCTATATTCATGATATTTATTGTAGTTAACATTATAATTATTTCTTTTATAAACATTATTGTAATTCATATGATACTTATATCCAAAATTCTTATTATAGTCTCTTCTAAAATTGTGATCATTATATGTGAACAATATGAATGAAGGAAGTTAAAAAATGGGAGCAAAATGTTAATTGACTGTTGAGCGGACTTACCTGACACTTCCATGAGATGTTCGACGATATAACGATGCTTTATCGCAATATGCTCTCTGAACTGGCGCCTCCAATGATTAACCAATGCACAAAAACACCAAGCACTTATACTTTCAAATTACCATCAAAATTACTCACAGAAAAGTAAAGGTAATGATTTGACCTCTCTTCAATATTCAATTATTTTTTCGAAGTGACTTTTATGTAGCCCACTCAACAACAAAAATATACAAAATTTTGTATTCAAAACCGAACATTGTTTGTAATCAAAAAAAGTAACTAAAACAGCGATTTGTCTTAACATACCGGCCACCAACGTTTATTCAAATAAACTTTAAGACGATGGCAGTGGGCATAATTTTACAAAAGGTCTTTTGAGAAGACCTGCCGCTGTTTTTACCGTCGCAACTCTGGCAAAATTGTCAACCCCAGTATGTAGCTTTACAATTCTACCAAGCTTCCATTTTAGAGGAGGACTATTGTCCTCCTTAATCAAAACTAGTGAACCTATTGTTATTGATGGTTGTTTATCATTCCACTTATGACGCTGTTGAATCGTATGCAGGTATTCTAGGCTCCAACGACGCCAGAATTGTTGATGGCAGCGCTGTAATAACTGCCACCTTGATAGTCGATTTAAGGCAAGATTTACAAGATCCTCATCAGGGGGTGCACTTAACGGCTCCAAGGTTAAGAAATGCCCCGGTGTAAGAGCAGTCAAGTCATTGGGGTCGCAGCTTGCTGCACAAAGAGGGCACGAATTGAGAACAGCCTCAATTTGAGTCAATAATGTTAGTAGTTCCTCATATGTCAACACCTGCTCCCCAATAACCCGAATCAAATGAGACTTAACCGATTTAACTCCTGATTCCCACAATCCTCCAAAGTGCGGAGCAGCAGGAGGGTTAAAATGCCAACTGATAGTTTCAAGGCTGGCTGCCTCTAGAGCAAATGCAGATAGAAGTTTGTTAGCCCCAAGAAAATTTGTTCCACAATCGCTATACAAATGGGAACATAGGCCACGACGGGATATAAAGCGGTTCAACGCTGCGACGAATGCTTCAGAGGAGAGGTTAGACACTAATTCCAAATGTAAAGCTTTAGTAGACATGCATACAAAAACGCAAATGTAAGCCTGCTGGCTCTTGACACCGCGACGCTTACTTAACGTAACAAACACAGGCTCAGCGAAATCCACTCCAGTGTGGGAAAAAGGTTTTAACTGAGAGTCTAGAGCCCTTGGTAAGTCACCCATTAGAGGTTCAATAGAAGTAGGCTTGGCCAGAAAACAACGATAACAACGAGAAAGACAATGTTTAATTGCTCTCCGTGCAGAGAGAATCCAAAATTGTTGTGCTAACAAATAATTCAATGTTTGTAGGCCAGGGTGCAAATGGTGCCGATGATAATATTCTATTATGACTTCGGTAAGTCTGTGTGACCGTGGAAGCAACATTGGGTGTTTGGCCTGATCGGAGAAGTGAGAATGACAAAGACGTCCGCCCACCCTGACGACACCATCTTCATCTACGAAGGGACATAACTTACGAAGTGGTTTCGAAATTCCTTTATTTTTACGAATATTTGCGATGTCTTTTTCGAACACGATAGGTTGAACCGATTTGACAATTGCGATAGTGGCATTGTAAAGTTCCATATGCGAAAGAGGGCCACGTAGTTTATTAGAAGGTGATTTAAGATTGCGAATGAACCTCAAACAAAATGCTACAGTTCACTGAACTTTACGAAATGACGAAAACATTTCAAGTAAGCTGCCTGTCCAATTTTCATGGACTATGGAGAGCATAACTGCGACCTTTTCTTCGGATGACAAGTCTGCTTCACTGTTAGAGACGCCAATCTGATCTGGCCAGTCATCAACGGGTAGCGTGAGCCAAGTGGGACCCGCCCACCATGACGTATGCGTTACCAGCTGAAGAGGCAAGCGACCACGAAAAGCACAATCCGCTGGATTCTCAATGCCTCGAACATGTTGCCAAAGCTCTGGAGAAACCCTTTCCTGTATGTGGGAAACTCTATTGCTCACAAAAGTTTTCCATTTGTGCGGTGACGATTTTATCCAATTTAAAACAACAGTCGAGTCAGACCATGCAAATATTTTAGAAATTTCAATAGAATTCCGTAAGGTGTTGACAACAAATTCAACGAGATTCGAAAGAAGTACCGCAGCACATAACTCCAACCGAGGTATAGAGACTCGTTTCAACGGGGCGACCTTTGATTTTGCACAAACAAAAAATACCCTAATTTGATTATCAGTAACGACACGAAAGTAAGAAACAACAGCATAGCCTAGCTTTGAGGCATCGCAAAAGGCATGTAATTCACAAGTACGAAAATTATCTATAACGAAACGACGAGGAATGCGAAGATTAGCAAGAGAAGGCAACTCAGATGTACAATAATTATTGTGCTAGGTATAGCCTTATTGAATGCTCCCACGTTCCGGGTGACCTTTTTATTATGTGTTATGTAATGAACATTTAAGATTGCCCCACGTTGGGCGACATTTTTTTATATTCTATAAATATGTAACAATTGATTTTCTTTGTATTAAATATATTTGTGTTTACTATTTTTAATTATCTCAGGGTAAATAAATTTTGTTGCTATAACCTTATTAATAAAGTTACTTATGTGATGTTATTCTGAGGGTTCTGCTTAAATAACAACCACATCCAGTATATCAGACTATACTTGTTTTGACAGATCAAATGACTCTTGACATTACGTTATTTTATTTTATGGTTATAATACGTCTCAGATAAAATTAGACCTTTTAATTTAAAATAAATTTTATAATGACTAATTGATTATATACTATAGAAATATAAATATGTCAACAAAATTTATATTATGCTCATACTTTACTATCACTTTTAATCTGCCATTATACTTCCATATATCTTTACACGTGTTATCATTAATGGATGTTAGCAAAAAAAGGATACAGGTATTACTTACTGTCTATTCATCAATTCACTTTCAAAACACACCCAAATGTTTTCTTCAAGTTCCACTCCAATCCACGATGTCCCCAACGTTGTAATTATGGATATCCAAATTTCTGCCTATTTGTTTCTTTTCTTTTTTTTAATATCTCACATCAATTCCATATCATTGACAGTAAATTGAACTATAACTTTTCGTACTGGACACCTATATCAATTGATAATAGATTGCTTCTCTCCTACGTATTAACAATAAACCCTTTAGCAAGTTTATTTAATCTTCTTTACCAGACAGCTTCCTTCTATTTTATTTATTACCAATGAGCATTTAATTAAGTTTATTAAATTTTCCCAAGATATAACATTCTATTTTTGTGTTATTCTTAAATCTTAGAAGATTGTTTAGAAATTGATTTAATGTGTTTCTACTAAACTTGTGACAATCTCACTATCCATTTTTTATATATATACCTGGTTTATTATATGTTATGCCTATGCATAAGCATTATCCTTGACATCAGCTGGTATCTTTATTCAATAAACAACTACAATATTCGTGAAATTGTTAGATTATTTTATTAACTTCATTTACAGAGAAAAATTAATTTGTTTCTCCAAAAAAATTCTTTTTTCTATATAAAGTCTCTTGAGCACCAAAATTATCATATTTCAACTCTCCATGGTTACATATTATGTAATCTTTTAACAATATATTTATTAATCATGACTGTCTCTTAGTATACTTACATCTCTTTGTTCAGACATTACAATATTATATCCAATAGAATATTGCATCTTTAATGGCGTTAGTTAGCATTATTGTACTTAATAAATGATTTTTATAAATTTTGTTGTAGGTATTTAACTTTTATAACATTTTATATATGTGACATAACAATTCCAATTACAACTCATAAATTGAAATAAGGTACTAACTTATAATTGTATCTACTGCAGTCAGCTGTAACTCAACAAATTTGCTCCAAAAGATAACATAACATATTATTTTTAATTTGAATTGAGTTGTCTTTGTAATTTTATAAAAAATCCATGAAAAGAGGCGTAAGTACCTAAATATTTCCATGATTTTACTAAGAAATAATTTTAAATCCCAGATGTGATTTTTTTTATTGTGCCTTTACTTAGTTAACATATTTAACTTATTACATACAAATTTTCTGTGGTTACATACAAAGTACTGGTGTAATATAGTTGTAGCTTACTAATTGTAAGCACGTAAAACCACAGGTGATATCCTAGGACGGCTTTTAGTTATTGATGAATCTTTGCTTGTATGAATTTAAGAAAGAAATAAATTCGCCACTGTGTATGATATGCAATGTGTAAAACGCATAAGAACATATATTTTGTATACCGTGGGTGAGACATAACTTATTACCCTGCTAAAATCCTTTTTCGTTAACCAACAGCAAAAACGGGACGCGGTACTCTTGATGTTGTTTAGCAGATATCTTCGCTTTTATTATACCTATGACAAAAAGAAAATCACCATTGTGTTCACAGAAAATCAACGCAAATCGTTTATTCCAGTCGTTTTTTCTTAATATGTACTAGATTTGAAGATATTAAGTGTTAAATGTAATTTTGTTAAACCTTAAAAGTGCTGTTTCGGGAAAATCGACTTTAAAAGTAGTAGTTCCCGTAAGAAACAATGTAAATAAATATCTTAAATGTTTTTTTGACAACTTAAATATCGATGTAACCATTTACAGTTTTTTCACAACATAGCGAATGATGTTCCGTAACAAATAACAAAAATTCAATTTCACCACTTTTTTTACTAAAACTCCCTCTCCCGCACCCCCGTGCATTTATTTTTTTGACGACAAGTAAATTCTGCTTAACTTAGGGATGAACTAGGGTAGTATCTTTTACAAGGTATGCCAAACGGAATGAACGATTTCAGCTTAATAAAACTCTACTATAATAAATACTTTCTTATAATACTGTTTGATATTTTATTCTAATATATTAATGAAATAAATAATGATTATTAAAAGTTTCACAGTTTTATTAAAATACAACCTGACAATATTGTTTCAACAGCTATGCTGTCATTATCAAAGGTAATATTATATTACCTTTGATAATGACAGCATAGCTGTCGAAACAATATTGTCAGGCTGTATTTTAATAAAACTGTGAAACTTTTAATAATCTTTATTTATTTCATGATTATGGAGTTCCACAAAATAAGGCTGGAAACAATAAACTAATATATTAAGACCAATGTGAACATTTATAAGATATCTTAACTAGAATGTTAAATAAATATTATTTAAAAAATATTAAAGAAATATTTTAAGTAATAATGTAAAGTTTATGTAAAAACAGTCGCAATTATTTTTGTTAGATAATTTAAAATTTTGTTTTTAATTAATTTGTTTAAATGAACCCTGATAAATTAAGATTTTTTTTAACATGCAAAGAAATTAATTATTATTATAAAAACCACAAAACCAGTAAAAGTGAAAATTAAGCTACAATAATTAATAGAATTTTCTTAGTGTAACAGTTTATGTAACCAACTTATCACACGACTGTTCGCTGGTTGCCTATATATAGAGGAAGGTAAACGTAAACTTTTAATAAAATGTCAGTTAACCATCTTCGATTTTTGAAAGAAATGTATTTTGTAGCGCTACAGCATCTTAAAAAGTAGTTAAAAACACTTTTTAGAATTTTGTACAACAAACTTAAAAACTTCATTAGTGTGCGAGTTAAAGTGAGCACAATAATAATTTTCGGAAAATCCTTTATCGACCATTAAAGTTTAAATATAAGTAACTAAATGAGTAGCCATATCTACTATATAGTAATAGCTATATTAGCAACCTGTACTAAGACCTGGACTGCTAGAAGGTTTGGTTAAAATTTGTAAATTCTAAAATATTTGGTGGGCCAAAAAAGTTTTATACAAAAATACGTGCAAAATCAATAAAAAGTTAAACACAAAAGAAAGATGTATACTAACTCTATAACACAATCGTTCTTTACTTATAGGGTCATTCCACGCGAAATCGATCACTAAAATGGGTCGATCTCATGGATTGCAATGAAAATCACTTATGAGGTAGCAATCAACTAAAGAACATAACTTTTATTCATCAACTTGCTAAATTACGCAGAACTTCGGAAATATTCAAACTGAAAAAATTATCAAAACTGCTTGCACGCCTTTAAAGAAATATAAATATCTCGAAAAGTATTTACCCTAGAACAAATATTTTTTTGTATATTGCTCACTAGAAGACGGGCTTTTTGGACAGCCTAATAATTTTTTGTTATCAAACGTATTTTTATTTTTTTCTAAACGAAATATTTTAAAAATGCAGAAAAATCGGTGTGGTCACATTTTTAAAAATCTGAGAAAAATTGTACAGATTCTTTGAACATTTCTGTATTTAAATGCCAAATGGCAAGCTGGACGTTTTAATAGTTTTGGCAGGGTAAATTTTTAAAGACCGCGCTGCAGACAGCCGGCGCACCATAGATCACGGTCAACCGGCGCAACCCGCATTCGCTACCTTCTAGTTAGTAATAATACGGTCCATATTACCAACTTAACTCTTAACCTTAACCTCTCAACTAATGTACATAAGATAAATGTATATTTGTGTGGATATGATAATACCTACTAATTATTTAATTACTTATGTATTTAAATCGATTATTTCGGGTGTGTTACATAAAGTACTTTTCTTGCGGCTGTCCAAAAATAATTAGCAAAAATAACTAAACAATTTCAAATAAAACTAGTAAGAATGGGCAGAGCTAGCATTGCCATGACGAACAAAAACAACTGTATACTTAATAAACTAATTTATTTTTGAAAACTAATGTTCACGTAACACATTAGTTGTCATAAAAACTAAAACTCTTAAGTCCTAAAATTTATCGTTAAAAAAAAATTGTTGCTAAAAATGTTTATTTTTTCGTAAATCTTAAAAAATACAAAATTTTTCATTTTTCAAAAATTTACCGAAATTTTTAATGGTCATTTTGACCACTTTCCCGAAGAGATACAAAAAATGTTTCTACCAAAAGTTTCTTAGAATTTGATGTACTATAAGATTCAAAAAAGAAAAATTCAAAAAAGGCAACAGGGAAAAAGGCGACAGACCGACAGACAGACAGACAGACAGACTTCACGAATTTAGAGACGAACTTTTTGTTCGTCGAAAAGAGAAAATAAATAAATTCATCAATCAAGTGTGTGACTTGTGCAGTTGTTGTTATCGTTTAATAATATCATTGAGCCTTGGTTTTAAGTCAATTTGAATGTATTCTTAATACTGCTTGCAAATGTCCATCAGTTAATTTTGATCTCAATTTGGACTTACTAATACAGGATCGAGAAAGTTTTTTCGCATATATACATAACTGCTTTCAAATTATGAAAACATTTGTTAAGCATGTTTGTTTAATTTTGGAAAATCCTGTGAAGATAATTCCTTATAAAGATCAATTAAGGAATTGTTGCGATAAGAATTCTTGGCTTTGGCATTTTCCTGTAATTCGATTAGCTCAATAAGACAAAATATATACAAACTATACTATAATAACAAGATATACTTATTCCACTTAAAATTTTGTATTTTTTTAAGTGAACAATTCTTCATTATAATATGACAGAATTTATTTATTTTTTTTGCGAAAATGTAAATTATCTCTATGAATTCAAGATCGCGGATGATCTGACATCGCGGGCCGCATTTCTAGGGTTTGAGGCCCGCATTTGACCCGCGGACCGCACTTTGGGAACCCCTGCTCTAGGTTATAAGTTAGGTAGGGTATTGGTTTTTGTATAAAAGCTAATGTCAAAGTTAATAAAATCAGTACACTAAGAAAAAAGAATTGGTGACCCCAACTAAAATCGTCTTGGTTGCAGACAATCTGGTCGTGTCAACTGCATATCTTTTTAAGTTCAACTTAATCAATAGCTAGTCCACAACTAGCATGTGGTTGTTTCAACCTAGTTTAGTTAGTTGTGCTGATCTGGTTGCAATAACTAGATTTAAGTTGGGCTAACTAATGTTCGTTGATGTTCCAGCCACTTGTACGCCGACTCGGCAGCATTCTGTTTAGCACATCCAGATTCCATAGTTGTCCCAACCAAAGACGCTAGCAACAGTACAACATCTAGTTGTACATCCAGATAAATAGATTTTCCATCCATTCTTTTTTCTCGTTGTATTAATTCAAATTCTACCCTTACTAGATCTTAATAGTACTAAATAACCTGGGACATTTAGTCTGGTGTTCTTCTAGTAACATTCTACAACAGCAACAAATAAAAATATTCTTCCCAAAAACTTTTCAGTAGTTTTGTGGAGAGCGGAGAAAAAAACATGATAATGATAATCATGACGTAAAAGAAGAAAATGGAAAGAAGAAAAAACCGAAAATAAACGACAACACAAAAATGACCTAATAAATACTCACGTAATTGGTAAATATAATGGGTTTTATCATCCCTAAGAAAATTTGAGGAAGGGCAAAAGCCTTCTTTTTTGTTTGACCATGGAAAAGACTGACAACAATTGGAAATGGCCAGATGATATATTGTCAATTGTGGTACCAATTGATTATACTTTTGATCAAATAGGCGAACCAAAGAAAATTAATTTAAGGTCTATTCGCAGTTCCCGAAAACATAAAATATCTGTAAACGAAACTTCTGCAATTCTGCATACTTGAAAATGTGGTCAAAACTGTATACCGACGTCGCAATCATTTTTTATCTTTCTAATTACTATACGGTAATTACGGTCATCTTGACTTTGTTTAAATCTTTTGGGAAATAAGCGACATGCTTCTTTGAAAGTTAAGAACACCACTGCCACACTTAATCTTTTCTATTAATAATTTGTTTAATTTCTATTAATAGTGGATAAAGAATTTTTAAAGAAGATTTTAACATTTTTGATGTTTCAAACGTTTATAATTTCACAGACAAATGGCGCAGGTTAACGTACACAAAAATAATGAATGCATCGCACTTCTGATTAAATTACTACATAACTTGGGCATTTATCTTATCAACTTAAAATGCAACAGAGAAGCAAGAAATTTTAATAAACAGTAAAATAAAACATTTAGCAAAGCTACTAGTTACAGTAAGAAACAAACAACACTCAAACTATGCAATTTATTAAAATTATGCAGGAAATAAACATTTTTTGAAGCGAAGAAGGATATTTTATAAATACATAAAAGTATAAAGTTTTGTAGAAATGTATGTATGTATATTGTATATACTAAAATGTGTTTTGTGAAATAAATAAACTAAAAAAATTTGCCAGCTTGAATGGAACTTGGGCAGCAGCGATTTCCGGTTCTTATCACCCCGCCCCGACTAAATTCTGGCACCATGTCGGTACTCACACCACACTTATTTTAAAGGTAGGTTATATTAATTAAAATGATTTCTTTTAAAAAATAGACTAAATGTAATTTTGTTCGTCATTTTCAGGTTATGAATACTGTTAATAAGCGGTTAGCTGATAAACAAAATGATAAACAGAAATAATAACATTATTTGCTTCGGGAGATTTTACGATCAATTTTTTAAAAGCACAGATCAATCCTTATATTCGATTTCTAAATTAGATCTTTCAGCTGTACATGTGGATATAGGCATGGTCATCAAATATTTAATGAACTCTAAATATTTTTTCTTTTTGCGAAAAAATACTAAAATATCTCAGCTGGACAGGTGCGTAGACTCCTTTCTTAGATCTTCTTTAAAGAACGACTTGCTATTATTTCTGTGTATTACTTCCGGATATTGTAGTATGAATATCAAAATTAACGAATATAAGATGTAGTTGTTGGTATAAAACGCTTCTTTGCCAGTGCGCGTGCAGAAAGTTTTGACTAATTTATGACTAATTTGACTAATTTATGAAAAACAAATAAAAGTAGACAGTGTAGAGAAAACGAAGGTTTGATAGCTTAATCAAGTCCTGACACGATTGCAATTAATTACCTTATCCGTTACACAACATCCAGATAAAATTTATAGGATTTGTAAAGGAATATCTGCAGAATCTCTGATAAATATATTTGTCAGCCTTACCCCATTCTGACAGAAGTGGTCGTATAGAGAAAACGAAACCGCTTATCAGCCTAAGCAAATCCTGGTACTATTGAAATTAATGGCCTAATTAAGTCTAATTAATTAATATTTCGCATACGTTACACAACTTCCAGATGATTTACAGGATTTGTAAATAGATAGTATCTGTAAAATGTCTGAAAAATATCTTTGGTAGCCTTACCCCATCAAAGCTGGTCAGCCTAAGCAATCTTAATAAATCCTGGTATGATTGCAATTAATGATCTAATTAAGTCTAATTAAATTTCAAAAAGAAATAAAACAAGCTTTAGCAAACTGCAATATCTGCTTTAACGAATTAGAAAAACAACAAATCATACATAAAAACCCACAACTACCAAAGCTATATGGACTGATTAAAACACATAAACACAACATGCCTATACGACCAGTAGTATCATATATCAACGCACCTAATCACACCTTGTCCAAGAAACTCAACCATATTATTAACATCATAGGATACAAATCGAAATACTCTGTCAAAAATTCATTAGAATTAGTAGAAAAACTACAGAACATACATCTTCCAGCACATTCAAAACTTGTAAGCTTTGACATTTGTAACATGTTTTCATAGATTCCACCACAAGACTGTATTCCTTTGTTAGATAATTTCCTAGTTAATAATAATGTAGAATTAGTAAAAAGATTAGAGTTAATTCAATTATTTGATCTTTGTATCAGTCAAAATTATTTCACTTTTAATAATATAATTTATCTACAGAAAGATGGTTTACCTATGGGTAATTCTCTAAGTCCTCTATTAGCTAACATATTTATGGATAATTTGGAAGATCGAATATTTGAATTGGATCTTTCTAAACACATTATTTTTTGGTTTCGTTACGTTGATGGCATTTTAGCTTGTTTTGACAGTTCTTTTGAGGTTATGAATGAGTTTTTAATTCTTATTAACAGTCTTCACACAAACATCACGTCTACACTAGAAACAGAACAAAATAGAGCTATTAATTTTTTGGATTTAACTATTACAATGAATACAAACAATGAATTTGATTTTTCCATATACAGAAAACCCACACGCGCAGACGTCACTGTACCTAACGATTCATGTCATCATAAAATGCATAAACTAGCGGCTTATAGATCTTTAGTACACCGAGCTTTAAGTACTCCAATGAAACGATGTTACGGGTACATTTTCCAACAGCATTTAGTATGCATAATTTTGCATTTAGTCTTACTAAAAATCTTAAGTTCGGTCCTGTGGACTTCGCTTTATTTAAATCAGCATTTCATCAAGTAAACATTTCCTATAGAAAGTACTTTTAGGAAAGGATTATTTTATATTTGACATAATTAAACAACGTGGCGTCATAAAGAATGATGTTTTTCAGTATTTGTTTGCCTATATTTTAGTGTAATATCAATTACTTCAAGAAAGACCTTGATAAGAAACTGTGTGAAGTGCTTGGTCAACTTTTATACAAATATTTCTGTTAACATTCTGAGAATACAGGATTCGAAAATACAATTTCCTTTGTTAGTAACCTGCGTTTTAAATTTTAAGTCAGTTTACGGCGTAGGAATCTTGTCTACACGCCAGACGCTATACCACCGCATAAGTTTGGCGCGCGATTTTTGGCGGTTCTATTTTTTTGTATTTGAGTCTAGAATCCTATAGAAGGTCAAGTAAAAAGCTCCCTTGCTGCATAAAAACAGATGTAACCACGCGGAGATTCAGGACCCGACGTGATAAAAACCCTCGCTGGTGTTGACGCTAAAAGATTCGCCACTGCACCCTTACAGCAAGCGGTCGATTGCGGTCGATATTATAAATGTACACACTTCGACCTGGGGTGTGCGGGTTCATCGTTTGAGTTCCGATCAATAATGATTGATCTATAATCACTGCTACAGAATTACAGTTAGTTATAAACCCTTTAGATTTGCTATAAATCTAAATACAGTACAGTACCGTTTCAGTGCTATTTTGTGCAAAGTGCCAGTTTTAAAAGAAATTCCGTCTCGATAAATCGTGTTAGAAAGATTTATAATTTTGTAACGCGAGTAAACAAAGGTGTTTCACTTTTTGGTAAAGAACTATTAAAAACAATTATTTCGTTTCGTTTGGTTTTAAGACCAGTGCAGTTTTCTTCAGGAAAGATCAATTGTAATCGATCCAGAATTTAATGATCGACTCCCGTAGTTTTATAAATTAAAATTCCGCTTAAAGAATTTAAACGCATTTAGTGCTACTAGTGATTTAAAAACAATTTAAGTTCCTGACACATTATTGTTATTTTCTAAATGAAAGTAAATTTGTTATTACGTATAAACATTTTAAAATCTTGGTTTTTTTGGTGCTCGACCCAGTTTGTTTATGAAACCATATGGGCGAATGACAGTAATTAAATTGAATCGAGTTTCTGGTCCTGAAAATCAACACTTCAAGACAACGCCGAATTCAACCACAATTTTCCGAAATAAAGGCCAATTTCCAATTTCTCCTAGACTGTATGTGTTGTATTCCACGAGTTTGGTGGATGAAATTCAAGGTACCGTATTTTTTTAAGTGATAATGCAGTTAATTAAGAATCTTTTAGTTGAAGAATGTTGCAATTTTTTCTTTAGGAAGAGAGCTCTCTACTTTATTTAGAAATCTTTAAAATTAATGTATTTTAAAATCATCCAAATTGATAATAATTGAATTAATCTAATTTGCATAATATCCTTTAGATATTTGTCTATAGATTTTGTCAACAAAGTCAAGTCAACTTAAACTTTATTACCTGAATAAAATTTATTGAATAATTCTTTTGATCGATCTTATAAACTTCTTGGTTATTTTTGTTAATTATTGAAAGGTCTTATATGAATCTTTTTGATTTACTTTAGAGTAATTATGATCTAATGAATATTGATTAGACTTGTAATAAATGTACGAGTGGTGTTTTATTTATTCTATATATATATATATGTATTGTTTTGTCTCAACCATATGTTTTTCCTGTTAAATAAATGTTTTCAGTTCAAAACCAAGGATCTAGAAAACGGAACCATATAATTATGAACATCTTATTTCATTTTGATTACAAAAATTTTAAATAGACAAAATCTTTTTGATTCAACTAAATATTTTATTCATTTTCTGGTTAATGAATTTAATAATTTTTAATGCTTATTCAATTAACATCATTGATTGGTTATTTATAATCAATACTTTAAGCTTCATAATCAGATGGCGCCCTTTTTTGAGTTATTATTTGTGTTTTGAGACCTTTATCTACTCCTTTTCACAATTTATACAGCTGTGGAACCAATACCTACGACTTGAATAATAAATTTGTAAGAGAGAGTTTAAATCTCAAGCTGTGGTAGATATTTTGAGTTTCTTAGATACAGTAAGTATGAATCATTTTTTATAGTTTTTATTGTTTATTTTGAGAAAAAAAACGAAAGTTTCAACGATCACATTTTGATAAAGAAATTTCAATCATCAAACAATTAGCATATGCAAACCATTATAACCATAACATGATTGACACTTTAATTCAACAAAAAGATTATAGGTTAGCTATCAAAAGAATATTTCCAATTGACACTCAAATACAAGACACAAACTACATATCAATACCATACTTTGGCAAGATATCAGAACAAATTGCAACTATACTAAGAAAAACCACCAGTTACAAAATAACCTATAAAACTAACACCAACACATTTTCATTTTTATTCAATGCTAAAGACAAAACACAAGATATCATGAAATCCGGCATTTACCGTTTGAATTGGTTTTTTTTTGTAACTCGGTTTATATTGGCCAAACACTTAGAAATTCCGACATAAGATACAAAGAACACGTACGCTCTTATAGACTTAAACATCCAGAAAAATCGAAATATTCCAAACACATTTTGGAACAGAACCACCCAATGACACCTCAAAACAACATTAAATTCTTACATTTTTGCAACAACAAACACAAATTAGACATTTTAGAAGCTTTTGAAATATACAGACATAAACGCACAGTACCTTTAATGAATGAACAAACTGAGCTTAGTAATTCTTCTTTATTAGAAGTGTTAGATATTTAGTTTTTGTTATGTATTGTATCTAGTTACCTATTTTCTGTATGTATTTATCCTTAGCAACGTGTTTGTTTATCAATCTTATCTACCTTTGATAATGGCACAAAGTGTCGAAACAATATTGTCAGGTTAAGATATTAATAAAACTTGTGAAACTTGAACTAATCTTTGTATTTATATTATATTTCATAAGTCTAATTAATTTTGAATTTCGCATCCGTTCATAACATCCAGAATAAATCTATAGGATTTGTTGAGAAATACCTGTACTTTAAGAGTACCAGTACTTTATCAGCCTTACCCTATCCTGGTAGAAATGGCCTGTTGACCACCCCGAAAGAGCTAATTTCAGTATTATTACGTGCCTAATTTGTACTAAAGCCACTCTTAACGTTTTTAATTTTAATTTACGTTAAAATAGTACTTAAGTCTGTATTAAATTACAACCGTACAAAATCGACAATACATACATAAAAATGTTTTTACTACCAGGCATTGAATATGTTATTGCAATAACACCAATTCAATTTACACGATAGTTACAATATGCGATACAAAATAAATTCCACTTTAGCTACTTCACTTGATAGAATATTTATTGAATTGTATTACAAGTAAGCAAGCAACATCTCACTAAAGACACGAAAGAATCTTCTCTCTTTCTGTGCTCTTTAATTAAAGGGATAAAATGGGTTTGGAGCAAACCTTTCAGTACAAGTATTAACTTAATTCCAGATTAGCGGATAGATAAAAAAGACTTTTGGAATTAAGAGGAAAACACATTGCGAGTAGTATACTATAACACCCTTCCAGGAGTTCGAAAATTTGATTTTCGAAAATGTATAAAAGTAACCAAGAGTAATACTTTATTCAATTTTATTAGTGTTACCTCCGCATTAACTTTTATTTTGTTACCTACAGTAAGTGATATAGTCTATAATATTATTAATAACTTTAAGTGTTAAGTACTACATATTATAAGCACTATTATTTAGTGCTGGGTGTTGTTAATAACACTGAGTATCGTATCCCTATCCAAAGTAGAGCTGCAATGGATAAGACAAAAAAACAACAACGTAAAATTCAATCTAGAAGAAAAAATGCAAAAATTAACTCTGAAATAAAAAAAAGAAGACTGGTTGGATGACGGAGATTGGATGACTAGGCAAAGAATCCATATACGTATAATATAACGAGCTTGTTTGGGGTATGTGTCCTACTTTGGAAATTGCCTAACAGAAGGCGCAACTACGCGGTAGTGGTCTTTGTAACCGCGTCCGTGATAAAATATCCACCTGCGTTGTTTTTCAAATTGAATGCTAAACTGCCCAAACAACAAAAAGTTTTGTCAGCCTGAGTAAAACTTGGTAGAAATGTGTTTTTAATGAGTAGCAGTTCTGCAGCACCTTAAGAAAACCGGTCTACCGCGTATTTATACCAAGTTTTGCTCAGGCTGACAAATTTTTTGTTGTTTAAGCAGCTTAACCTGCAATTTAAAAAACAAAGCAAATAGATATTCCATCACGGAAAGGAGACGCTGTAAAACCGCCTCTTCGGGGTGGTCAGCTGGCACTTCTGTCAGGATGGGGTAAGGTTGACAAAGATATTCTTAAAGTACCGGTATTTCTCTACAAATCCTGTAAATTTCACCTGGATGTTATGTAACGGACGCGAAATACTGACGAATTAACCTTAATTAGGCCATTAACTGCAGTCGTGCCAGGATTTGCTTAAAGGCCTATAAGAGATTTTATGTTACTTGTACTGTCTACCTCCACATTTTCTATAAATTATCCGTATTTTTGTCTTCACCTAGACTCGTCAGTAGGGGAAGATATTTGACATATTGTGTCAATCCACTATATATTCGTTCGTGGAATTAACATTGATAGCAACAAGTGGCAGTGGTGCCATCTATATTTGTCGTATACGTCACCACAGCCACTTGTCGCTATCAATGTTGATTTCACGAACGAATATATAGTGGATCGACACGAGATGCACGCATTCAAATATGGCCTCCCCTAGTGACGAGTCTCAGTGAAGCCGAGGCAATATTGTTTAGGGATAATTGTGTTAGAGATCCTGCATCTATAGTAATATATTTTTGGAACCTTATACCCAAGAATTTTACATCTTATGTATTTTTATCATACATTTAGAAGGTTCAAAACGAAGATCATAGGTATTTGTAGCAGTCACTATGAGACCGATGCATCTAAACTTGATACAAAAATACGAAAAATGAACTTTAATATTTAACCACTTTTATGGTTTTTCTTAGAAATAAGTACTTGATAATACCGTTCACATCTGTAGAGGTTTATTCTTTTGTGTACAGATAGACGTTGAAGTTAAACCTTACTAAAAGTGCGAAGTGGGTGTTAATTAAATGCCTTTTTTTTAGTGATATAATTTTAGTTCTAAGTTTATACAATATATTAAAGAAAATATATATTGGCAAGTATTTTACATCTCTCATAGTAAATTGCCAGTTTTCTATAAAATTAGAATTAATATTAATAGGCAAAGTGATTAATTTTTATTTATACCCAAGAATTTTACATCTTATGTATTTTTATTTTAATTAACTTTTTAGTTTAAAGGTGTTTTTTATCTTAAAGGAAAACTATTGAATTTAAAAGTTTAAAGGTGTTTTTTAAAGTGCAGTTCGCAGTTTGCTAGGTCTTTCTCTGGTCATTAACGGAGTGTTTAGATTATTTGATGTGCAGAAGCAGATCAATAAATGTCACCGTGAACCAACTGGATTTGTATCCTAACTTTATTTGCTTTGTTTCAGCGATACAGTGCACGGACCCAAGCTTTTCAGAAAGAGAAGTTTTTGACCTTTTTGCTTTAACGCTTTCTAATTTTCCTTTACCTTACTTGTGTTGTTGTTTTGAAGAAGTGATTGATAAATGCTACTTTAGTTTTAAGCAATGTGGATTATCCTGGTCTTGTTCCTGAATTGGTAAATTTTCTTGACTTATTCGCTAGTCTATTCTGAACTTGCTAAAAGTTTCAAAATAGAGTTAGTAATTTAGGCCCTCACTAACTTTGATCAGTGAAAAAATTTGGTTTAAACAGATGTCCGTCGTGAACGTTTCTATTTTGCGCGAGCCTGCGCTGGCACCTAAATTAGTAAATTTGTTTGTTTAAGGTTCGGAGAACGAGCCTTATTTGCTAGTGTTCTGATAAATAAAGTAAGTACAAGCAGTCTAGATTTTTCAAGAAGAGTTTAGAGCAATATTTCGATCAGAAGCCAATACTATCATTATGCAAATTATTGCACAATTAATGCAGAGAAGAACATATGTATCCTTTTCTATAAAATATATCCCCTTCTTATTCACGTACGAAAAACGCTTTTCTGTTTTTTATATTACAAAGAAGGCACAAAATCAAAGTTAATTTTTTAGCATTCTAATAAATTATATTTGTTTAAAATATATAGCAGTTTATGATCCATGTTTCTAGTTTGAGACAAATTTTCTTTATATTAAGTATTTACCCAAAAGAACAAATTGCTTTTGAAAAACATAATTCATGCTTTTCTAGACATTTTTATAGTCTTGTAGTCGGGTTTCGGTTCAGAATCGTTGGATAAGTGCAACCTAGTTCGTTTCGAAGAACTTAAGAGTTTGTCTTTACTGGGTTTTAGTACCGATTAAAGTTAGAGCGTTATTTTTTGTAAATTATCGAGATTATTCGATAATGTTTATTTTGAAACTTACGCGTTATAGTAATGATGAATTACCGTCCATAATCCCGTTAGAAGAAGAGCTAATACAAGTACCTAATAATAATAGTTGCTAACATTGTTTTAGTATCAGTTAAAGCTTTGAAACAAAGCTAATAATAATAATAAAATCATTTATAAAAATTGAAAACTATTGCAACGTCTGAAGATTTAGTATTTGTAAAGAGTTCAGAGTTCAGTGGAGCTATTATGTTCAGGCAACTTTGGTTTGAACAGTGTGTCTGCGGTTTTTTTGGTTATTTGTGATAACTATTTTTTTTGTTTATGTGAGTAGAAGCTGTTATCTAGTGGATTAAAGTTAAAGGATAATATAATTACTGTCAAATATACTTTCTGTAAGTTATTTGTAATAAACCTTTTCGAAATTTTATTCACGATTGAATCAAAATTTATTGGTTCTTAGTTTAGATGTTTTCAAAATGTATTTAGAATGGGATCCCAAAATAAGTTAAAATGTAAAAACAAATTGTTTGTGTTTATTGTAACCAAACTCTAAATAACTTACCGTAACAGTTAAGTCAGTATGCATTTAAAGGTGACGATATGTGTCCAGTGTTCACAAGTATAGGGGCCTCGCAGCTTAAAGTAGACTTCGAACCACCCCAAGTACTTGGATTTTCTATTAATTTCTATAAATCTCTTGGGCAAAGTATACGTTGCTGGTTTGCCGATGGCGTTCGAGGGAGAAGCGATTTTTAAAAATCCGATAATATCCGGGTTTGAACCCGGAACCTTTGGTCAGTAGCTTCGCACGCAACTAACCGAGTCACAACCGTTCTAATGAGGGTATATTAATAAGTTTTATAATAATTTTATGAATACAAAAAATGTATTATGCATGATACAGGATTTTATTTAAATCGTCACTTCACATTTGAAATGATCCCTAGTAAGAAAGTGAAGACTACTTATGCATTTAAAGGATTATAGTTATTATTTTATTGTAATATATTTATCATTAACAAGACAAAAAATAATAATTTCCCAATAAATAGTACTTATAAAACAATAATGATATAAAATATTTTTCAACAAATTGCTACTACTGTAAGTACATTTATGTGTAAGCAAAACTACTGCAACCCCATTCTTTAAAGATTTTACAAAAACTAATCCAATCGCTATAAAGTTTCTAATCATTATTTATTAACTATTAACACTTTTTATTCATAAATAATCTTATTTGAATTCCAAACATTTCTTCCTCCACATTTAAAACAAAACAAAAATAACAAAACCGTAATATTAACACAAACAAAATTCTACTTTTTTATATACTACATGAAACTAAATTTATATTCAACAAATATTTGTTCGATGTCACTGTTGAATGATAATATGATAAACCCACAAAAGTGAATTCCCTCTTTTTGTTTATTTTACGCGGCTGCTGTGATAAGGCTGGGACAGGACTTTTCTCTTGGTTTTAGACTGATAAGGAATCCTTCACGTCGCTTTAATACAGTTTGACCGGCAAGGACGAAGTCACGTTCCCTCCGTCTGGAATATACTCTGTAGGATCGCAATAGTGTTGCTAGCATGACTTTGACTAACAGCAAAGCGTATTTGGCCCCTGAAATTTATAAATTTTAAAAATTTATTAATAAAACACATCTAAATAAGCCGTTAAAAGAGGGTTAATAAGGAGCTTGGGAATTCATATATTTAAATATTTAGAAATGAGGATGGTAAAATATATACATTAGGAAATTGTTATTATACACATACCTAAACACCACTTATTAGAGAAAATAAAATCCCAAAACAAATCCCAAGAAAAACATGAAGACCAATTCACAATAATACATCCACTCACCAATGCAGGTTCTAGATCCTGCAGAGAACGGTATAAAACTATACGGATGACGAGCTTTGATCCTTTCAGGCAGAAAGTTATCTGGATTAAATACGTCAGGATTAGGAAACTGTGTTGGATTTCTATGCATAGCCATTATGATAATTGCAATTGTAGTACCTTCTGGAAGCACGCAATTTTCTGCACAAAAAGTAAATGAATGTTTAATTTAATTTAATTTAAGTAAAAAGTTTATTTTATTTATATTTTAACAATTTTATTATTAGTATTTTAACAAGATTCTACTACCTAGCTGTATATCCGTGAGAGGTTTCTTGGCGATCATCGGAATGGGAGGGAATAATCTCCACGTTTCCTGTATTACTTGCTCCATGTAACGTAAGCTTTGAATATCCTCAAAGCTCACTGGACGGTTGGATTCTCCAAATACCTCATCCAATTCTGTCATTACTTTATCCTAGATATAAAAGAAGAGAAAAAGCTGAAATCAATTTGCATGTACAAATCAATAGTTTTTGTTTATGACATCCTTATATGTGCAGGATGTTGTATTATTATAATAAGGCTGTTACAAAACTGATAATTATTATATTATAAACTGCATTCGTTAAGTTTTGCTTGATATAGGTGTATGCATTTTTAGAGGGTCTACATCGGTAAATTTAGAAAAGGTTTTTAAGCAGTGTTGAGCAAGATTCAGTAAGCACATATTGTTTTATTTGATTAGACAACCACTTCTGGTTATTTGACTAGTTAATATGCCGGCACGTGAGTTTTTTTGTTATTTTTTTATTTACACTTAACAGCGCAGCGGTGGAAATACTTAGATAGTGAAGGCCTATTAAAACATACTTAAACGGTTTTGAGACCTTTAAAATCTCGTGTCTGTAGTAGTAATATTTACTAGTACATAAGTGATAGTGAAAACGGTACCTCCTTAAACAAAAATAATTGTTAAATAAGCAAAAAGTAAAATCTGAAAATCTTGTATTTTGTAAATACCGTAAAATCGAGCTTGCAAAATGAAAAACAAAAGGACCAGAGGATCTAATGCCCAGGTATAAAACATTCGAAAGCATTTACCGTGCATATATTGTGTGTGGCTTATCCTTTTAAATTGTAGTTTCAGATATTGCTAGACTATATGAGAAGTTATAATATGCATCTCTTTCCTTTAAGAGTTACAGAGTTCTTTAAAGTTTTGGGATTTTACAGTCTTAGACTTTTCCACTTAAATAACGTAAATCAATATTTTTATAAGGAATGTGGCACTATGTAGTACGGAAAATAACTTTATAAAATTAGAGTAGTTGATGTCTGAGAGGTGCTTCTTATAACTTCTAATATAGTTAATAAATATGGTAATATCAGAAACAATACTTTGAACGGGAAAGAACTCTAGAAAAAAAGGCCACGGTACGAAAGATTTCCATGTGATTTTGCTTCGATGACGTTCATCCTTTTAATTTGCGATTTTAGCATACAAAATATATTGTTTTCTTATTACCATATCGGTAAGTTTCTCCTTCTACATTTCAGGACAGAAAGTGATACTCTCGTTTCCGAAGGAAGAAAGTAATTTTTTTAATTTGAATGTTTCTGGTAGTTAAAAACAAAATATTAGCCTTATTCAGTATGGTTCTGTTAAATATTACGTATATCTCGTAAGCACTTCGCTTTAACTTCACGTGTAAACTCGACCATGGGGATACCATTTTGGATTCCTCAGGGGCTATTTAACTTCATAATCATTGAAAGCGGTTTTTGGTTGAGTAGTCATAAGGAAGAATTGAACATTGAGTGGCACATTTTAATCTAATATTTTTTGTTTTTAGAGTTTTAATTCGTTTTAGAATTTAGGAGGTTGGTTTATTATTTTGGGATATTTCCAGCGATAATCCTCGTTTTAAATGGTTAGCGTCAACCTTTTAAGATAAATCTTTTCGATTAAGGTTTAGTTCAGCTTTTGGGCTACGAATCGAGATGACGGAACACCCTTCGTGCGCCATGGCAACAATTACTATGATCTGGGTCGATCCTACTAGAATTTAGCTGAACCTGAGAAAATTCCGTATCCAGTAGGGTTTTTGATGTGCCAAACATCACACAGAAGACACATACGTCCTTATCCGAGAAGTTTTAGTTTTTCTCCTTCGAGAAAATATCTCCGAGAAATTATCTAATTGTCACTAATCCATCGAAGCTGACTTTCCATTTTAGCTGGCTTGTAATTTTAAAAATTGTGATTTGTTGAATTGATTCTAAGCATTTGCAAATCATACGTCGAGGTTTAACTTTATCTTGATGAGACTTATGTTCCTGATTCAGTATGTTGTTTTAAATTTGTTTAACTAACTTCTTTGTTCTTATTTACCTTAGGAAGCTTTGATTTTTTCTTTTAGTCTTACTAATTTTGATATTGTATTCATTTGGTAATTTCCCTCTCAATTCAACAGCCAAGAGAAATGCTTTTTGCTGAAAAAACTAATTTCTCAAAGTTTTCTATTCTATCAAAGACAAGACTGTTCAAGCTTAAGCTTTCAGAGTCATATCAAACTGTAAACAAAAATATTGTTTCGTAGAAATTATTGGAAAAGGTTTTTCTCCTTAAATTGGCAGTATTTTCGAAAAGACACCTTGGTTATCGAGATATTACTTTTGAAGAGTTCACACCTCAAATATATCCTAAAGTACAGAAAATATCAATTTTAGCAGAAACACGTCGATTGACTTTCCGAGGGGGCATTTAAATGCAGTATCGCCAAAATGTTAGATCTCATCCCCTCACTTCAGCAACACCAATGTTATACTGTTTACATCATTTCTGTAATTAATACTAGAATTTACCTTTAATGCTAGTAGAAACATGATTATGGTTATAAAAAAACGTTTTGGTGCAAAAAAATAAAGTCAGGGACTTCAAGTGATTGAGTTTGACCACCCATTAAAATGAGTTTCTGAGATAAGAAGAAAAGTTTTATTATATCTTATGATATTTTATGATATGATATATTATATTTGTTGAGATACCTCATTTTAAAGGGTATAAACAATTCTTTGATTACGATTTGTGATTCTACGCCTAATAATTGTTTATTTAAAATTCTTGAAAAAAAAGGTGAGGTGGTTGACACCAAGAGTCACGTCACAACACATCTTAAAATGATTGATTGATTGGCATCAACTTTTTAATTGTGCATGTAACAATTACATATTTCGTTTGTTGTCTCATTTTATTCTTTCTGGAGTATTTTCTTGCATATTTCTAGTTAATAACATAATCATACTAACATAACCTATAATAAGCTTATAAGCTGTATATGCTTTATAAAATTCTTCTAGTTTCAGGATCGTCTTCTGCACTGTTTTGGTTATTAACTGGATATATGGATTTATACATGTCTGGTAATAGAATGGAAACCGATTGATTTAAAACTTTGATCAAATAAAAACATCAAAAGCATACTAATTTGTGTATTTAAATTTGTTATAATAGAACTGTTGTAGTTTTTAGTACGAAGTGTAAAATGAGATTAAGGTTTGATTTATATATAAGATTTCTTTCATCAGTTTTTTTTACTACTTCACCAACTTTACTAATTATTGGTATAATAAAATAACCTTGTTTATTGTTTCCAGCCTTATTTTGTGGAACTCCATAATCATGAAATAAATAAAGATTATTAAAAGTTTCACAGTTTTATTAAAATATACCTGACAATATTGTTTCGACAGCTATGCTGTCATTATCAAAGGTAATATAATTATAAACAAACACGTCGCTAAGGTAGATACAAAATAGGTAACTAGATAAAATAATAATAATAATAAAAATTAATAATAAAAATCATAATTAAACATCTAATTAATGCTAAAGACAGAACACATGATATCATGAAATCGGGCATTTACCGTTTAAATTGTTCTTTTTGTAGTTCGGTATATATTGGACAAACACTTCGAAATTTTGACATAAGATATAAAGAACACGTACGTCATTACAAAAATAAACATCCTGAAAAATCTAATTACGCCAAACACCTTTTAGAACAAAATCACACAATGACTCCTCAAAATAATATTAAATTCCTACATTTTTGTAATAACAAACGCAAATTAGACATTTTAGAAGCCTTTGAGATATACAAACACAAACTCAGGGTACCTTTAATGAATGAACAACTTGAGCTCAGTAATTCTCCGTTACTGGAAGTATTAGATGTTTAATTATGATTTTTATTATTAATTTTTATTATTATTATTATTTTATCTAGTTACCTATTTTGTATCTACCTTAGCGACGTGTTTGTTTATAATTATATTACCTTTGATAATGACAGCATAGCTGTCGAAACAATATTGTCAGGTATATTTTAATAAAACTGTGAAACTTTTAATAATCTTTATTTATTTCATAATAAAATAACGTTCACGTTTTTTGGAACAGCAGTGTTTTCCAGAACACCGGCTGATAAACACTGTTGTGTGGTAGTATGGGTTGAGGTATTCTAAGAGTTTAATATTTATATTACAAAAATGTGGCGTTTAAGTCTTGTTACGTGCTAATTTCGTAACACCCTGTATTGCTATGCTTTTGTGTTATTATATACTGTAATGGGATTTTCCTATTCTTTCTCCATTTAGTTACCATTTTGATAGTATTTCCTGTTTTTTTTATAAGTCGAGTTACTTTGCGTATGTTGTTTGAGGGTCAATCCATATGAAGTGGTCCAGCACTGGTCGCTCGACCATTTCAGAAAACGATAATTTTTTGCATGTTGTCACCCCTAAGTATTGGCAGTTCAAAACCATTGCTATTTTATTTTTATTCCTTTTGATTAAAATATGGTAGCCATATTTTTTCGTGGTGCACGACGTTTTTTGCGTTTTTTGATGTAAACGTAAAAGTTGATATCTCAAGAACGGTTGAACCTACAGACCTACGGTAAAAACCATTGTACTGTTTAGATGTCGGAATACATTTTCTAGTTTAAACATAATTTTTGTAGGATGCTTATTTAAGGGTGTAATTTAACCCCGAAGTTTAATAACGACTTTGCAAAATTTCCACTTTTTAGAGGGTCATGTTTCCAGATAAAGGTGAAGTCTTAGGGCTGATTCTTTTGTTAATGGTGCACAGTTAGGGGTAGTTTATGTATAAAATATTTCAAATCTAAAACTTTACTATTTTGGTATTTATGGACTTTTGAAGTTCTCGTTTTTTTCTATTTTTGGTCAACTTTGGTCCTCAATATCTCCAATGGGCACTGATGGATTTTTTTTATATTATGCGAAACTGAAGCAATATATGATGGAAAACTGTGGTAATAATCTCAACTTTGATATTAGCCTGAGAACAGAGTTATGCTCATTTGAAAACTGTAAATAAATTTTGTAAATAACCATAAAACTCTGTCATTATTACACCATGTATTTTCAATACATTACCATCTCTATTAGTATGGATGAGTAAATTATTTTATTCTAGTGCTAACATTGTTTTGAGTGATAATTATTAGATTATTACTATAATATAATCATATGCCATTCGTAAAAATTCTTGCAGTTGTAACTAAAGCAATTAATAGAATACATATTTATATGCACTTTTTCCCTTGTATTTTCTTCCCTGGTCGATTTTCCTATGAATCCATGTAAATTATATGACAGTTTACATATACTAATTCACGAGATCTGAAAGGCCCAACTCATTATCAGCCCGGCTATTAGCCCCACTGTCAGCAGAGTTGATGAGCGTTTTTACATTTGCTGGAATTACAGCAAATAAAAGCTCATTACATTGTGTTGATTATCTAACGAAATAAATATTATTACTTATTAACATTATAATGTCTACAGAAATACTAATTAAACAAAATTAGAAGTATTTTAAAACAGCAAAAACATACTCCTGGAATTAAGAAGAATTAAAATACCATAAAGATTTGCGTTTTTAAATAAAACTGTTTAAAACCTTTTATTATTAGAATTGCGGTAACTTTATTGCTTGTTTTGAAGCTTTTCAAGAAAAATTCCCAAATTACCACAAATATGAAGAGAATGCAATAACTCAATATCTTAACGAAGAGAAAGCAAAAAAGGTGCATACGTCTGGAATAATAACTAAATTTATTTTTATGATTTTTAGTACACCCATCTTTTACTTTATGTAATAAATTACGCACATGTAAACCGCGTATCATTACAGTTGAACAATATGATGCTAGTGGAAGACCAGTAAGCGTTACAAATAAAGAAAATTCTTAGAATGTCATGTTAGATGTGGTCGAAAATTCAATAAATTCGACACAACAGAGGGCTTTAAATCATAACATGACTCGATATTCCATTCAAAAAAATGGAAACTGGAAAAATCCCGTCTAATAAAGTGCATTTGTTACAAGAATTAAGTGAAGACGATTTTTTTCGTAGAATCGAGTTCTGCGAAGTTATTATGGATAAATTAAATCAAAATGCCAACTTTGTCACCCACATATTATTTTCTGACGAAGGTACATTTTGTTTATACGGGTACGTAATCGACACAACTGTAGGTGGTGGTCAGACCACATTGGATGGAGGAAGTTCACACCCAACGATCACAAAAAGTAAATGTTTGGTGTGGCATTATTGGTGGACACGTCATAGGACCCTATTTTATAAACGAAAATCTGACCGCTGAACGATATTTATTACTTTTGCGAGATATGCATATTATTTTAGACGATTATTCCCGAACAATAACAATTACAATTTACCGGCAGAACAAATATGGTTTCAACCAGATGGGGTTCTCCGCATTTTGGACTTGCGGTACCTGCATATCTAGATGAAATTTTTCCTGAAAAACGGATTGGACGTAGGGAGGGCAATTGGATGGCCTGCTAGGTCTCCCGATATGACCCCGCTTGACTTTTCGCTGTGGGGTCTAATCAAAAATCTAGTCTACAAAAATAAGCCGCAAAATATCGAAGAGTTGGAAGAAAGGATAAGGCAAGAAATTTTCAATATTCCTTTCAATGCCCTTTTAAAATCACTACGAAATTTCGTTCAGCGAATTCATTACTGGCAGGAAGTAAATGGTGAACGCTTTGAGCACCTTATAAAATAGAATTTCAAAGAAAATATTTGTTTTCTCTTTTTTTTTCTGGCTTAACTACTATTTTCATAAAATGTAAAATATCCAGGACATTAATTAAAAAGTACATTTTTTCGTATCATGCATTTTTATGGTAATATGGATATGAATCCATATCACCATATCCCCCACCTTGTGTAATTTTCATAATAAATATCTATCATTTCGGGCTTTTTCTTTAATAAATTTGAAGGCATTAAAAAATAAGTAATAAATAAGTAATTCTCCGTTACTGGAAGTATTAGATGTTTAATTATGATTTTTATTATTAATTTTTATTATTATTATTATTATTATTTTATCTAGTTACCTATTTTGTATCTACCTTAGCGACGTGTTTGTTTATAATTATATTACCTTTGATAATGACAGCATAGCTGTCGAAACAATATTGTCAGGTATATTTTAATAAAACTGTGAAACTTTTAATAATCTTTATTTATTTCATGATTATGGAGTTCCACAAAATAAGGCTCGAAACAATAAACAAGCATTAAAAAATGATTTTCAAAGTTTGATATCTCGAAAATGGTTAAGTTTAGGTATATTGATGTGCTATACAATTTTGTTTAGAATTTCGAGATAATTTGAAATGTGGAATAATATAAAGGGTGTTCCATTAAAAAAAGCAACTTTGTTTCGTCATGACTTTTTGACTAATCCTGTATACTTAATTTGTCTTTATTGTAATAGATCTTAAAAACCCTTAAACTTTTGCATTTAACATTTTTCGCTAGCTATCTTACTTTAGAAGATAATCTACCATTTCCATACATCTCAGCGACCCTGTCTATTGAAAATACATGGTTTAATAACGACAGAGTTTTATGGCTATTTACAAAATTTATTTACTGTTTTCAAATAAGCATAACCCTGTTCTCAGGCTAATATCAAAATTGATACTTTTACCCAGTTTGGCATCATATAGTACTTCATTGTCACGTAATATAAAAAAATCCATCCGTGCCCATCGGAGATATTTAGGGCCAAAGTTGACCAAGAATAGAAAAAACGAGAACTTCAAAAGCCCATAAATACCAAAATAGTCAAGTTTTAGATTTGAAATATTTTATACATAATCTACCCCTAACTGTGTACCATTAACAGAAAAATCAGCCCTAAGACTTCACCTTTATCTGGAGATATGGCTCCCTAAAAAGTGGAAATTTTGCAAAAACGTTATTAAACTTCGGGGTTAAGTTACACCAACAAATAAGCATTCTACGAAAATTATGCTTCAACTAAAAAATGTAGTCCGACATGTAAACAGTACAATGGTTTTTACCACAGGCCTTTAAGACCAACCATTCTTGAGATATCAAGATTTACGTTTACATCAAAAAACGCAAAAAACCTCGTGCAGCACGAAACAAATATGGCTGCCATATTTTAATCAAAAGGAATAAAAATTAAATAACAGTGGTTTCAAACTACCAATACTTAGGGGTGATAATACAAAAAATATTACCCGTTTTTGAAATAGTCGAGCGACCAATTTATTATTTTCTGTACCACTTTAGATGGATTGACCCTTGAGTAACTTCTTAAAAGAATGTGTTAGTGAGTTAGTGACATTGCTTTTTGAATTACATTTTCCCTTTTGGTATTTAAATAAAATCGCATTTTTGCGGATATTAATGTGAGTTTTTTCACTAGGACTTTTAGAGGTTAGGAACACGTTCTGAAGGTTCGTATTTATTATTATTATATTACATTCCACTTCAAGGTCGCCGACCAGCGAAGGTAATTTTTGATGGTTGCAATGTGCATATTGGTAATTTAGTTTGTTACAGACATACTTTTCTATTCTCCTTTTCGTCTTATTTTGGGAGTTTCTCACTCCTGATCAATTATCTACTTGCTGGTTGTTGTAAAGTTTTAAGCAACGTTCTGTTTGGTTGGTGGTTTACCTTCCAACGCACCAATGAGGTTTTCTATAGGCTACTACATCTGAAGAAAGCAACGATATCGTAAGTTACGTGTAATTAAACTCCTGTTTTCGTCGAAGTTTAACATCTAGCAATCGCTATACAATTGTAAATTAGATAATTATTGTAATATAGTGCAATTTTTCTGAGTTAAATGGTTTTTACCTGTGTGTATTACACATTATAAATTGGATTTTAAATTTAAGTTTTTATAATTCTTATTGCGAGCGTGCCTGTCTAATTTGTTTATAACTTTTATCTAACTCTTATCTATCTGGAAATTATCGAGATTGTACAATGTAAAGCATCCATAGCCGCGTTACATATATAATTATTAAACACTTTAATAAATTAGTGCAAGGTTCTTAGCAACCCTGTTAACGATTAGTTATACGTTATTTACCATTGCATTAAAGCATTATATATTTTATCTGGTGAATTAAATTGATGTGTATTGTTTCTGGTTTGTTTCTTGGAAAGAAAGCATTCAGCTATTTCGATACGTTTTATTGGGAAAAGCCTACCACATTGGAATCAGTCGAAAATGTACAGATCTTAACAGATATCGTCGGCATGCTTTATTCTTGCGCCCCTCATTTTGTGGGTAACATCAGTCTTTCTACATGACGAGTCATTTCACCAAAATCTGTTAGTAGTATATTTTAAGTATCTGTTATGGGAACCACGGTTACAATGGTTACCCTGTACAACAGTAGCTAAAGTTTTGCACTTGGAATGAAGTTTGATCAAAATTGATGGTTACCACTTTCGGAATATTTTCATAGTGTTCTTGATTGGACAGTCTTACGGAAAGGTATTTGAATAGCAAATAATACAAAACTATACTAACCTGTACGGTTTGATAAATCCCTAATAAACTTAAAGTAAATCCAACAGTCACACTTGTCGTATCTTGTCCCTGAAATAATAATTACAAGTCAGTAGGTATCTTACTTAAATAAAACATTAAATTATAAATCAAACTATCATTATGCGTATAGAGTGAAAATCCGTAATCGAATAAATTTTTCGATGACTTAAATTGGTGAACTTGGTGATTAGTTTCTAATAAAAACGCTTGGATCCGTCGATTTCAGTAAATTTTAATTACTTACTGTTTTTATTTTTTGTTTATTTAATATAAATAAACTGTTTTTAATTATAGAGGACGTTCTCTGAAAAGGTGTCAGGCAAACGCAGATTGGAATCGATCTGTATAATTAATATTATTATAGCATACTACCAACTTTAGGAATTTTTACAAAAAACAATTGAATTACATCTAAATAAATCTAGGACAGTCAGTATTTCATAGTGTAAATATTGCTTTTTCTTTCCCGTGATGTTTATTAAATTTGATGTAGTTAGTTACCTTTGAGGGTATGATTTAAAACCTGATTCAAACGTTAAAAACGCAATAATTACTCCCAAGACCTGTCCTAGATTTATTGGAAATCAGCTGTAGATCCGTTTAAATTAATCTTACGTTTGTCCCGCATTTACAGAACACTCTATACAAGTTGTAAATAGTTTCAAAATCCGCACAAGATTAAAGAAATATCCACGTGTTTAAGGCTGTATTCAAACAGTCCTGAAGGAGACAATGATAGGAGAACCTCTCGAACTAGGCCCCCATCACAAATTATTTTTGGAGTGGGATAGATTTAGAGAAACTTTCAGATTTTCCAGGCAGTGATAACGGAAACAACGTTCGTAAATGAATTAATATTAATTGTATATTAATTATTATTAATCAATTAATGTAAGTGAATGTACTGTAATTAGTAATTGTAAAAGGTCATCAAAAAGTAATTAATAATAAAAAAGAAACAAACAAAAAGTATCATCAATGACATTCATTAAAGAAGCAAACGACGTTAGCAGACAGCATGGCCGTGTGGCAAGCGAGCTGGATTTCCGATTACAAAACCCACGTTCTATCTCTAGTTCCCGTAATTTTTTTTATAAAATATTTAATATATTTTCTAAATAAACATTTTTTTTATATATAATATTTATAAAAAAGAATAACGCAATTAAATATATGAATATGGTAATGTATAATCGATTAGTTTTATTTTTAATTAATTAGTTTTATAAATATTATACATATGTAGTTTAAAAACAATGATTATAAAATTAAGGAGTTTTATTTTATGTAACTATTCTTATTTATAAGTACCTATTTTATTTATAAAGAAATTATTAAAGAAACATACACAAGGGGATGATAAATGATATTTATTAAATAAGTGAAAGGCATCAACAGACAGCATAGTCGGGTGGAAAGATCGTTGGATTACTGACTACACAACCACTGTTTTATTCCCAATTCGAGTATTTTTTAAACTACTTATGTATAATATTTATGTTAATTAAAAATAAAACTAATTGATTATATATAGCCATATTAGTATTTAATTGTAAGTTATTCCTTTTTATAAATATTATGAAATATGTGAATGAACATTTAATGAAATATATTTGATATTTGATTTAAAAATAATTACCCTAACCTGGGATAAAACAAAGGCTTCGTAGTCGGGAATCCAGCACCGCTACCACTCGACCAAGCTGTATATGCTTCTTTTTGAAATGTCATCTATCATCATTTTTTGTTTCTTTTTCATCATTAATTACTTTTTGATGATTTTTACAATTACTTATTACAGTACATTCACATATTAATTGATGGATGTTAATTAATTAATATTATTTCAGTTACGCATATAAAACAATGTTTGAAATCTAAAATTTTGCCCGTTGACAAAGAGTGTAAATCAGTAGCCATGGCGACGACGCCACCGCTTAATGATTAATTTATTTTTGCGATTTTATTTCTAACAAAAACATACCTTGAAGGATTATCCTCAGGTTTTACACAGTGCTTAGTAAGTAAATTTAGAATGACGCTACAGATTAATTTGCCTGGAAAATCTGCCAATTCAGATTTTCGAAAATCTGTAATGCCGAGTATCGGCTTTTAAATTATTTTGATAATATTATTTACACTAACTAACAAAATTTGATGTAGCGCGATTTTATAAATAACAATAATTTGAAACAACTTTCGTTTCTGTAATAACTATTCCTTGAACTTATATTAGAGGTAAACTCGTGTAAGTATATATGGAAAAAAATGCTTCCCGAGCATTCGAGAGAACCCTTAAGCGTTTTTATCGAAAATTATCCACCAACAAGTTATCGAATTTATTTCATAACAGGTTTCCACTTTCTATGATATAATAAAACAGATATAGGTATAATAGGCCAGTAAAATAGAATCCGTTGGTGGAAATAAATGTTGGAAAGCGGGAGATCGTTTTGATCGCTTCGTTTGAGGTCAAATATAAGTATCCTAGGTTTGCACGGCCCCTCGACTCGAGCTTACCTGAGGGCATCAAAAGAACCACGAAATCTTCGGACCTTATTTAGTTTTTCGCTTATATCTCCAAAACGGTGCTTACCAACGAAAACTTTACTATTACAAGAATTAAAGAGCATTAAATTCTGCGGCGGATGAGTATGCAACACTTCAAAATCGGTCTAGTGGTATGGTCGAAATCGACGGTCGAGAAACAACAATTTTACAAATTTTCGTTTTTGCGTCAGACCGGACGCCCAGAGGCTTTCCGTATAAAAAAACCCGTTGGACTCATTCTAATTGTTAATATAGGTCGAGAAATATGTAACCTTTGATATTATACAGGTTGACGAATTAGATTAATGGCTATTTTTTCATCATTCCCCATCATAGCAAAATTAGGATCACTCCATATGAAGTAGTGCAGTACTGGTCGCTCGATCATTTCGAAAAAAGATAATTTTTGTGTGTTATCACCCCTAAGTATTGGTAGATCAAAACCACTGTCATTTTATTTTTATTCCATTTGATTGAAATATGGCAGCCATATTGGTTTCGTGGTGCACGACGTTGCTTGCAGTTTCTTGATGTAAATGTAACTCTTGATATCTCAACAAGGGTTGATCCTAGAGACCTGCGGTAAAAATTATTGTATTGCTCACATGTCGGACTACATTTTTTAGCATAATTCTTGTAGGACACTTACTTATGGGTGTGATTTAATCCCGAAGATTAAAGTTTTTACAAAGATTTCCGCTTTTATGGGGGCATATTTCATATATCCAGATAAAAATGAAGTCTTAGGGCGGATTTTCTATTTAAACGTACACGGTTAGAGGTAGTCTATGTATAAAATATTTTAAATCTGAAATTTTACTATTTTGGTATTTATGGGCTTTGAAGTTCTCGTTATGATACGTCATATCAATATTATGTTTATGATTAAAAAATATAGTCCGACATGTGAGCAATACAATCATTTTTACCGCAGATCTCTAGGATCAACCGTTCTTCAGATATCAAGAGTTACGTTTACATCCAAAAACTGCAAGCAACGTCGTGCACCACGAAACAAATATGGCTGCCATATTTCAATCAAATGGAATAAAAATAAAATAACAGCGGTATTGATCTACTAATACTTAGATGTGACAACACAAAAAAAATTTTTTTTTCGAAATGATCGAGCGATCAGTACTGCAGCACTTCATATGGATTGATCCCAATTGCTTTGATGGGGGATGACAAAGAAATGGCCATTAGTTTAATCCGGCAACCTCTACAATATCAAAGCTTAAGTATTTCTCGACTTATATTAACAATCAGAATGAGTCCAACGGGTTTTTCTATAAGGAAAGCTTCTGGGCGTCCGGTCTGACGAAAATTTGAAAATTGAAAATCATTAAAATAGCAATTAATCCAATTTCTAATTACTAAACTACTCTAGTATAACAGTTAAAAAGCAGATGTGCATTATTATGTAAATTTCATCATCTTTACATCAAAACAGATGCTTAGTAATATCTAGACGTAAATGTCTAATGTCAGTAACAATAGTGCATCCTGATTGAGAGCACCAACAATGCATCGACTTCAATCATTTCTCAATTAGATATTTGTCAATTATTTTCTATCAATAGGCACAGGAAATTATTATACATTACTACAATGTACTCCTATCTTATATTGAAATTATTTTCCGCAATGAAAAATTACTTCATTCAAGAAAAACGAGTTCAAGGTACTTATTTAAAAAATTATGTTTACCGGTTCCATTCATTATTGTTATAAATGGAATGCCACAACCGATTAAAAGACGATTTTCTCGTAAGATTTGTAATGATTGTAAGTACAATAATTTTAAGAACAGTTAATCTTCATGTCAGTTGTCATTTACGCTATATAAATAAAAGAAAATTAAACCTTTGTTGGGTGCTTTAAAAATATTGTTATGAACAACTTAAAATTAATATTATTGAATAACATTATTCTGAACATAAACTTATCAGAAATATACAATCAGAAATTATTTCGAGGCAATCTGTTTAGAAAAATTGAATTAAAACTGCAAAAAGTTGTTGTTCTTATTATAAACTATTATAAATAATAATATGCCACTTAATTTTATATAATTGCAATATTTAACTGTAAAATCTAACGCAAACAAATTTACTTTTTTGTAACTTAAAGTAGGCTAAAGTATTATTCGAAATGTCCTTTTTCCAAAAGCAGTAACAAGCAGATATTTTTATTCTATAGTACCATTCTGACGTACATTACAACACAGGACCGTTTTTATCAGGTACATACATATACAAAAATCACGTATTCAAGATCGTATATAGAACATCAATTAAGGTTCACGTATTATAGAAAAGGAAAGGTCTCTAAAAGAAACAGGAAATAAATTAAAGAATTGCCAATACTGTGCAGATAGATTTATTGGTTCTATTAAAAAGATTCAGGCTGAACTGCTGCTACTGAAATCCTAACCTGGAGAAACAGGAAACGTAGCTAAATATATGGCATTTCCATCTGAGCATTTCAATATACATAAATATAACGAAAGAGAAACTGCAACCTCCCGAACAGATATTACTACTAACTGCATTTTTTGCAACTGAAAGATGATATGGGCAAAGTTAGGGTTGAATAAATTCATTACGTACACTTTTCAAACAGCTACTGATACCGTCTCTGCTAATAACTATGGATGGTATTGTTTCAAAACTATATTCTTATTTTTACTTATACATTTTTAGAGTTGAAAGCCTACCAGTTTTGCAAATTTATTGCTCAGGAATACAACATATTCCAGAGTCAAGCATAACAAGGCTTTGCTTGGCTTGTGGTCGTGATTTTGTCTCTGAAATAATTCAAGATACTCACTTGTCTTATTTCATAACAACCAATCAACTTTCACACAATTGAAAGTTTCCTTCATTCATTCATTCTGAGAGTGGTTTTCAGTTTTCACCCACTGCACGGAAGCTTTAGGTTTATTGTGCCCAAAAATCCGTTGATCGCTTAATTTTAGTCTGCATATATGCCGTTGCAATGCTTGGTATTCCACTACTAAGTGACGCGGAGGAAGATTTAGTATTGTTTGCACCATAGCTGTAGGGGTGGAAGACATCTCTCCAGTTACTCCTACGCAGGCAAGCCTTTGTAGTATATTTAATCCGTTAAGTAGGTACTACTTCTGTTTATGCATGTTTATTTATCACGCTCGTGTATACCCACAAAGTCTTCTTTGATTTCAAGCCCCCAGATTTTACCTAATTTTCTTCTACAAGCCCATAAGACCCCTGTGGGTTTATTTGTTATATTTTCTAATAGAGCATTGAAAGTGATTTTGGTGTCTAAGGTGACGCTCAAGTATTTAACTTCGTTCCTTATAGGGAAATAATCGAATCAGCGAACAGTCTATACCTGGGCAGGCTAGGTTTTCACTGATTCGTAATACCATTAAATCTTGAAGGTTCCTTCTAAGTGTAAATGGGATCACCGAAGTTTGGCTCGGATTAACCGAAAGTACTCCTTTTACACCTCTCCACGGTTTTTAGGGCTTGTTGCATCAAATTTTATTTAACTGCCCCGAATCTTCCTTTTATTCGTATGGTTATATCACCAGCATAACCTTGTGTGTTTACCCATCCCGCATTCAACTCAGCGAGGTCATCGATTACTAGGTTCTAAAGGAGGGGAAAGTACGCCTCCTTGAGAACATCCCGTGGTACCGATAGCCTTCTTGGTAGTGTCTTCAAGGGTTTTTTAATTTTTCTATTTTTTAGCGCTGTTGTGACCCAATTTGTTAAAGATTGGTGTACACCTTGCTCAACCTCTAGTAATTGAGTCAATGGAGGTATTATCAACAGCACCTTCTATATTTAAAAATGCCCCCAAAGCAATAGCTCACAGCTCACATGATTTACCCGATTGGTTTCGATGCAAAGGGGAATCTCTCAAAATAAGTCTCTAATATGTCTATCAATCATCTTTTTTAAACTTCTAAGAAGAAATGACGTCAGACTAATGGGTCTGAAGGTCTTTGGCTGTGATCTTTGATCACTCTGCAAATATGTGGTGTACCAAAAGAAATGTCTAAAACTTCTTTTCTTGAAAAAGTCACGAATGTTGATTCATTACCTTCAATATCTACCTCTACATTATTGCTTACAATTATGTTATTATACGAATTAATTAATAGAATTCATAAAGAATTTACGTGCATCAAATTGGCGCAATAATGGCTCAATATGTTAAGACTCACATGAAATAGAATATTAATGAATTAATTTTGGTGAGCTCAATTGCTTGAGTCGTAAATGTGGCACGCAAATTTGGCCGTTCGTAGCCGTTTCATTACCTGTATTTGATTTTTGCTCGAGTTTTCCCCTCCAAATGAAAGAATTTGATGACAGTTCGAATTTCGAGTTTACCCATAAGACATGTACGAGGTTGTTCTACTTGAATGCTTACAAAACCGTACAATTTAACAGATAGATATGATATTTTTTCGATCCATATGAAAGAGTTCCATGCACAGCTGCATATAGAAATATTTGTAAAAATTAATCCCTTAGCAGTTATTTCAACCCTCAAGAAATAACCCGTCAATGGTTAGATTTTACTGATTTAAACTGAATTTATATTTTGTGGCAAATAGTTTTCGCACAAGCACGCATCCACACACCTTCCATTTTCCCAAGCTTTATCTCTTTACGGAGTTACTCATCCTATGGATATGAGAAAACAAATACCTTCGGAGTGTGTTGTTACGGTTTTTTTATTTACGGTCGTTCTTACACGTTGTCCTACGTGGGCGAATGTGGCGAAGCGGACGACACGGGCGAAGCGGACGACACGGGCGAAGCGAGCGAATGCCGGTGCGGACGAAGCGAGTTGAGAGTGTCCGACTTAACAAATTTTCGTAATCGCGAATCGCGCGAAAAGAAATAAAAAACAGACCTATTGTCCCTAGTCTGGTAAGAATAGGCTGGTGGAACAAATATTGTTTATTTGGAAAGGAAAAAAGGACCTCGCATAATCCTTATGAAAAATAGCTTTCACCAGATTGTTCTGAAACTGTGCTCTTTTTCGAGTTTTCGAGGTGTAGATCAAAAGTGTCAATGGGTACACAGTCCAAAAAATTGTAGTTTGTGAATTACAGCCGTTTGAAGTTGCATATTGCAAGAATTGTCTACTTCAAGTGTTTACCATAAAGTTTCAAGAATATTGGTCCACAGCCATTTCCCATAAGGATTGAGCGGGGTGCAATTTAAAAATTGCTAACTTCAAACTGCTCTAATTCGAAAACTATAATTTTTTAGACTTTCTGTTCAGTGACACTTTTGATCTACACCTTAGGCACCACCATTTACCAAAGTTTCAATAATTTTAGTCGAAAACCATTTTTCATAAGGATTCTACCAGGTTCAAAAATTGCCAACTTCAAACGGCTGTAATTCTAAAACTACTAATAATTTTTTGGATTTTGTGTCCATTGACACTTTTGATCTACACATCGAAAACTATCTTTCAACGTTTCAGAGCAATTTGGTGAAAGCCATTTTCCATAAGGACTCTGCGAGGTCCTCTGAAAAACTTTCATTTGTTGAAGATATTAACAAATTTTTCAAATTTATTTCACAATTATTTCAAAAGTAATAATTTTATTATTGGTTTTCCCTTTTAAAATTAAATTTAACCTTACAAAACATTACCTGCTATGCCGACTATTCAGAGGCGGCTAAACCGGTGAAGACGGAAATATCAAATAATTTGATCGCGTCAACCGCCTGAAATCCGCATCTAGCGAAGTTCCGGGCGACGCGACCTCACGTAGGACACCGGCATTGTTTGCTTGGTTTTGATAAATCCGCGCCGGCCGCTCCGCTCGCTTCGCTCGCTTCGCCCGCAAGTAGTCGCTCACGCAGAACAGCGTGTTAGACTTCTCTTTTCAGGTTAAGAGTGTTTATACATAGAAAAGACTGGCATAAGGACAGAGGAGAATAACATAATTATCAGTGAATTAAAAATACGTCGATATATACATTTGCACATTATGATTCAAGCTTATGGTGGTGTGATAAATAGATTATTATCATTAGGGGGACATCGAAAAATAACAGTGCCATTTAACAATACACGAGGGCTGAATATTAATAAGGACACCTGACACTATGAACTATTTACAAGCCGTTGAAAAGGTCTTTAGAAAGCACCTCAGTGGCTCAGAAGATAGTTATGTATCCAGATTGCGACTGTCAAGTCAAGGGTAGCGATAGATACCAAAATTGGTGTTCTCTTAAGGAATCAATAATAATATTCTGTCATAATATGAAATTAACTTTAGATCAAAACATTTTGTTTTAAATAGCAATCCGAAGAAAGATAATAAAGAGATAACAAAAGATCGATGTTGAAATTTGTAAGCAAGTGAAAGTGACAGTTTTTAAAGATCGCCACTTCAGACTCACTTCAACGGTATCATATAGCATTGAGGATTTCCTATACTCTCTTAACCATATTTCACAACATTCACACTGGTATAAGTAGAGTTTTAGAAAATTTATTTTAAGATTGTTAACTGTAGTTTGCTTGGAGCTACAATGAGTATTCCTACCCGAAGAAAGGACCCTGCTCAAACCTTTATGGAAATTGGGTTTAGGTGGAATTGGCTAATGTACATATGTTGTAGTTCACACTCTCCTGCTTAAAATGTCTCAAGGGTCCAAAGTTCAATAATTAACAGTTTCCGAGTTATAGCTTGTTAAAGTTGCTGCACGTATGCTCTATGAATATTGTTTAGCAGTGATGCGATAATCAAGAAAACACAAACAGTTAATTGAACGAGCGTGACACGCGCATATTTCTTTTTCTGTATACAGCGTGTATTTTGAATAATAAGATTCCCTTATAATGGGCAACATATGCATACATAAAGAAGATAAAAATGTAAAAACCGTCGCATTATCTCAAAAATAAATTTTTCCTAAGAGTTTCTGGATACCAGCAAAATGTAGAACTAAAAGGAACTAAAAGCAACTAAAATAATAATAAGGCGATAACAAAATATTACTATTTACGAATATAAAGAAGGGAGCACTTCGAAAAGGTTCATTACCGGTTGCTAGAAATTATTGTCATCTGCATAGTACAAAATTCAATTATGCAAATATTTCTATGTTAAAAAACTTTTATATGCAATTTTTGAAAAAATTACTCCGCCTAATATGTAATGATAATACTGGACTAAAATATGTTTGAAAATGTGGTCAAAAGAATCTATGTGCTATAACAATAAAATAAAATACCCAAAATATCAATATGCAACTATTGTTAAGTGTGAACGTGTTGGTTTTTACTGCACAAACAATCAGTATGTTGTAATAATGTTGGACATACACGGTCTTCCCCGACGACGTCGGCGAAAACGTCGACGACGACGTCGGGGACAAGGTCGAGATAATGAGGTAATGTTTTACATTTACTGTAATTTATAGCTGGACTGTATATAATAAAATTATGAGTATCGTATGTCTTTAAAACATCAAAATGAAAGAAAGCATTATTGATAATAATCAAGACGTATTTCGAAATAGCTTCTGCAATTAACAAAAGTCTTCATAAACGTAATAACCTTGACGTCACCCATCCGTAGAATTACAAATCAATCTTTTATTATGAAACGAAAACTTTAGATTTTTTTATTTCATTGTTAATTTAGTTAAAAAATGGATATAATTAATTAAAGCAGGATTGAGGATTCCGAGTTCCAGTGTGCAAACGATGTACAATTTTCCGAAACCAAAAGGAAGATTATCACTTACCAAAGAACAATGGTAAAAATCTGCTGATTTTTATCATATCTGTCATCTTTTATTAATAGTAGTAACAGCATTTGCTACATTTTATTCACATGAATCATAATGCTGATTTTGGTAAAATAAATGTTTTGTCACATCTATTAAATACGTCCGTTTACCTTCCAAGGTTATCAGGTTATGACCCATATTGTAAACATGATTTGTAAAATTAAGAATCAGTTTACATCAAATTCGGTTGAATTTATTAAACGGTCTCTACAAATGCAACAAAATATTTATTTTACTAGAATCAGCGCATTCTTGATGAACAACACGAACAAAATGATATTTGATACCTATTAATTTGTCCATTGACCTCTCCTATACCAAAATCAGAAGATTTTCACCCCAGTGTTTTTTTACGGAAAGTTCTTTATAGGAAATTATTGTACATCGTTTGCGCACCAGAACTCAGAATCCTAAATCCTGCGTTAATTTATATCCATTTTTAAACTAAATTAAGAATGAAATAAATAAAAAACAAGAGTTTTCGTTTCCTAATAAAGAGTTGATTTGTAATTCTACCGATGAATATCAATATTATTCCGCTTATGAAAAGTTTTGTTAGTTGCATAAGCTATTTTGAAATACTTTAAAGAAAGAGATTCAGTACGCATTTTATTATGCTCAAAAATGCTTTCTTTCAGTTTGATGCATTAAAGAAATACGATATTCATAATTTTATTATAACAGTCCAGCTTGGAAGTAGAAGTTGTTTATGCATTAAATTACAGTAAATGTAAACATTACCTCATTATTTCGACCTTGCCCCCGACGTCGTCGACGACGTCTTCGCCGACGTGGTCGGGGAAGACCGTGTATGTCCTATTTAACATTCAAGGGACATATGATTCGATACAACCAGTCTGACAGAAGATGTCGTGTTTGTAAGAAAAAGAGCAATTTTATTTGTATCAAGTGCGATTGTGGATTGCATCCAAAGTTATGTTTTGAGGAATTTCATACAATGTAATGCGTTTATGTAAAACACTCTATTATAATTACTGAATTAAAAGGTATTCATTTTTTAATAATTCTTTCCTTAGGTGTTATTTTATGCATAGAGTCCCTTTAAAGGGACACTTTGTACAGAAAAATCTATAAACTTTAGGCTTGTATGTTATAAGAAAAATGTATTTCTTTTACCTAAATGACAAGGTCTACGGGAAAAAAAATCCAAATTCGATTTTTTTTCACTTCATGCACTAATGGGTTAACTCAATTGGGGTATTTTATTCATATTATTTTATTCATAAATGTGTTTTTACTCTACTTGTCTATATCATGAAAAGTGCGTATCATTCACCTTGTTTATTCTATATATACAGTCTGTTTTTTGTAAACGATAATATAGGAAATCCAATGGAATTTTATAATTTTCTTCCTAAATTTGTAACCTTGCAAATAGAATTTTTGGTATCAATCAGAAAAAAGAATTCATTTTACGTCAAAAACATATTAAACTTTATGAAGAAAACCAAAAACTATTTAGAAAAATACTTTAAAAGCTCATTGATTTGTTGTTTTTGGTAATAAGCTATAAAGAAAAGCTGGAATCTGTACGCCGATTGGCCTAGCGGTTAACGCATCAGATTCGTAATCAGAAATCGCGGGGGCAACCCCATCCTCGTATATATTTTTTTAAATTAAATTGCTTACTAATTATTATTTTTAGAACTTTATTACAACTATTATTAGTTGTATGCCCTTTTTCATTTGCTTTTCTGATAGGTAGTTGAAATAATACAAAACGTAACGGCAAACCCCCGTAGCAAAACTATCTAATAATAAAAAACTAATAATAATTGTAATAATGTTCTAACAATAGTAATTTTAGTAAGCAATACAATTAAAAAAAGTATACGAGGATGGGGCTTGAACCCGTGAATTATGATTGCGAATCTGATGCGTTAACCGCTAGGCCAATCAGGGTACAGCTTCCAGCTTTTCTTTATATCTTATTACCAAAATCAATAAATCAATAAGCTTTTTAAGCATTTTTCTAAATAGTTTTTGGTTTCCTTCATAAAGTTTAATGTTTTTGACGTAAAATGAATTCTTCTTTCGATTGGTACCAAAATTTCTACTTACATTTGCAAGGGTACAAATTTAGGAGGAAAATGATAAACTTCCATTGGATTTCCTGTATTATCGTTAACAAAAAACGCACTGTAGACAGCGCCTGATTTAGACTTGATAAGGCCCTAAGCTATTGGAGATATGGGGCCCTTTAGTATGGGACGTTCTGGACGTGCGGCATTGGGACAAATAATGCTGCAGTATATTTAAGTATATATGACAATTGCTCACTCGGACAATTTTTATGGGGGGCCCCAAGAAAGTGTTGGCCCTAAGTTATAGCTTGTGTAGCTTATACGTAAATCCTGCACTGACTGTAGATGTAAACTGTCTCCACTACCGCGTCGATTTAATGATTATCTAAAATCTAGAAATTCTCCAATTATTGTTTTAACACCTTCCTTGCTTTGTGATTTGTCATTGTAACGATTGATTTTCTATTGATCTTTTATCAGTTTTCTTTTTCACATTTCTCTTTCGGTATTCATTCATTTCTTCGAATTGTAAATATTGATGTAACTAGAAGCTATTCTTGGATGTGACGTTTAATCCTTTTTTATTGCAATTTTTTATTGTGATTTCTATTTGCACAAGTACATACAGTGTATAAATAAAGTAAATAAAATTCATATTTTTTCTATAATTCACTGTTTGGAAGAAAAGCTCGTACCCGTCAATTTTATTTTATCCTGCGGATTTTATGGATGTCAATTTTAATTTTTTAGCTTACTACTGTGGTATCTATGATATCATCGATTTTTTTTAAATCCTTTTTATTTTTTGCTAGAAATGAAAAGTAGTATTTTTTTAGTATTTTAGCAGTACCATATATGGTATTTAAAATTAGCATTTTAAATAAAGTCAGATTAGATGTTATTTTTATGATATCCAATAATCAAATAACATGCACATTTTAACGCCGTATATTGATTGTAAGTTCTCAATTGACTTCCTTAAGTTTACACCATTGATTCTCAAAAAATACTAATTTTAAATACCACATATGGGGTATTACTGAATTCAGAAAAAATATACTTGTAATTTTTCGCAAAAAAGCAAGGGGGTTCCATTTAAAAAAAATCGATGACGTCATGAGTCCCACAATAGTAAGCTAAAAAACTAATACTGCCATCCATACAATCCACAGGAAGAATAAAATTGACACGTCCGAGCTTTTCTTCTAAACAGTAAATTACATAAAAAATATGAATTTTATTTCTTACCTTATTCACACACTGTATTGTTAGGTTTAGGGAAATCAAGTATGCCATGACAATAGGAAAACATAACAATCTTCATAATCTTGTTAAAAATAACTTAAGGTAATAAAAAAATCTTTCAGATTTTACTATTGCAACTAAGGACACCACCGGTATTGTTTCAGAAGATTCTAGCAAAGTCTCATACCTTCAACTGTGGGTTGAAGCAGCTGTAGAAAAGAATAATGTCAAAACTTGATTTCGCTGTCCACTAACAAAAACCTGTGACTTTGTCACAACCCACACATTTGAAAATTCAATAAAAGTGTCAAATTTTTAAAATGATACTCAATTTATCCAGCAGTTTGCCATAGTATTAACCAAATATTTCCTGTGATAAAGAACCATCAACTAAGCATAGATAAAAACTAATGAAGACTTTCGGTGACATTACTTATGGTGACTACCATAAATAATGGATAATAGCAATCTTTTACAAGAAATCTAGTTAGATGAAACTTTGCAAATTGCAATTCTTTTTGTGTTAATAGAACTGCATATTTACATAACTACTATGTAAACTTTAATTCTTAATAAATATGATTCGCTCGTAATCAATAATTTATCTAACCAGATAATTAAATAACAAAATTCACGAATGAATATAAAGTTAAATTCTTACTTATTCTATTGCGAGTGAATAATTTCTTTTCTTCCTACTCTGAACAAAACCACCAATAATCACTAATCAGAGACGGTTACAAAAGGGATGAAGGTCCCATGTTGTTTTGTGAGAGCAAGGAAACGGAAAAAGAGTAATAAACATTTTAAATAAATTTAAGAAAAAGTGAGAAAAATGAAGAAACAGTGTAATAATAATTCTTAATTAATCTGTTAATCTCATCTAGTAGTCTATATATTTAAAACACAAGGCTTATTTTTGTTCCAGTTCGTTTGAGAGTTCCGCTGGTCCAATTTACGTGATTCTTTTTTTATAATGAAGTTATCGCTGTGTAGATTAGTCAACACTACTTTATTTTTATAAAATTAAATAAATTTAAAATGTTTAATTTGAGATGCACGGATCAAATATTCACATGCAGCGCTATCTGACTTTCCACTATGGTAAATTTTAGAACTATTCACGATTACAAAATTTTTCTCAGTTTGCTGCAACCCATCACTTGCATCATTAAAGTGTTAACGTTTGCTTTGTTATTAGGTTGCGTAGACAAACCCGAATAGTTGAAAACCATAGAAAGCAGCCACATTATACTGTTTCATATTGTTTAGATCTTTGGATAAAGCAATCCATCGTGAGATACATTTGCAAGTTGTTATAAATGACTGGAGCGATTATTATAAATATTTCATTAGCGAATACATCGGTTTCATTGGACTTATTGTATAGGTTAATTATTGTTTACTAATCTATATATTTAAAACACGGCTCATATTTGTTCCACTTCGTCTACTAGTTCTACAAGACCGATATGCTTTATCCTTTTTTCTATTAAACTTTTAACTCTGTAGATTAGTCAACACTACTTACTTTTTATGTAATTTTTATATTTTTAAAACCGTTCTGTTTTTAGTTTGTGGAGTTTTAGCTTTGTGATTTTTTAATTATTTATATTTTTAATTTAAAATGATTATTTGTAATCGATGCATTTCAATATTCCCAAAGCCGTCCACTTACAGCGCTTGCTTCGTTAGGTTTAGGAACTAAATATCCTATAACTGCTTACTATTATTCCACCAACAATTCTTAGTCGAGGTTCGTAGTATTTGCTGTGGAGTATTTTCACGAAATTCGATATCTCCGTCTGTCTATGTGAGTGTATCCGTTTTTTCGAAATTTTTAAATTTAGCAAATTGGGATATTTGATGAAAAACTAAAATAGGAATGTCTAAGAACTAATGTTTTATCTGAATAACCGGCAAAGTTTAGAAAGCTGTTAAGCATATGATATATGAATTCAATGTAGAATTCATTCATGGTGGAGGAGTCCGAGGGGAAGAAGCCAGGATAAAGGAATTAAGTCTTAGGAAGAGATAAGTTGGGAGGAAAGCCGGAAAAAAGAGTAAGACAGGGGTAACTAAGGGAAGAGTAGTCGGGGTTGTTGGCGGGGTAAGTCGGAGGTGTTTGTTAAATAACGCGTTCAAAAGTTCGTCTGAGAATGGTAAGCAAAGTATTTTCAATTGTTTTGGTTCGATTGCGTTTATTTAATAAATATTAATATTAAATAATCACTCTTGGAAACCCGAAGGATTGTAATCACACAACGAACATATATAGTATATAAGGAAATACTTCAATACATCATGTTTTGATGGGGTTTCCCTAGTTTTAAATTTAACATACATAGCTGAAAATTTTTAATTGTTATTTTTTGCATTACGTATATCACAACCACTGAAAGAAAATTGATGCTGATCTTTTAGTTAAATGTGTAAAAAAAAGATAATAACTTTACCGCAAACATCATAGTGATGACTTCAGATTTGATATCTTCATCCGTAAGACCTACACCATCTTCATCTCTAGCATCCATAAGACTGTCGAGAAATACACTCCATTTATTTTCTTCCGATTCTCCAGTTTCACTCTGCTGCTGTTTACGCGATTGGTTTTCTTTCTTCCTTTGCTGTATAACTTTTTCCGTTAAGGTATGTATAATAGCGATATTCTTATCTTGCTCTTTTTTTAAACTTGAAAAACGATAAATTATTTCCGGACGTAACCAAAACTTGTAAATTCTCATGTGTAGGAGTCTACCTAACCTTTAAAATATTGATAACATTATTAGAGTTAATTAATATTTTTTGTATTAATCAGAACTAATAATTTATATTTCGCCTAGCAGGTTATCTCTGATGAATAACAATAATTATTTAAAAATTGTTGATTATAATAAGCATGTTGATAATTTATTGTACTGACAATATGAATATAATTAAATAAATATAAACAATAATGGTTTTGAATTAAATAAATTAATCTTGACTTAATGCAAACTATTTTATCAAGCGTTTAATTCTAGGTACTTACTTTTCAACTGCTTTTGCATAACTCAAGGCTTGTTTTCCTAAGGTTTCTTTGCTTATTCCTAAAGCAGTTTCTAAAAATAAAAAAGAATATTAGAGCATTTTAAAGAGGTCACAGTACATTAATAATATTGTAAAGTTATGCAGCACAAGTCATGTACGAGCCCCGTCTCGCTGAAGTTCGCTTTATTTTTGTTATTTAAAGAGCGCCCCCAATTTCTTCTTTGAGATACGCATGAGCTGTTTCTTCTTGTTAGAATGAAGTACTGGCTTTGCACTTATACCATGTTAAGTTTCATAAAATTCTATCGAATGGTTTCCTCACACTGCCCCTTCAACTCTGATCAATCTGCGGACGCAAAGAGACGGTAAGAGGGATCACCGCCTCAGTAAAATTTCAGAAAACGTGCCATAAAATAGTTGCAGAAGCAATACCTTATTCTAACAATAAGGAACTGTCACCTTGAAGAGCAAAGGAAATTTTGGGAAAAAGTTTGTGGAATGTACCTTGTTTCAAAATATAAAAGATAAATACACAATGAAATCTAACAATGAAACAAAATCACTTATAATATAGGAGGTCAGTACTTTACTCTAGCAACAAGAAATGGCTACTTCGATAAACCAAGAAAATCCATAACTTCAATGAGCCAGGGCTCGTATGTATAAGTTAATTAAATTTTATAATTGGTAAATATACTGTAAGAAATGGAGCTAGCAGTGCTGGTAGTGTATGGAAATTTCTCCAAAAGTAGAAGAAATTGGAGTATTATTGAAACTGGGAAAATTTCCCTAGGTCCGATTTTGACAAAAACTGTCTGAAGATTTTCTTTGACTTTGAGTTTTATTAAAATAATTAAATAATGTGCCCACCTAAATTGTTTAGCTATAATTGAAAGTCCCAATTTACTGTACCTTTTGTTAGTAGTGTACATTTTTCCTCTGGGCGATAAAATAAACAATATCGATTTGAACTTTGGTTAATTCTATATATATGTAACTATTGTTTGATTTTTATAATAGCGTGTGATCAATTGTATTGTCATGGCTTTTGTATTATAGATATGGATGGTAACTAAATATAAAACAACGATTAAAACAGATATGGTTACGTGAATATGTTTTATGTATTACAGATTTTGGGGATGTGTATCCATTATATAACCAAATGCGATTAGCTTTACTGTAGTTACCAATCCGTTCCGAGCGAAAAGTCAGACAAACACTACAGAAGGTACTACAACGTTTTGGGGCCTTGGTAGAAGGTCAACGTTACATTTCTTGCAGTATTTGCAATTAAAGCAGTTAATCTTCTAGCAGTAAAATAATGGTATATTCACATACCGAGGTGGAAAGTGTTTAATTTCTGTCGTAACTAAGATAGATTACTGAGGCCCGTAGGGCAGAAATGTTAATTTTCTAGCAGTAAAATAATGCTATATTTACATACCGAGGTGAAAAGTGTTTAATATCTGGCGAAAGCTAAGATAATAATTATTGAGATCCGTAGGACCGAGATGATCTAACGCTATTTTTATTGATCATCATCCTCCAATAATAGAAACCCAATAAGCTAGTAGAAAACCAGTAAGAAACGTTTACCCGAAAAGTGACTACCACTTTCCAACCTCTGAACTCCACTTTACAACCTCTGAACTCCACTCTTCAACCTCTGAATTCCACTTTCGAACTTAAACTGTCATATTTCATTGCCATTATTAAATAAAGTTGAAATTTGATACCTTGCGACTTTTAACATGTTAGGTAATTTGATTATTGCTGTAGGATGGTGAATAAAATACCTTTTAACTTAAGATCTGTTTATTAGGGTATTTTTATGATTGGCATAGAGCAACCTTATATACTCAATGTCTTTGTGATTCTAAATATGCTTACACATATAATTACACATTACTACATTACACTCCGGTACCAAAAAGGACTGAACCTTACCGGAAGGTCATCGTGAATATGGCATTTAACATAGCGTGTACAGAAAAGGTGGAATGTGTTAGTATCGTAGTAATTGTGACCTTTAATTCAGATTTTCATTTTCTAGCTACTAAAAACTGTACAAGCAAGGCCGTGTCCAGGGGATGGGGTTAGGGGGGTTAAAGCCCCCCGAAATCTGTAAAATATATCTGGAATAAGGTGAAAATCAGGTAGTTTTATGTACATCCCATACACTAATTCACATTTTTTAATTTTGTTTAAACACGCTAGTTTTTCTAAATATAAACTATTCATAGTAGCCCTGGACTGGAATGTACTAAATTAACTAAATAATAAAATATATACAGCTGTATTTTATATAAAAAACAAGTTACAACAAACATTAACTTAATATACCAACCTTGAGTAAAACAGGTCAAGGGAAATTAGATTTTGTATTGTGAATGACATATAACGAAGTTTAGATATTCTACTGTGATGCAAATAGCATATAGTTTATATGATGTGTAATAAAATTTGGTAATACATAGTAATTTACGTTATAAGTCCTGGAAATGAAATTTTACAGTCGAGTAAGATGTTACGGAAAAGGCGACGAAGGAGCCGGGTCCGGAACATCAAAACGAGACTGTAAGACCATTTCCAACACGTATGACGTAAAGCGTTTTATTTCATACTGCAATTATTGAAATATTGGTTTAATTTACAAAATTATATAAAATAAATTTCCGAATGCAAAATATGGACATCTATGAAGAACGAGTATCCATAGTAATTGATTACGTACTAAAACATTGTCCAGTTGATTGATTGTATTTGCGTCCGGTAAAGTTTTTTACAGTTCTACTAGACTGTAATAGTAGATTACTTACCGAGGCGGGAAGTAGAACATTACGCGGAGAGCAATGTTGCTGCCCGAGGCGCGAAGCGCCAAGGGCTGCAATTGCTCGACGCGTAATGTCTTCCCGCCGAGGTATGTATACTATTTTATTCACAATCGTACATAATTATGTTCTTACATTGATACCTTATACTTGATATATTGTAACGTTCTTTTTCAAATAATAATACAAGTGCTGTTTAAATCGTCTATTCACAAACAAATATTTATTTCTATACACTAATGAATACACTATAAATTAACGCTATGATTATAAACCATTAAAAACTATTATTTACAGACTATGAATTTCTAATACAACATTTATATTCACTATTTATTTTGTAATACACAGTTAATGACTTGCTGTTGACTGCTCCTTTTCTCCGCGACGTCGACTTTATACCATCCTATAAACGTTCCAGAAATCGCCCGAACATACCATGTATTTCTAGAATACACCAGAATAAACCACGTCTGATTTACATGCTTGTGCGATGCGTCATTCTCTCGAAGGCGGCAGAACACACCACCTGTCGCTCGAAAAGAGGTTCGTTCCTTTTCTCTCTTGTTACACTGCCCCCCTCTTCAAGTCTGTTCTGTCCCAGAACAGGTTTTATGCTCTGGTTCCTGTAGAACGGGTCATGACGATATCGACAGTCTTCTCCTCGACTATACGTTCCATTACGGTAGAAATAACAGTCTACACTCTTCGTTGGCCTTAATGCGGGTTGTGGGTCAAAATTGCCGACGAAGATCTTGACGTCCGTACCTCTAAAGACAACTTCCAGCATGTTTCTAACGATTCTCCAATCCAGCTGGTCCCGCCCACAGCCGAGTTTGGGAACTGCCAATTTGTTAATTCCCCTGGTAAGCAACTCGATCCTCAAATTCCATAGTGCCCTCCACAAGTTGGCGTAACTCGGTTTCTGGTAATAAAACTGCTTGGTTACCAAGTAGTAAATGGATCGGTCATGATCAGACAAGCGTAAGGATTTACCAACAGAGGGATTTTGTTCTCGAAGTTCATTCAGCCGTCCAAATTTATTTCTAAACACTACTGCGATCCCCCTGGACATACGGAGATCCGCGGAGACACAGTGGGCAATGGAATAATTACCAGGGACCCGGAAGAGATCTTGTTGCATCTCAGTCGTGACTCCGAATCGCGCTTTTCTAGTTCCAGAGAACGCAGCCATAAATTCTCTAAAGGTTGGTTGATCATCTTCAGGCCTTACGGTATTGATAGTCACCTCAGCCTCATCTTTCCGATCCGGGACTGCGTCATTATTTCCCTCATAGTGCGCCAGACGATTGGAATGTACCACCCTCGGTTTCCCCCTTGGCAACTTCTGGATGCGATAAATCAAGTCATTTATTCGTTTCTTCACCTGGTATGGACCCTCCCAATTTCGCTGTAACTTTGGAGAATAGCCACGACGCATTTGCGAGTTGTATAACCAGACAAGCTCTCCAGGTTGAAACCCTCCTTCTTGGGCTCTCACATCGTACGTAGCCTTCATCCGGTCACTCGCGATTCGACTATTATTTCGGGTTCGGTCGTGAATATCCTCCAACTTCTTCTTTAAGTTGATGACATAATCATTCCCGGCTACCTCCTGCTCTATAGGTGGAGACCCAAATTCCAGATCACACGGTAACCGTAACTCGCGTCCAAACATTACAGACGCTGGTGACTGACCGGTTGTTTCGTGGACCGATGCACGATAAGCCATCAGGAACAGATGCAGGTATTGGTCCCAGTCTCGTTGATGATCGGAAACGACCTTGGCCAAATATTTGCCCATTGTCCGGTTCATGCGTTCTACCATTCCATCGGACTGCGGATGTAACGGTGTGGTCCGAGTCTTGCGAATGCCCAACAATCGACAGACTTCTCCAAAGAGTACAGACTCGAAATTGCGGCCTTGATCCGAATGCAGCTCCATGGGCACTCCGAAGCGACTGAAAAACTCTTTGACTAGTACGTCAGCAACAGTCGCAGCTTCCTGGTTTGGTAGGGCATATGCTTCTGGCCATTTGGTAAAATAGTCCATTGCCACTAATATGTATTTATTCCCATCGTCGGTTTCGGGAAATGGTCCGGCAATATCTATGGCTATTCTTTCCAGAGGACTACCCACATTGTACTGCCTCATAGGTGCTCTTCGTTTCCCCAAGGGTCCGTTACCAGTGGCACATAGTTCACATTTCCGGCACCACTCCTTCACGTCTTCTTTACAATTGACCCAATAAAAACGCTCCCTAACTTTCTCCAAAGTCTTTTTCACACCGAAGTGTCCTCCTGAGGCACCGTCATGGAGATGTCGCAATACTGTAGCCACTCGGCTTCTTGGAACCACGAACTGAGACCTAATGGTGGTGCCATCTTCACTCTCCAGTACTCGCTTCAGGAGATCGTCTTCCACCTTCAAGGACTCCCCCATTGGGCCCAATATGCTTTGAGCGTTCTGTTGAAAGGGCTGACGGCCTCCCAGGCAGGCCTTTCTCCCACGCGCTTCCATTCCAGTACCATTTTTAGTTCGGGATCAGCCTCCTGCTGTCGTTGCAATTCTTCCGGCAACCAATTGTCGTTGACGATGGTAGTCCTTAATACTTGGCAAACCCTCTCCTCCAAACGAGAGCAATGACGGCAATCCGTTGGACAGGGTCTTCTTGAAAGAGCATCGGCATTTCGATGACTAGTGCCCGCTCGATGTTCGGTGTCAAAGTCGTATCCTTGTAATCGTTCGATCCACCTTGCGACCTGGCCTTCAGGATTACGGAATTGTAGAAGCCATTTCAACGCTGCATGGTCCGTCCTCAATAAAAACTTCCGTCCGTACAAGTATTTGTAGAAGTGCTCAACGGACTTCACTACGGCCAATAGTTCTTTTCTGGTCACACAATAATTCCTTTCGGCTTTCGACAAAACCTTACTAAAATAGCCGATGACCTTTTCTTGTCCATCCTGTATCTGAGAAAGTACCCCCCCAATGGCCAGATTACTTGCATCTGTGTCAAGTATGAATTTCCCTTCTGTCCGTGGATAGCTCAATATTGGTGCTGTTGTCAGGGCACGCTTCAGCTGTTGGAAAGCTGTTTCACACTCTCCGCTCCAAACATACTCGCGCCCATCTTCAGTTAACCTTGTCAGAGGTTTCGCTATATTGGCAAACCCAGGAACGAAACGCCTGTAGTAGGTACATAACCCAAGAAAACTACGAACTTGGTGTTTATCTTTCGGTGTTGGCCACTCTTGAACTGCACGAATCTTATCGGGGTCGGCTGCCACTCCATTTTGTGATACGACGTGCCCGAGATATTTCACTTCCTTTCTGAATATGTGGCACTTTTTCGGACTCAGTTTCAGATTGGCTCCACGTAGTCTTCGGAACACTTCCTCTAGATTTTTCAAATGTTCGTTGAATGATTTTCCGACTACAATCACATCATCTAGGTATACCAGGCAGGTCTTCCACGACAACCCTCTCAAGATGGTCTCCATTAGACGCTCAAAGGTGGCCGGAGCGTTACATAGACCAAAAGGCATAACTGTAAACTGCCATAGTCCGGAACCAATAGTGAACGCGGTCTTCTCACGGTCTTCAGGTTCCATTTCAACTTGCCAATAACCGCTCTTCAAGTCCAAAGTCGAAAACCATCGTGAACCAGACAGGGTATCTAACGTGTCGTCGATGCGTGGTAAGGGATAGCTGTCTTTCTTGGTCACATCATTAAGCTGCCGATAATACACACAAAATCTCGTTGACCCGTCCTTCTTACTGACCAGGACCACCGGTGATGCCCATGGACTGCTGGATGGCTCGATGACCCCTTGTTCTTCCATATCAGTAATAATCTTTTCGGCTTCTGCTCGCCTTGCTAGAGGTAGACGCCTCGGCTGCTGACGGACAGGCATAGAGTTGCCTGTATTGATTTTATGTTTTACTATATTTGTTCGTCCCTTCTGGCTATCGTCAAGAGCGAAGATATCTTGGTATCGGTGAACCAAACCCTGTACCTCTTTCACTTCCGTTCTGTTAAGGTCTTCGCACGAACTAGTAACCATACCCACTAATTTTCCACCATGGTCTTTGGGCACTGGTTTTGGAACATCAGCCATACACCTGGCTACTCGGAATACTGGCACACACTGTCCCACAAGGGTACTCTTCTTCAATGTCACCGGATCCGCATTAACGTTCATAAGCCTCACCGGTACAGTCTTTCCAACCTTGATCAGCGCTTTTCCCACCAATATGCCACTATGGATCTTCTTATCACAAACAGGCTCCATCATTCTCACACATCCTACCCGAAGATCTCCATCCAAACCCGCCTCGACAACCATCTCGCTTTGACCCGGCAATATCACATCTTCAGTCAGCAAAACCCTTACAACCGGATCTTCTCGTGGGTGCAAAGGAAGTTCTTCGTTACCGACCTTCAAAACACCCTCTTTCAAATCCAACGTAAAACCAAATTTTCTCAGGAGGTCCATTCCCAAGATGAAGTCATCAGTGATATCGGCTACCAGCACCTCATGATCACGTTCTTCACTTCCAATGCCAATCTTCATCTTCACCACTCCGCGTGTTGGTATCACTTCACCTGTTGCTGTACGGAGTTGAGTAGTTGTGGGTAACAACTTAATACTTGATCGTAGAACATCAGGGCGTACGATGGATTTTGTCGCCCCCGTATCAATAAGTAGTGGAACAGTTCGGTTAGCAATCCTCCCATCTACGAACAAACTGCTGGTACTGTTCTTCGATGTTACGGCATGGATGGTGATCTCCGGGGCATCTCCACTCAAGGTCAACGTTCGCCCCCTCTCGTCGATCCCCTTTAGTTTTCCGACGGCTGAACTTGTTTGGGTTTAGGGCAGCGGCGTCGTATGTGCCCTTGTTCACCGCAGTTCCAGCAACGGGGTCCTCGAACTTCTTGAGGATTCTTTTTACGGTTCTCTTCCTTCTGAAGAACTCTCATTAATAATTCTTCTAGGCGATCTTTAGAACCTTCATCTTCTTCCAAAACGGTCCGAACACGTCCGTGACCTCGGGACGGTTGTTTTGCAGCTTCAAATTCTAAGGCGTGAGCAAGCGCATCATCAGTTGTTCTTGGTCGTGCCAGCCTCAATGATTGTTGTGTTTCTCCGTCTCTTAACCCATCAATGAAGGTCTGCACAGCCAGTTGTCCCAGAAATGAATCGGGTGCCGTAGGGTACGCCAATCGGACAAGCCGCGCAACATCGGCTTCAAACTCCTGCAGGCTTTCTCCATTCTTCTGGATACGATTCTTCACTTGCGCGTGATACACTTGTTGAAGGTGCGCGTCTCCATATCTCATTTCCAATCTAGACACTAACAATTGGTAATCATTTTCCTGTCCTGCTGGGATTGTTTGCAGGACGTTCAACGCGTCTCCACGCAAAGCCACAGTTAAAGAAACGGCCTTTTCCTTGCCTGTCCATCCGTTGGCCCCAGAAGCCGCCTCAAACTGTTTGTAGTAAGTGGACCAAGGTATCTTTCCATCGAACGTGGGTGGTTTTACTTTTATCCCTACGACAGGACCCTTTTCTTCTTTAAACTGTTTCTTTACTTCATTAAACGGCCTCTCAGAAGTTGAGGGAAACCGTAGTTGCCTCATTCTATCTTCCAGCATTTCGGCCATATCGTCTTTCTTAGTTGTTGGTGGTAATTGCATTTGGGCTATTTTCTCTTCTACCATCTTTATTACCCTATCGTGTTCCGCCAATCTACCTTCCAATAGTCCTAACGCACTGGCATTCTCCAAAAATTCTTCGAAAACTTTATCTTCCAACGCTTTGACATTTTCCAACAATTCTCCTTTAAGCCTTCTAGAACTTTCTTCAGACTTTTCTAGTAATTCTTCTTTAAGCGTTCTAGAGTTTTCCAGTAAATCTTCTTTAAGCATTTTAACATTTTCTTCCAGTGCTTTAGTATTTTCAAGTAATTCTTCTTTAAACATTTTAGTATTCTGTTCAGACTTTTCCAGTAATTCCTCTTTTAAAATTCTAGAATTCTCTTCAGACTTTTCCAATAATTCCTCTTTTAAAATTCTAGAATTCTCTTCAGACTTTTCCAATAATTCTTCTTTTAGCATTCTAACATTATCTTCGGACTTTCTAGAACTTTCCAGTAACTCATCTTTCATTTTACTTAACAACAAACTAGTATCAATTGCGGGTCCAGGTATTTCGAAGCGGTAATTTTCAGGATCTTCCTTCTGTTCTAAAAGCCATTCTCTTAGCCGATTTATCAAAACTTCTTTCTTTCCATTACTATCCAAGTCCCTCTCGTCCAATTCCCGTTTCAAATCTATTACTAAGAGATCCTTTAATAATTTCATCACCATTTTAATTGTTTGTTGAAATTATGTTTTAACACCAAAAATTTTATTCTCACAGCACTTTAATTAATTATTACGCGATTTTATTTATTTTAAAACTCCACACCTGACATCACTGTAACGTTCTTTTTCAAATAATAATACAAGTGCTGTTTAAATCGTCTATTCACAAACAAATATTTATTTCTATACACTAATGAATACACTATAAATTAACGCTATGATTATAAACCATTAAAATCTATTATTTACAGACTATGAATTTCTAATACAACATTTATATTCACTATTTATTTTGTAATACACAGTTAATGACTTGCTGTTGACTGCTCCTTTTCTCCGCGACGTCGACTTTATACCATCCTATAAACGTTCCAGAAATCGCCCGAACATACCATGTATTTCTAGAATACACCAGAATAAACCACGTCTGATTTACATGCTTGTGCGATGCGTCATTCTCTCGAAGGCGGCAGAACACACCACCTGTCGCTCGAAAAGAGGTTCGTTCCTTTTCTCTCTTGTTACAATATATAGGACACAACACCAGCGTTTTTATTCAGGTGACGATAAAATGACAATTGCTGCAACAATTGTCAAAGTAAATTCGTGTCACTACTAAATCAAATTTAATTACATTGCTCCTAATTGCAATTTACACGATTTAAAATGTCTGATAGTGAAGCTGATGTAAGTTGCACACCACCGGAATTGCGAGAAGTTGCTAAAACAGTGACTGACTGTTTGTTACCTGCTAAAAGTAAAGATAGATACGAAAACTTCTGCCATCTGTTGAGAATATTTAGAACGAGCAAAAGGTAAGTAATGGATATTACTAACCAAGAGAACTCATTACTAACCAAGAGAACTTATTATTGACTATGGTGTATAATAAACTACTTTCTAACTTTTTAAACGTCAGTAATGAACACATTATGTATCGATTGTGAATAATAGTTATTTACGTGCCAAGCTTTGTAAATTAATCTTCACGGGCGAGCTGGAAAGTTTGTGGGGCGAGCGACGAAGGAGCGAGCCTCCATAATCCAGCGAGCCCAATAACGATTAATTGCAAAGCGTGTCGCGTACAAACTTTTATTTCCACCTTCACCAGCATTTATTTATAAATTGTATATTTTTTATAAAAACACATTTTGGAATCAAAGGCTATAGCACAATTTATAGCTAAGTGTTGCCATGGTGTTGTGGTTAAGCAACACATTAGTTGCCATAGCTTTTTGTTGATGAGCATTGTAAAATTTTACAGGTCTCTTTTAGGAGCCCGTAAATTCTTACAGGGCTGTGGCTGTAATTACCCATTTACTTAGTTACATAAAAGCCTGTAAAAAGGCATTTACATAGAAGGGGCAAATAAAACTTTTTACAGTAATACTAGACTGTTAAATCGCATTTTCTGAACTGAAAAGTTTGACATAAAACTGACAAATGTGACACAGTATGAAATAAAATGTATTACATTGCATTATTTACTTTAGAACTAACCCCCCCCCCCCGAATTTTTTCTCTGGGTACGGTCTTGTGTACAAGAGGTTGATCTTTTAAATGGTTCCTTAAATTATATTACGATAATGGGAACCCTAAATATTTATAGTGTTATAATATAAATTAAATTAAATAGATAGCAAGATAATGGGAGTAACCGGCTGCTGATAACAAGATAATGAAATGCATTGGCTGCTGATAACTAGATAATAGGGAGACATCGCCTTGCAAAATTAACCCCCCTATAATTACTCGATATTAATATTATTATAAGCAGTGGGCGCACGCATCACTCTGTAGATCTTTAAATTCTTACTAAAACGAAAGAAGGGGCAAATATTAGAATCATCAACAGAAGAAGAGAGGTCACTTCGGAACGAGGCCACTAACAGGGTGGCCGACTGTTAAATACCTTTGGAGTCTTTTTTTATCTATGTGTTTTTATGCTTGGTGTAAGTCTTTACGCGCCGCATAACGCCGAAAAATGTTTAGTGAAATTGAATTGCTAAACTTCGCGTTTAAAGATATTGTAGTAAGCCTGAGCGATTTTGTAAAATCTCTACATTTTTCCTAATTAGCAGGTAATGGGCAGTTCTAAATTGTTTTAATTTTTGAATGGTGAAGTCGATTTCCGTGACCAACACAAGGTGTTGTGTTACAAAAACCGATATTTGATACACCAAAAATACATTTTGTACACATTTTTCTTGTTAATATTAGAAACACTTTTAAGGAAAATAATGTCTACATATAAAAAAGTATTGATTTATAGAAAAGATCTTGTCCTATCTCTATTAATAAATAAGAAAACATAGTTCGCTATTTTTTCACATAAATCTTAAATGAAACATAATTTTTCTCTCAAGATTAATAGCATATGAACCGCCTCCAACCCCTACAAAGATTTCATAGATTTATATACTTTCTGAGAAAAAAAACTATTTAATTTACTCTTAATGAAATTGTCCCTAAAAAATGAGTTTTTTTGTTTCTTTGTTTTTGGGCGAGGAATCATGATGGCGGAGCATCCTTCGTACCTCATGGCACCGATTGCTATGATCATTTGGCCGACCCTACTAGAATTTACCCGAATCTATGGGAATTCCAACCCCAGTAGTGATTTTTAACGTGCCAAACATCGCATTGACACGGGACCTACAGTTTTACTTCCTATCCGAGAAGAAGGCATGTTTTTAATTTTTCTCCGCTATGAAAAATTACTAGCTTGACCGGGGATCGAACCTACGATCCTTGGATTATGAAGCAAACATGCAAACCACTAATCCACCGAGGCTGGCAAAAAAATGAGTATTTTTTATTATATATCGTTCGATGAAAAATAAAAGTATAACACTTAGAAATACAATACTTTACTGTTAAATGTAGAAATAAATTTACTATTCGCTCCGTTTTAAAATATTTAATATGTTTCAGTAGTTTACGAGCAATACGCTTTCACTCAGATGTCTCTAGAAAAAAATGAATAGACCTGACCTCTCTGCTGGGCTATACAGCAAAAAAGAGTGCACAAATATGCAATATTAATTACATGAATTATATTTTGAGGAATTTACTCCGATTTTGGACAGTTTTCCCCTGAAGGCTACACATTGCCCAAGCAGCATTTTTAGTCACCGCTACGTACCAGCAACCACCGGTGGAACTATAAAGTTCTTGCCGTTAGTCACAAGAACGTAATTGCTACGGTATTGTTAGGTGTCTGGAACCAAAATGGGGAACCATTCTCGGGCAGCAGATACGTTGCAGTAACCTCTTCGGAACTTGTCCAGCTACCTTTAGGCTCCGTAGTGGGGACGTGGCGGCGTAGTAATTGCTATTTTCGTGGAACCTTTTTTCTCTTTGACACATCGTGTCGCGTAGTTGCTCTCTCTTACTCTTGCAACTTAACAAATATTCTTTCACTTTCTCTACTAATGTTAAATGTTTCTGTTAAATGCGATGATGATAGATCGAAAAACAACAAAGCGCCTTCTTTAAATATATTTTTTAATAAAAAATATCTTGAATAAAATATGACAAAAATACTTATGAATTGATAAACATGATAGAAACCATTTTATTTTATTCCTAAGGCACAATTTGGTATCGTTTTGTTATCTTTATTGAGAGTTATAGTAAAACACTTTTTAACAATTGCAACAAATTGCGAATTGATTAATAGCCTTCAACATTTTACAAGTAAATATGGAGTAGTTTTGAAAAAGTCACCTTAAAGTAGTATTAACTGTAAAATGTGTGTCTAAAGTTTGTGTCACTATATAAACAGTAACAGGAACTAAACAAATTCTACTTCTAGGTTGTTGCTACCACGAAGTATAAAATAAGTTAAAAATTCAGGAACTTTCTAGTGCCTCTTACTATAAAACGACGTCAACGTTTCCGTAGCCACTTTCTAGCTCCTAATGCCACTGCAAAATTCCCATTGGAACTTAACCTCAAATCTAAACGTCAATCGTAAACAAACAACCATTATTTATATACTGATTGCTACTTAATAATAATTATTATTTAATTATGGCTTATTTTAAAGTTGTAGCGACGAAAGACAAAAAGAGGAATATATTTCACCCTTGTCTACTACATGATGGTTTACCACTGATCTCATCCCTATTTTTTCTATTTTGTATTGTAAACAGTTGATTTTGTTTCCACTGATTTCACCTAACTATTGTTTTAATTTTCTATAAAAGGTGGACGTATATCTAAAATTTTTCTTTTTTCTTATTGCATTTGCCTTTGACATTTTTATTAAAAACTTGCAAAACTACTACCACTGCAAAAACACCATTAACTTCCAAATTCCAAAACTAACCTACAGGAGATATGCCTCTTTAGATGTTACTGTCACTTCATTGTAATTTTTTAATAGTAACTGGAACTTTCTAGTAATTCTGATGCAAAATAAGTAGTGGAAATTACTTTCAAGTGATTCTCCTGGGTAGCATAAACGTAAGGTTTACTTTCAATACTACTGTATAGTTCAGTTACTTTAAAGGTTAAGCAACGGTTTCAGACCGGTGGCAGGAACTTTTGGTGCTACTTTAAAGTTTTAAAAACTTTAAAGTAGCTACGAGCAAGTTACTGCTACAATCATAATATCATTTGAAGTTGCAACAACATTAAAGTAATTATACTTAGTAGCAATACCGTTCCACATACTTTAAAAAGCTACTTAGAAGTGATGGAACTACATAGTTCTAATAAATAGTAGAAGTAACTACATAATTACTAAAATATTCCAAATTGAAGTAATTAAACCTATAAAGTCATAAATTTAGTTGTAGTTACGTAACAGCTACTCAATCAAAGTTCCGATCTCAGTTACTGCTACTTAGATGCTGCTTGAATGTGCATTTGTTTCATTGCATTTGCAAGGTAATTTTATATGAATTAAGGCTAGAAACAATAAGCAAGATAATTTTATGTTTGACTTGTTCCATCTTTAGGTGCTTTGAGTTTATATATGGCCATTCTGCTCTTTCTTATGAATTTTTGTTGATAAGAAAAGAGATTAGTCTTTTCCATTTCCGACTTGTTGTAGAAAGTTTTTGCTCGTTTGAAGACATAATTTGCGCGAGTGAATTGAAAACCATTCTTTAAATGTTTCGTCACTTTCTAGTCCAGTATTCTGCGGTCGTCTCGCGAAAAGGATTTTTAGGAAAAATGATTCCACTTTGTCTACCAATTCTAAAGGCCGATCGATAATTTAACGTTTTTTCTCGATTACCTTTTTACTTTTTCTTGTCTGGATTTTTTTTTATTCCATCCGGTTGGATTTTCGCTTTTGGTAATGTAATGGGATAATAATAATATTAATGGAAAGTATAAAAATCGTTGAAGTATGGTTTTATTCCCCATTTGCACAATAAATGATGTGTGTGTCTGCCTTTTTCAAGTTTTGATGAGTAAATATCAACAAGTTGTTTCATCCAATAAACCTAACAATCACTTTTGAGGTCATAGGTTCTTCAAATTTTCTTTTTTGGCGATAGAATTGCTAGTTAGAAAAGATGAAAGCTTTAACGCCTTAAAGTTTGAGTGCTCCATGTACCTACATCACTGGAAGCAAACTTGGACTAATTGGAGCTGTTGACTAAAGTATAACATAAAGTATCCAACTAGGAAACACTAATATTATTCTCCACCAAGTTCAGAACCCTTGAGTAAAGGTCTTAAAAAGAATCTTGTAGTATAGTAGGTTAGCAAAAGAAGTTAGTGACAAAGAAGAGGGTAGGCCGGGGTGGCATAACCTCCAACCCCAGCCACATTGAGGTTGGAGTCGACCGGGCAATGAAGTCCCTTGAAAATAATTTATTACAATTCACACCACACTGAAAATTCTGTAAATGAAGAATTTTAAATTCTAAGTAACCCTGATGAAATGGCTACACATCTCTTGTGGGGTAATACCGCTTAAGCTTAAGCTTTGCAGATCTATTTAACTGTTATTCTTCTCCACAGTTTTCTTCTCTATTATTAATATCTCTTGTATTATTTCGTGATTCATTCATGTCCTATATTTATCTTCTGCCAGTTTTATTGGACCCAATATTGTCCGCATTATTTTTCGCTCTACTATTATTGACCTAAGAAAACAACCCACCACCCCAAATGGGTGACCTACGACCAAAGATCCTGTAATTTTCTAAAAAATAAGCAAAATTAAAGACTTCAAAAATCGGAAGTATACGAATTAAGTTGAGTATAATTTAGTAGTAACCTTTCGTTATTGATATACAATTCAAAATGTTGAAATATTGATTTGAAAAGTTTTTCTCCCATACCATTGTTTGAAATGACTAATACTAATTATTACAATTGTCAAGTACTAACCAAACATACCATAACTTTATATATTATTATTTATTGCGTTATCTATTCCATTCAGTAGAATATTTTTCACACAAATGTTATATATTTATTATAAATGATTGATAAAAAGCATCTTATGGTTTTTGTTCTTACTTTCGCCATAGAAGTATGTAATTACCACAATGAGTCTACGATTCTTTAATCAACGAGAACTCCATTTTTATTAAATTTTTGATTTGTATCCAAATTGTGTCCTAATTGCTTTGATACATCATTAAAATTAAAATACAAATAAAGATTATGTTTATAAAATCTGTATTACTGTTGAAGGCTGCAAACGTGACATTAAAAACAACTAGGAACAAAATAAAATAATTGTGTCAAACTTGTCAGTACTTACCTAATAAGACATCCATAGCACATGTACTAAGATAAGGGTGAATATCAAACTCATCCTTGCCAACTTCTTCTTTCAAGTTATCAACCAAATGAATCACATGGTCATTAAAAACCTCCAGGAAGCGTTTCAAATTATTCACATGAAACGATGGCATAATCAATTTCTTATTCCGTTTAAATTTAGCACCTGAAAACAAATTTAAATAATAATTAACTTTTAATAATCTTCAATAATTTTTAAAAAGCTAAGTAAATATAAAGTAAAAAAAACAACTAACTCAATTAGAAAGCTACTCGCTTGCTTAAGTTCAATATGACAAACATAAAAACACTTTAATATTCTTTCTTCATTTATGTCTTACCAGAACTTATTAGAAGACTGTCACCTAACCAAGGCTTCAAGTATTTGTATTCATCCGCTTTTTCGACTTTAGTTGATCTTAAAACCACTTCAACGTCTTTGGCATCGAATAAGGCTACGTGTAATTTCGGTCCTAGCCACAATGCGGCCATTCTTGTGTATACCGTACTTATTTTATGCAGTCTTCTAAACACCGCTAAAAGAAAAAAAATGATTTTTGAATAGGTAATTCTTTTGTATATAAAATCGAAAAAAGAAAATCGCGAGAGCATTAAGTGTTTATTTGTAACAATGCATTTTTTGAGAATTACGATTGTTTATTTAATTGTGTGAAAATTCTCACTTTGGTAAATTGTTAACAGCTTTTGGGTAATTCTTCAGACATATTAAATTTACTGTGCCTGCTTAATTAATATTATATTACGAATACCTTTTTAAGTGTTAGTTCAGTACAGTGAAATGTAATAGCAGTCTATCTAGCCAGGTATATATTAGAGACCTATTTTTTTTAACAATAAAAAGTAAACTTTATTATGTCATACGTCATTCACGTGGCATGTCCCAAGTATGTATTCTCAAAGTAAAAAGGAGTTTTTCTAAGGCATCAGTGAATCATTATTGTTCTAATTAAGGAGAATTGTAAAACAAGTATAGGGCTCTCATCCAGAGTCAATTAATATATAAAATATTAAGCATCGACTACTACACAATCAATGAAATGTTGTACCTGATAGTTTCGTCATTTGCGTGGATCTAACTAAGAGAGAAGAACATTATTAAATTTCACGTATAGTATCAGTATTTCTACAATATCAGCATTACACATGTATTGCTTGCATATGTAATTTTAATGAAATCAACATGTAGTGTCTTGTTCAGTTGATCTATAAACTTTATAGAGGTAGTTTATATGGTTTGATGTAAGAGTACATTTATTTCGCGTCATTCACGTGGTTATCATAATTTTTTAATGGTGTTGAATTTAGAAAACAATTTTTCGTAAGTTAATACACTACTTGTGTTGTTTAATCATAGTTAGTATGAAGCCTCCAAAGAAAATAGTCTAGGCGCTATGTTATATTAATGCTCTAATAGTCATTCGCGTGGCATTTTCATAGGGTCATTGCATGGATTTATAATTCCACGTAATACAACTTGTCCACGTAAATGACAACTCCTACATACATTCATGTTCTTACATTATAAGGTGCAAAGAAAATGTGGAAAAGAAGAAAAGAAGAGAAAAAATTAAAAATGATCCAGAAAACAAACAAATGGAGAAGCTGAAACATGATGACTGTCATATCACGTAAAATAAAAATTACTAATTTTTATTTTACTTACTATCTATTACTAAGCCATTATTAAGCAGTATCGTGTTAGAAATACCTTCTTATTATAATATTAAAGTTCGTTTTTTTATTAAATATAATCTTTTCTGTCATTTGCATGTTATTTGGATCATTTACGTGGATTTTAACACTGTAAAGGTCGAAAATGTCCAGATTAAGCTCTACTAATCAACAGTATGTGTTATATATGTACAATCAATTAATCATACTATTTCTTAGAAAAACAGATTTCAACATTTTCCTTTTCCGAGAATTTTTCACATCCAAATTATGGATTTCGGGAGAAACACCCTTTTATAGATTTTTCGATAGTTATAGAGCGATTATTATTAATAATTTAAATTGTAATAACGGGTGACGCCTAAAATTTGTGACTGGACTCTTCGTTTTATAAATCTAGTATTAATTAATGATTTTCTTTGTTTCGCTAGTGATAAACAGTCCAATGAATTCTCTTAACATACGTGAAATTTGGTTTACTTATAGCAATTGTTAAGGAAATTCTTGCATCATGGTTCATACCAGTCTTATTTGGAGAGTATACTATACTCGTATACTCTGTGATGATGATCTGTGAAAACTTTGTTGCAGATCATTTTATGCAAGAAAATGCACTAAAATCGATAATATATCGATACATTGAACAATGGTAAGAAGAAACTCGGCCTTTTTGCAAGTCAGGCTTTGGCCGAAAAGCGCTAAAGATGATAAAATTCAACATTCGTCGTTTGGAAGAACAGTTGAATAGGAAATGTGGAATATGTACTAGAAGGCTAGCGAAACAATTCAAAGTCTCATATTGTGTCAGGGCCCTTAAAAGTAAATGCCGAAACAATTACAGAAAGAAGATCGAAGTGCTTAATAGATCTGAACAACAACAGCAACAAAGTCGCCAACACTTCAAGTGCAGCCAGTCTCATATTGTCAGGTCCATTAAGAAAAAAAGCTAAATGCTGGATGAAATACAGAATTTTATACCAAGGACTCTTTTGCAGAACCTGGTGATATTAAAATTAAAATAGAAAAAGTAATGTGGTTGGCAATAACACCTTCTGGGATTTCGAAAACCTTTTCTTCTGTTCTTCACGAATAGTCATAAATCAGGAAGACCATCTAAATGAATGTATTAAGAGATGCCTTATACCATCCATTCGGGAAAATTATGATAATTACGTGTTTAGGTCCGATCTGGCCTCATTCCATTACGCGAGATCAGTAATTATCAGCTGTAGCTCACTTATCAGCCGAATATTGTGTTTGTGGCCAAGGAAAAGAATTCCTCCATGTGCCCCCAGACCTGCGACCTATTGAGAACTTCTGATCTATTCTAAAAGGTTTTGTATGTGAGAAAGGATTGGAAGCCAAAAATACGGAGAATCTTAAAAATAGAATTTTATATTGCGAAGAAAAAGTGTAACGTTACGTTTTTTCAATTTAATAAATACCATTTTATATGTATAAATAATAAAGGAAGCCACATTGCTCCGTTATTGGCCAGTTTGAACTGTCCCTCTTAAAAATCATTTTGTCACTATGTAAATCTGAAGCCTTTTCAAGTTAGTCGGGCAGCGGGTCTCGTAACCTAAAGTAGCGTCCAGTCGGACGGTGGGTGTCTTACCCCAAATTAGCGGACTTGTCCCAGCATTTTGATTCCCGTGTTATTATCGAGTAAAATTAATCCAGTGGAAGATTATTTCGCAACTAGAGTTCCACTTGAAGTTTTTTTAATTAAGTCAGATCACAACAAACACTAAAAGAGTGCGGAGCGCTTATTATTATCATACAGGGGTTGTTCTGCCGACGGCACTTGCCAAATACAGTAACGTGTTTGGTTGTTGTAAAAAGTACAGAAATCTAATTTGATTAAATTAGAATTGTTATTATAAATACCGTAAAGAAATTTAATAATTAGTTCCGTACAATTTAAAGATTTACAATTAAAGTGTAGCAAGTATTTTGTTACCGCGTTCCAGTTTTTCGAATAACTTCAACAAATTAGTAATACAGTTATTATTAACGAAAAATTATAAATTTCAACCAAAACGTAACGTTAACTAAGTTTATACGGGATTTTATTTTTAAATTAAATCACGAACTAAAGTTCTAAAATTAAATAACTTTTGAAACGACAGATTTAAGTGTTGGGCTATTTTTAATAAAGAAAAACATTTTAACGATTGTCAATATTAACTAGTGGTGGTTTAAGAAAAACTTTTACTTAATAAATGTAATTAACGATTGAACTTATATGGTTACCTAAAAGGAAACTTTATTGAAACTAGTTTTAAAACAAAACAATTATTGTGAACTTTAATTCTTTGGTCTGAAGTAAGAAACGATGTCAGTAATCGAGGTGTTTTCCAGATTTTCCAGTTTCATCAAGCTGTTAATTTTGGTATTTAATGCTTAAATGTGAACTAAAAGGCATTATGTGTTAATCATTCTGTGAAGAGGTATCGAATCAAATTATTCGATCAATGTACTGTGAATTGAGGGATATTATTTTGTTAAATTTTGAGTAAGTTGCATAATTATTCATTTATCAATTTTGATTTCGATTTGTATGTGCATATTTTTTCCCGTCGTTAAGAATTTTTACGTTGGGTATTTTTCTAAATCTACAACTATGTCTTAAATGAATTTTTTTTATTTTTTATTTTTATTTTTATTTCATTTATAAATATAGTACAGGGTGGCTACGAAAATTGGAATCACTTTTCCACTTTTGCCCAAAAGAGGGAACTACAAGAAAAAATTAAATGAAATTGATGGCAACATTGCTTACGTAACGTAACCATGCTTTCAAACAATGTAGCTAATTAATTGCGTCTTCAAAAATTTCGAAATATTTTATTTAAAATTAAATACCTAACGAACGGTTTCAAAAACAAATAACATAAACATAATGGAAAGCGATGCAACAAAAATATCTACTACCTAATATTAACACATAAGGTGCTCGAATTGATGACCACCATTCTCTGTACATAATTCTAGTCTCCTTTGAAAAGATCTACAAATTTTACTGCATAATTCAGGAGTGAACGTTTGAAATGCTTCTTCAATCATCACCTTCAAAGTTTCCAAGTCCTCAAAAGCATTATAGAGGTATACCAAATCCCGCACAATTCCCCAAACACTGAAGTCCATCGGTGTTAAATCACATGACCTCGCAGGCCATTCTATCGGACCTCTTCGACCAATCCAAGACTGGTGAAAATGATCGTCTAAAAACTCTCGAACTTGTACAGCATAATGAGGTGTTGCGCCGTCTTGTTGCAGAATTATATCCAGAGGACAGTGTACCAAAATAGCTGGCATTATTTGTTCTACGAGCAGAGCTAAATAAACATCTCCAGTAATATTAACGTTAATAAAAAATGGGCCAATAATTCCTCCACTCCAAATTCCAGCCCAAACGTTTATTCCAGGCGATTTAAAATCTTTCTCAATGGTTACATGGGGATTTTCGTCAGAATAATAAACGCAATTATGGCGATTAACTCGACCACACAAATGAAATTTAGCTTCATCAGACCACAAAATACGATCAAGCAAAAAATTTTGATCAACTTCATCGACCAGCAAACTCTGAAATTCGTCGCAAAATTGTAATCTTCGATCGGGATCATCTTCGTTCAAAATATGCACTAACCTTGGTCGATAACGTTTTAATCCAATCTCACCAATAATTTTCTGTATCGATCGTCTGCAAATCCCAAACTCTCTTGAAAGTTGCCTCTGAGATGTTGTTGGTTCTTCCAGCAAACGGTTGTGGATTTCAGCTGCATTTTCAACAGTCACAACATATTTGGATCTGCCACTCCTGTTCTTATGCTGATTTTTAACATCCCCATGCAATTCAAACTTTTTAACGATTTTAATAATCGCACCAATCGTTGGTTGTCGCTGATTAGGATGTGTTACACGCCAACGATCCTGCACTCTTAATGCTGCAATTCTACCAGAGCGACCTTCTTTAGAAAGATAATACCATTTTACGATGTTTATTCGCTGTTCAACATTGAAATTCATAATGGACAATTATTGACAATAGTTTGACAATTGTTGACAATTACACGAAATTGAATTCCATGTTGCCATTTAATCAAATATAGTTTTTAGAAACGCAATTTTTTTGTAAAAACGGCGACATCTCTTGGCAATTTGAAGAAAAATGACTCCAATTTTCGTAGCCACCCTGTATCTATGTTTGAATCTCCATATTGGATAATATTGGATATATGTTTATGAAAGTCTCTATATGTATTTCAACTAATTTGATTTTGGCAAAACCCAAGCAGCATTTTTAGTCGTCGCTACGTACCAGCAACTACCGGTGGAACTATGTTTTAGCCACTAGTCACAAGCACGTAACAGTTACGGTTTTGTTACGTGCCTGGAACCAAAATGGGGAACAATTTTTGGGTAGCACGTACGTGGCGGCGTAGTAATTGCTACTTTCGTGGAACTTCTTTTCTTTTTGACACATCATGTCGCGTGGTTGCTCTCTCTTGCTCTTGCAACTTAACAAATATTCTATCATTTTCTATACTATATAATGCTGGATCGTGTCACAAAATGAATTACCAGGTTATTTGTAATACGTACTTAATACAAAGAGCGATGAAATGTTTGATTATTTTGTCATTCTAGTACACCAAAATTATAAACCATTGCAACTTTTCTGTTAAATATGATGATGATAGATCGAAAAATAACAACGCGCCTTCTTTAAATATATTTTTTAGTAAAAAAATGTCTTTAATAAAACATGATAAATATACACGAAATACTTATAAGTTGATACACATGATAGAAACCATTTTTATATTATTCCTGTTATGTTCTTTTATGTGTTTAAATAAAAGATACTCAATTATTGTCATTAATTAACTTTATTAATATTGAGTGAGCAGGGCGAATTACATACACAATGCATATACTGTAGAAGACGTGTATCCTCCAAGCCGGCTCGAGTGTTACTGACGCTCGCCCAGGGAACGGGCCAGGATGCCAGGATTGGTTAGTTACGTTACTACAAATAAATGTTGCCAACTTCAAGCTACATACATAACAATCCCTAAGGCAGACTGGCACCAATTTGTTATTTTTATTGAAGGTTATGTAGTAAAACATCTATTAACAATCATATCAAATTGGAAATTGATTAATGATTATTGATTAATCCAACATTTTACAAGTAAATATGGAGATGGAGTAGTTTACGAAAAATTACTTTAATGTGATTCTCCTGGGTAGCAAAACGTAAGTGTTACATTCAATACTACTGTAAGGTTTTAAAAACTTTAAAGTAGCTTCGAGCAAGTTACTGCTACAATCATAATACCACTTTGAAGTTGCAACGACTTTAAAGTAAGTATACTAAGTGGCAATACCGTTCCACATACTTTAATAGTTACTCAGAAGTAATAATAATAATATAATAATAATAATTACTACAACCCATAACCTTAACCAAGGCCCCAGAAGCTATAAGCTTGTGCGGGAGGGAGGGGGCGATTATTATTATTATGTAGGCCCAATGTGCGGCTGCAGCCGACTTATAGATGGAACAGCACAAATCCCACATTTGTGTTACAGCTAAGGGAAACTGCAGAAAACCTTAACCAGATCTGCCAGCGCCGGGAGTCGAACCCGAGCCGCTTGGGTGAAAGTCCGGCACGCCAGACATTACACTACCAAGGCTGTGTAATGAAACTACATAGTTCCAATAAATAGTAGAAACAACTACACAATTACTAAAATATTCCGAATTGAAGAACTTAAACCTATAAAGTCATAAATTTAGTTGCAGTTACGTAACAACTACTCAATCAAAGTTCCGGTCTCAGTTACTGCTACTTAAATGCTGCTTGGGAACTGAACACGACTATTAATTGAATTAAATTTAATAGATCTGATACCGGTTTCTGTTTAGGAGTATCAAGTCATTATTTTTTTACAATACTTCTAAGCAGATGGCGCCCAAATATACTTATTTTTTTGTCTATAATCAGTCTTATTCCCTCTCTTTTATAATATGTGAGCTATGTAAACAATACCCGCGCCCTGAACTTAAATTTGCGAAAGAGATGTCTCGAGCAGCCGGAGCATTTATGAGTTGTACAGTAAGTATCAAATATTTTGTGCTATTATGAGTTGTATAGTTTGAGTATGAATTCAGCAATTAAGAGTAATAAAAAAGCTTTGTTTCAATTGGCGCCCAAGTGTGGGACATTAATTTATTTTGCGTGTAAAGAAATATTTTGTTTCAATTGGTGCCCAATCGCGGGACCTTATTTTGTTTTGATGAGAGGAATTTAGTTTGTTTCATTGGCGCCTGATCGTGGGACATTTTTGTGTTAAGAACTATTGTTTCAAAAGAGGCATTATCTTCGTACAAAGAATGGTGAAGCGTGTGCTCAATAAAACTGGATTATGTTAACCGTTCTCAGTGGAGGATCCAGAGAATTATTTTGGGGGGGGAAGATTTTTGAAAATAATTGTTTTAAATAAATAATAATTAAACAACCATTATTTGTTTTTATCCTACGTATATTTATTTATAAATGTTATATATTGCACAATATTTAATAAACCTTAGCTACTTTTACATTCAAAATCCGTTCTTGAAAAATTTATTAACTTTTATCATACAAATTGATTAAAATGTAGTACGTACTATAACGCAATAAAATTTATTAAAAACAAAATACTATTCTAGTTTGTATATGCATTGTATATGCAACAGTCTCAAATTTTAGGCATCACCAGTTATACCCATTTATTTTGTTCGGATTGATTTGCAATTTGCGTTGATGATCAGGTACAAGTATACGTACCTGATTTAAGCAGGTTTGGGAGACTGGTCGAGGTTCAATCCATCGCAAGAGTGATGATAAAAAAAATCTTTTATTACACTAACAATCTGCCACTCTTCGAGTGCAAGTCATGTTAATTTAAAAAAAAACTCAAAATACTATAGACAAGGTTGATGCTGGTAACAGTAAGATTTTACTAATTGGAGATTTTAATGTAGATATGCCTGTGTGAACATAATTCAGTTTTTTGAGTACACTTTCCAGCATTCTTTGTACGAGGTAGGCATGATCTTTTTCTTTCTCAATATAAAATTCTATAATTTAAAGATTCTCCTCATTTGGAGCTTCCCAACCTTTCTCACATAAAAGACCTTTTAGAATAGATCAGTTCTCAATAGGTCGCAGTTCTGGAGGACACATGGAGGAATTCTCTTCTTTGGCCACAAGCACAATGTTCGGATGATAAATGAGCTACAACTGATAATTACTGATTTACCGTAATGTGATGAGGCCAGATCGGGCCAAAACACGCAATTATATCAGAACGATTTTCCCGAATGAATGGAATAAGGCATCTCTTAATACATTCATTTAGATGAGCTGCAAAAGTGCTGCTCCTTGGTATCAAATCACCAATCGCATTTTTATCAGAGTTTTTGAAATTAAAGTAATTTTCATCACCCAAAATAAAAAATTTTCTGGGAATTTCTCTAACATGCATCTGTACCTTTGGCGACTTTGTTGCCGTTGTTGCTCAGATCTATTAAGCACTTCGATCTTCTTTCTGTAATTATTCCGGCATTTACTCTTAAGGGTCCTGACACAATATGGATCTGATCAGAATGTGACTCGCTAACAAGTTGCACAAACTTTTTGTACTGTTGGAATATTATAAACAATTTTGAATCTAAGCTGTACTATGCCGTTTTATAGATTATGGAAATGGCTATTGTTGAGTATATATTTTAGTTTTACATATTTTAATTCCAAGCAAAATATTTAAAGCTTTTGCCATGACACACGGTACAAAATTTTGAAATTGATTTTTGCAATTTGACTTTTGTGTCACATTTCCTGTGATTATAATTACCACAGTATTTAATCGGGTACTTCAAAAGTTTCTACAACTATTAACCTCTCAGAAACACAACTGGTCAAATTTGTAGATGTATTTAGTATGCGCACTTTTTGTCCGTGACTGACCTCCAATTTAAACAAATTAATAATAATATGAAATAAATAAAGATTATTAAAAGTTTCACAGTTTTATTAAAATACAACCTGACAATATTGTTTCGACAGCTATGCTGTCATTATCAAAGGTAATATAATTATAAACAAACACGTCATAATATAATTATAAAAAATATAATATAATAATATTATGTATAAATGTTAACTGTAATCAACATTGTCAAACCACTGAAGTATGAATATATACTTGTACGTGATATAGGGCGGTGTTATTCTTCGACAACCACAGGTAGGTGTTTGTATGCTTGTCGGGACCGACTGCTCAACGTGTCCATCCGTCAGCAAGGCGAACTGTATTGAGGCTTTGTATAGCGACGAAAAAAAACTTTATACTTTACTTACTTAAATACTTTTTGGTATTATTTCAAGAACATCAATTGATTGAAACGCAGCAGCATTACAGAACTCATGAGCATTGGAACGCGTTATTATCTTAATACCATTTTTTTGTCTCATAAATATGAAAACTGATTTAACTAGCTTCAGTAAAAACGGTACCGTTTAAGGAAATTTTTATTTTTATTTTTTGTCAAAAATTTTAATTATGAGTGATCAAAGCCATATGAGACTTTGAATTGTTTCGCTAACTTTCTGGTTCATATTTCACATCTTCGGCGTTCTTCAGACAGAACCTGACTTGCGAAAAGGCGGAGTTTCTTATTGCAATTGTTTAAGGTATCGATATCTTGTCGATTTTGGTGCACTTTCTTTCATAAAATGATCTGCAATAAACTTTTTTCCTTTTTCAATATGATAATCACAATACGCGTATAGTCTCGAGACTGGTATGAATCAGAATGCAACAGTTTTCTTAACAATTGTTATAAATAAACCAAACTTTACGTATGTCAACAGAATTCATTGGACTGTTTATTAATACCAAAACACAAAAACATTAATGAATACTTGATTTATAAACCGAAGAGTCCAGTCTCAGATTTTAGGCATCACCCGTTACTAGAATTACAAGGCAGCAAAACAAAATTGGTCTTATAATTACGAGTAAAGGTTGATTTTCAGTATAGGGCAGGCTACCCAGTGGCGGTGGGTGCATATGTCAAACTCGGGGCACACGGCAAACTGGTATATCGCTATCATGCTCGTACGCACACATTAAAGCAGTATATCATCATGTGCTTCACTCCGAGTGCACCGGGTTTAACGTATGCACCCACCGCTACTGAGGCTACCAACAGTCACCGGACCGACAAAACATTGTACTGTACATTTTATATCGTCGTGACGGTCCGTGAATGTGATGGTTGATGTGAATACCTTCAACATATAAAATGTACAGTACAACATATAAATGCACAGTTTTGTCGGTCCGGTGACTGTTGATAGCCTGCCGTATGGTGAGAATACTATACGAGATAGCATTCTTGAACAGAATCAGGTTAAACTAGTACTTCATGGTTTACACAGTTCAACGATAACATAAGCTTCCATTCTCTTGAAAAGTGTACAAATTACACCAATATCTTACTATCATGCATATAAAATATTATCTTTTGTCTGAGAATATCTAGGACTTGATACTGATAAATGATTTACACAAGCAGTGTCTTTCTACTTGAAAAATACAAATATCTTTATATGAATTGATCAGTCAGTCAAAGAAATGGAACAACGAATAAACAATAAGTAATACCGATTGTTTCTAATTCTTTGTTGGGTAGTTGTTGACTTCCTGTATAGTAATAATAGGTTAGAATAAGATAAGACTTTTTCTCTTTTTGCGACTATTTGTGGGCGAAGCGAGCGGAGCGGCCGGCGCGGATTTATCAAAACCAAGCAAACAATGCAGGTGTCCTAACTATGTGCGGTCGCGTCACCCTGAACTTCGCTAGATGCGAATTTCAGGCGGTTGACGCGATCAGATTATTTGTTATTTTCGACTTCACCGCGTTAGCCGCATCTGAATAGTCGGCATAGCAGGTAATGTTATGTTAGCTTAAATTTAATTTTAAAAGGGAAAACCAGAAATAAAATTATTACTTTTGAAATAATTGTGAAATAAATTTGAAAAAATTGTTAATATCTTAAATAAATGAAAATTTTAAGGACCCCGCAGAGTCCTTATGGAAATTGGCTTTCACCAAATTGCTCTGAAATGTTGATAGATAGTTTTCAATGTGTAGATCAAAAATGTCAAGGGACACAGTCGAAAAAAATTATAGTTTTAAAATTACAGCCGTTTGAAGTGGGCAATTTTTGCACCCCGGCAGAATCCTTATGGGGTATAGTGGTCGACTAAAATTCTTCAAACTTTGGTAAATGGTGGTTCCTAATGTGTAGATCAAAAAGGTCACTGGACAGAAAGTTTAAAAAAACTATAGTTTTCGAATTAGAACAGTTTGAAGTTGGCAATTTTTAAATTGCACCCCGCTCAATCCTCATGGGAAATGGCTCTGGGCCAAAATTCTTGAAACTTTAGTAAATACCAAAAAACCATAGATTTTGAATTACAGCCATTTGAAATAGACAATTCTTGCATTATTCAAATTCAAACTGCTGCAATGTGTGCTCATTGACATTTTTGATCTACACCTCGAAAATTCGAAAAAAAAGCGCAGTTTCAGAACAATCTGGTGAAAGCCATTTTCTATAAGAATTATGCGCGGTCCTTTTATCCTCTCCAAATAAACAATATTTATTACATCAGCCTATTCTTACCAGACTAGAGACCATAGTTCTGTTTTTTAATTTTTTTCGCGCGATTCGCGATTACGAAAATGTGCTACGTAGGATACTCTCAATTCGCTTCGTCCGTACCGCCATTCGCTCGCTTCGCCCGTGTCGTCCGCTTCGCCACATTGGTCGCCCAGGCAGGACAACATCGGCAAGAGATATGTAACTTTTCAGCTACCAAGAGTGCCTTGGACTGCATGCAATGCATGGCCTGCTGTATTTACTTTTCCAAAGTCCACCATTATAACACGTTTGATATACATACATCGATATTTTATGAAGCCATTTTAAAATTGTATAGAGACGGTTGTTGAAATAAAAAAAATGAATAATCTTATTAATATCATTACAAAATCAATTAATAAAATTAATCAAATCGCCTTTCTATGTATCCGATTCGATTATTTTATTGTCTTTATTCTTTAATACTTTATTTGCTGAGTTCATAATACGAATCATGTGTTTAATCTTAGGATTATTAGTCTTTGTTAACTTTGTTATTGTATGTTATTAACAACATATTACTTCCAATATTACTGTTTGAGTTTAATCAATTAATTAATTTAGACTTTTACTTGTCATCTCTCTGTTGCATAATTTATCGGAATACAGATCGCAGGCTACGTATAGCGGATCTTTTCACTCAAGTTAGAGGTGTGCCTCTCGAGCGTCAGCGAGTGAGGTATCTGAGCGAGACTGAAAAGCGCTTTACTCTTGTGTTAGACACAACATTTTTTCCACGATATGTCCCAAAAGAATTGTCTCCAAACTATAATTTTTTTTAATCTTCAACTTTAAAATACAGCATTACGAACTGAATTACGAAGATTTGCTTCTCGATAAATTTACTGCCGAGAACTTGCAACTCCAATCGTTTCTTTACTAGATAGGGAAAACTAATCTCTTGCAATTTTCGACGAACAAAAAGTTCGTCTCTGAATTCGTGAAGTCTGTCTGTCTGTCGGTCTGTCGGTCTGTCTGTCGCCTTTTTCCCTGTTGACTTTTTTGAATTTTTCTTTTTGGAATCTTATAGTACATCAGATTCTAAGAAACTTTTGGTTGAAACATTTTTTGTATCTCTTCGGGAAAGTGGTCAAAATGACCACCGAAAATTTCGGTAAATTTTTGAGAAATGAAAAATTTTGTATTTTTTTAAAATTTACAAAAAATAAACATTTTTAGCAACAAAAAAATTCGACAAGAAATTTTGTTCGTCATGGCAATGCTTAGCTCTGCCCATTCTCAACTGGTTTACTTTTCCTCACTAGAGAGGAAAAATGAATTTTACGCACTATTTTGTAAAAGGAAGTAAGGGAGTAGTTTGTAAGTTTCTGGGTATGGAGTGGAAAAATGTATTTGTTTGTCATAACGTGAATTAATCTGTAGTGTTGATTCTATTGATTTTTTATTTAGTAATGTATTTATTAAATTACTATAATATATGACAAGAGTGTTATCGTAAATTAGGTTTATAAACTTTATATTTGTATATTTTTAAAGATAGCTTAGAATATCGGTATATCATTTTTCTTCTATTCATTCCTTTAATAACACAGTCCCAAGACGAACTCTCTCCCTTAGATTTGAATGATGATTTTTATAAATTTTTAGGTGCTGATTACCAGAAAAATAGCCAAGAAGTTCCATCATATCAATTTTTTTTTATCTTGTTTTTTATATTTTCTCGAAATTTTGTATAGGCAGTTGATTCATTGCTGTTTTTGGCTACCTTAAATTTGATTTTAGATTACAAAATAGTAGTTTGTGCAACAAGAGTGGATATGATGCCTATATCGGCGAAGGCCGAAGTTTGAGGCACGACGACAACGGTGAAGTGCCTCAGTCGTTCTGGAGCGATATGGGCATTCCACTCAAGTTGTACAAATTAATTTTTTCCTCGATTAAGCAAAACAATTAAAAAATAGATTGCCTGTCTCCTTGAGAAATGGAATATAAGAATTAACCTATGCTTTTATCCATGTTAAAATATGGTTTGTAAAATGCCCCTGTAATTGTATAATTTTTAAGAGGATTTTTAAACCTTTGCAGAAATTGAACATTTTCGAAGAGAAAATTATTATTTCAAATTTTATTTTATAAAAAAAAATTTAAAAAAAATATTTTCCCAGCTGAAATCAAACCTGCGGCGGTAAAAGTTTCAGTTTACTTATACGTTGCTTCTACCGACTGAGCTACAAAACCACATCACAGACCATGTCTACTATACTTATTATACATTTTTATTATAAAATTGATTACGATTTAACAAGAGATTTAAATCTGCCAAAAGGTCCAAAAGAGGCAGAGAGAAGGATTTCATACAATTTTTTGATGAAGATGGAAATCTCGTCTATTATAAGAATGTACCTGGTTTAATGACAATGTACTACATCGAATATGATGTGAACGATTGGAGGCTTTTTATTGATTTTCATAGAGAAGCTTGAAAGCAGTCTTACTTCATAATGGCAACAAGTATTCTTCCTTACCTATTAACCACTCTGTACATTTGAAAGAAAACTACGAGAATCTGAAGAAGGTTATGACTAAAATCAACTACGACCAACATGGATGGAGATGTGGAGATTTCAAAGTTCTCAGTTTATTACTGGGACAACAAAGTGACTATACAAAATACCCATGCTTTTTATGAACACAATTACACAAGGAAAGAATGGCCTGCTAGAACTAGCTTGGTACCTGGAAAAAAACAAAGTTCTTAAAAATTTGGTGCCGCCTGAAAAAGTTTAATTATCTCTTTTACTGAGAGCTGGGAGCATGAGTAGACTTAAAAGGCTTTGTTAAGGATTTTCCGGGAAACAACAAGAGTGAAAATCACGAAAAAATTGTTAACAACACGGTCGAAAAGTTTCACTCTCACTTAAGCTACTTCCCCGATAACTAAGGAGCCGTAAGTGAAGAACAGGTTGAAAGATTTCACCAAGATATAAAGGAAATGAAACGAAGATACCAGAGAAAGTGGAATACGACCATAATGGCCGACTACTGCTGCATGCTAAAGCATGATGAGCCGAATACGAGTCACAACCGAAAATCAAAGAATAGAAGCCTTAAAGAAAAACAACAAAGATTCCACAAAAGTTACTAGCGTGTTAATATGTTGTTGAATATGTATACATTACTTTTAATATAAATAATTTTTAGATGTGTTGCTTATTCTTTTTACTATACCATGTTTAATACCTTTAATTTTTCCTTTATTTTTACAAATTTTGTTGTGAAAATACCCGCTGTTGTGAATTATATTGGTAATCCACAAAACAACCAAAAAAATCCAAGGGAGAAAAAAATGTTTCGATTTGCAGGTATGTGTAATTTTTGTTTGGAATGTTGCAAGTTTTAGTCCTTTTTTCAAGTATCGCGATTGTCTTGGAATGCAACGCATAACTCAGTAGCGATCACAATCGTTTCGAAAATTTTTAAACGACAAATTCATTATTACTAAATTAAAAAAACGAAAAAAAAGAAAATTACATCAAAACCGTTCAGAAAAACACCATTACAAAACCAATGAAAATAAATAATAAAATTAATTAATTTGCTTACTTTTATTAATGTTTTCCTTTCAATTATTTTATTGATTTTTTTTCTTTAGTAGTTTATTTATTAAGTTCATAATATTACCCACGCAATTAATTTTAGGGTTATTAATTGTTTCTTTGTTGATTTTTGGTGATTGTATTATTATTTTTTGTTTTTAATATTTCATATTCAAAATTTCTCTTCAATTTATTTTTATACATATTCACTTCTTTGTTATTTTATAAACAATTGCACGCCGATAGTGTTAATGAATAGCATTGAATTGTTTTTTGGTGGTGTTTAAACTCAATTGAAGCATAAGTTATTGTTAACATTGAGCAGAATGTTTCGTCTATTCGTAAAAATTTAATCATGATCAACAAAGGCTTTTAGTTGTCTTAAAGTGAAATCCATAGTAGGGGCGCTATATTACGGTTCCGGCGGATTTTCTTTCACTTCATGCGTTTCAAAGCCACATGTAGAAACAAATTAGTAAAAGTGAGACAGTAAACGACATGATAAAGATACCTTTACTGGTTGGCTAAGTGCTATTTAGTATTGGTAATAATGATTTTTGATCGTTATGTGCAACATTAATTTCGAGAGATAATAATTAAATTATATACTTCGCATGACATCATAGGCATGAAATACGATTTTCATGTTACACATTATCAGGAAACGGCCAGTATTTTACAATGTAGTGGTAAGAATCCCGGATCCGGATGTAATAACTGCATGCCCTGACAACAGGCTCCAGCTTGGCTTAATATTGAGTGACCAAATATAATTTTTCCGATGTTGGTCCAAGTCTAAATGAACCATCAGGGATCGAGTACCGACGTTCATATACTAATCCTCAGCTCTTTAATTTTCACCCAGGTTACTACCAACTTTCATATCCCCCGGTCTTCCACCAAAAGTCTCGGTTGCTTAGTCGTCGCGCTAGAGCCAACAAACGCCTTAGTAGCAATACTGGGTTCTCGAATCTTTGCCCAAGTCATAGAAGCCTCTGGGTTCTTTACTGGTTACCCAGGGTTCAGCCAATTTTCAGGCTAATCCATCGTCCAAGCTTGAGCCAAACCTGAGATATCGGTCCCCAATTCTTTAACCTTTGCAGACAAAAAACTTTATTAAAAAAAGAAGCTATTCCCTAAACTGATAAGTAGAAACACCACTCGGTCCTATCCTAGGTACTATATTAGTTTTCACTATTGGACCACGGTTTATTACTAACATACGAACCATAACAGAGTACCAAGCTTGGCAAGAAGTTATCGTCCCGACTTTATCTCAAGCGTGGGCTATTTTGGAATCTCAGGCTTGGACCAAAATAGATAAGCATTGTTCCAAGCCTCAGACAACCGTGGGCCGTTTGTTATTTTTTACATGGTTCTCAGTATTTATTGTTTCCCACCTTACTTTGTGAAACTCCGAAATCATGAAATAAAATAAAATAAAATAAAAAAATCATAAAAAGACTTTCCCAGTTACATATTCATTTAATTGTTTCATTATATAATATATTATCAAAATTAACCAAACACGTCGGCTATAGTTGTATATATTATATAGATAACTAGATAAACTAAAAAAAATAAATTAAATTTCTAACAATGTCTGCAACGGATAATTATATAATAAATATGTTTGTTGTTACAAAAGTATAGGTATTTCATGCTACTCAAGTTAAATGTAGGATTTGCATACCATTTGATAAGTCGGCTGCAACCGCACGTTGCGTCTGCGTAATAGTAATAATCGCCCCTCCCTTCCACACAACCTTCATAGCTTCTGGGGCATGATTTATCAGGTAATGGGTAGTAGTAATCATTATATTATTGTTGTTATAATTAATAGCTTTCAGTAGTCCAAAAGATTTTGACTACTATAAAAATGAAAATTAATCTGTGCAAAGCTACAACAATTAATTAAAATTTTGAAGATCTTAATCTCTTAGGTTCTGAAGCTCTGAATATTACCTAAATAGTTTGAAATATTAAAACTGCAAAACTCGCAAGCGTTGAAACTTACACAAATTTGATTCTTCTAAATTATAATATCAGTTTTTGGCATATAACTCGGTTACTTATTGAAAGTGGGTGAAGATAGAATTCGCTACAAAATTGCTCCTATAGTGTACTTTTTTGCCACACTAATACTTTCCGTGTTATAGGGCTGAACAATAGGTAAATTTTTTAAAATCGCGGAAAAGCGGCTTTTGCATGCTACTTTTTACCAATTATCCGCCAATTAGCTACCTAAAGCAGTTTCATGCATTAAAGTATTAAAAACCAATGCTTCTATCAACCCATGAGATAGAGTTTAGCGGCGCGTTTTTTACCGTGGTATACCCAGTAGAAGTAATCCTCACTCCAAGCAAACATGCGCGTTTTCTGTCGTTTACACTACGCACGTCCCCGCTATGTTCACTAACTTCAGAATCTTGTTCGTTTCCCGTTTCCTCCAACACCCACTCCAACGAATCAAGAACGACATCAGCTTCGTATGGGTCTTCAGGGTCGAAATCTGCTAGCAAAAAGGGAATGTTTTTACATGCTGTCCCGTTACACTCGACACAGCATCGAGCAGATTAAGCCCATTTTGCGACATCTACACGTTCCTGCACAGCCATCTTTACATTTACAGGATATTGATTTTAAAATTGTAATGGAAGCCGCTTCTGCTGTAGCGTGAATAGCATCGAGCCCATACCTCCTTTTTTGCTAACCATATTGCTCAGGATCTTTTTCACTGTCACACCACATCGGATCCAGGGCACCACCGAGAAAGTAAACACCGAAAAAGACAACTACCGAGGAACCAAAACCGAGCAACAACAACCGAGAAACCACAACCGGGAAAACATAACCGAGAAACCATAACCGAGAAACCACAACCGAGAAACCACAACTGAAAAACCATAACCGAGAAACTACAACCGAGAAAACCAAAACCGAGAATAGAAAATACTGAGAAAGCAAATACCGATAATGCATCCACGCATTTGAAGTAATAATTATTTAATTAATTAATATTAGAATATTAACACTCACTTGGCATAGCGTGCCCTGTTAGAGTTAGTCTCTTTCTCAGTCATCACGTTAACTATTGGAGTCTGTTCCCGTTAGATCTATCAAACTTACTAACTGATAACCTAACCTCCGCTGCATAGCGTTTCCTTTCGCAGTTGGTCTTTCCCTGTCCTTCTCCGCCCTATGTATTCTCCTCTGTCTCTTTTAGTTCTAACAAAGTTACTAACTTTTAACTATTACTTTATGCATTCTCAGTAGTTTCAATTCTCGGCTTTGGTTTTCTCGGTTGTGGTTTCTCGGTTGTGGTTTCTCGGTTGTGGTTTCTCGGTTGTGGTTTCTCGGTTGTGGTTTCTCAGTTGTGGTTTCTCGGTTGTGGTTTCTTGCTTGTGGTTTCTCGGTTATGTTTTCTCGGTTGTGGTTTCTTGATTTTGGTTTCTCGATAGTTGTCTTTCTCGGTGATAACTAACTGGATACGCACCACATCGCACCTTAGTGATACGCTCGCAGACAATTCCCTTCGCTAGTAAAATCTTGCAAAGTCTGTGTCCAAGAACAAATTTAATCTCTCGTCCCTGCCACCCACAAGAGAAGCTGCAAGGCAGAATTGTCTGCGAGTGTAGCAGCAAGTCGCGGTGTGATGTGACAGCAAAAAGATCCTGAGAGGTATGGCTGGCAGAAAACGAAGCATGGGCTCGATGCTATTCACGTTGCGCCAGAAACAGCCTCTGACACCATTTTCAAATCGATATTCTGTAAATGTAAAAAAGGATATGCAGGACCATATGGATGTCGAAAACAGACTTAAAGTGCTCGGCGCTGTTTCTTAATTTTTGATTTGTTGGAGTAGGTGTTGGAAGAAACGGAAGACGAAGAAGATTCTGAAGTTAGTCAGCATAGTTATCGAGGGACATTGCGTGGTACAAAACGACAGAAAACGCGCATGCAAGTTTGGAGTAGGGATTAGTAAAAAGTAGCGTGCAAATGCCACTTTTTTGCAATTTTAAAAACTCGACCTACTTTTCGGTCCTGTAACTCGGAAATTATTATTAATCTGACGAAAAAAATGTATAAGGGCAATTTTAGTTATATGCCAAAAACGGATATTAGGCGCCAATACTTAGAGTTACTAAGTCTACAATTCAGCGAAATTGCAAAACTCCTTAACATTTTGCACCAAAACACCTTTCTTATGTCTCTAATGACTGGACTATACGGCAAAATTACGGAAAAGAAAGAAGTTGATTTTCGAACACATCCGTCGTAAATATTTTACATTTGATTTAAAATTGACATGAAAAGATGTCACGCTCAGAGTCCAGAAAGTGGAAATGCGTTAGATCAAAAAATGCCATTGCGTGTCTTTTATACATACTACAACAGTGGCTACCGGGGCTACTATCTAAGTCTATTGAGAAAATGTTCCGAAACACGAATATGAGTAAAAATTCGTTGGAGCGGGGTGCTAAAATTGAATTTAAAAACTGCTGACGTTAGGTAGAGACCGGTGTTTCCGAGTTTTGACAACTTTTCTATTCCTGGGAATTGAGGGGATTTTATTCTGGATATTCTCGGGAATTCTGTTTAATGTTATTTTGTGTATCCGCATGTTTTAAAACACTCATAGCTTTTACAAAGCATTTTTCTTAAATATTTCAAGTTTCAAAATGAACAGAATACATTCATCCTTGTAAATCATTTTACTATTTTCTAAAAAACACAGGCTGGTATTGCACCCACAACAAGTTGATTGAGTGGTTATAAATATCTCAAAACTTTCCGCTATTTTTTCTAATTTGACTTTACTATTAAGAAGACTACTATTTAAAAATAATGGTACACTTTTTATATCCAAGATAGAAAATGCCGAATGGAAACCATTTTTTAATATAAAATGATAAACAAGTTTTTAGATGTTTAATATAATTGAATAATTTTTAATATGTTTAATTTCTTGAAACGCCAGGCTCAGTCTCCTGGTAGAATGAAGGTCTTATCGTTTGTTTGAGCACGTTATTACTGTCTTTATTGAAAAAAATCAAATATTATATACAAATTACAGTAGCTAACTTAACAATATACAGCGTGTTCATTTGAAAACTTCCCACCTTGAATATCTTCTAAACTATACAAAATTCTAATTTTTAGCAAAACCACGTCAATTTATTTTTCGAGGGGGACATTTAAATATAACATTGTCAAAATTCTGCATCTCACCCCTATTTTTGTATAGTTTAGGAGATATTTAAGGTACGAGGTTTTCACATGAACACGCTCTATACAAGGAAGTAATGCTAGGTTAACAATGAAGATAAAAATATAAATCGTAAACACTTGCTACTTAATATTATAGACAACTATTATTATAGCTTCATAGGTAAGTGTAAATTACTTTTTATGTGGAACTGAGATATGATGACATGATCATCTTTTTTACGCAGTTTTGCAAGGTCTTACATTATTTAATTTATAAATAACCTATACTCTATACAGTTATTTGTGTAATTATTTGGAGACTCTGTTGTTTGATGTGAATCGAACACCTTCTTTGATTGTTTATAGACAGATTGTAAATAATTTGTGTGTATTTGAAATGGCTGTTTAAAACTTTTTCAAATAAAAGAAATGGTTAAGGAAACCACTTGTGTAAGCCGACACTCTCGTTCTGAACTGCCTTTTAAACTAATAGTTTGCTCAGGAAATTGAATCAAATAAAAGCTTAATTCTAAAGTAAGAGCTTTAATTGGATATAAAAGTATCGATTTCGTATTATTTTTCCCAGGACTTGAGGCAGCAAAGAATTGAGCAATTCCCAAGAATTGCTGTCAGATCAGAGGCACTAGTAGAGATCAGTTGAAAACTATAACAGGACTACTGACTAATTGTGTGGCAAAGAGTCGGAAACGTCTTAATCATACTGAGAATACTAAGAAGCAACAAATATTTGACTAACCTTAATATGCTAAAAGACCCTAAAAAAACTAGTACTTCGTGCTAACACTAGTTCTTAGTATCAAGATCAACTTTGATATTGTTTTGTAAATAAATAGCTAATTTCACAGTAACTCTACTATTCTGTGTGTGTGCAATAGGGTGGTCCAACAAAAAAGCAAAGTCGGAAATCTTATGCTCTCACCCCATAGGATTATTGGAAAAAAAAGATACCCCTATTTTTTATTTTCAAATCGGACGATATTTAGGGGTGCCTCAAAGCCCTTAAAGTTTCCCATGTATTTCATATGGAAAAAAATACGTTTTCGTAGATTTGGTATAGAATTTTAGAAAATCAATATTTTTCAACCGGGCTACTCTGTTTCTCTTCAGAAATGTTCAGAGAATGACATCTAATAATTTATTTGTTAAATTTCTTATATTAATTATTTATTACAGACTTGCAAAAAATCCCATGAATGGAAGAAACACGGAAAAATAGTTAAAAAATATTGATTACTATTTTTTAATATAAAAGATTTTGATAAATAAATTATTGGATGTCATTCTCTGAACATTTCTGAAAAGAAACAGAGTAGACCGGTTGAAAAATATTGATTTTCTAGAATTCTACAGCAAATCTATGAAAAAGTGTTTTTTCCTGTATAAAATACATGGGAAACTTTAAGTGCTTTGAGGCACCCCTAAACATCGTCCGATTTCAAAATAGAAAAATAGGGTTACTTTTTTTTTCGATATACAATAATCCTAGGGGGTGAGAGCATAAGATTTCCGACTTTGCTTTTTTGTTGGACCACCCTAGTGTGCAACCATCATTTGAGCCTTAATTCGTGTTACTCTTTTTATTCGCCTTTTATGAATATATATATATACTCAACATAACTTAAAGCTTGTTTTCCGAACACAAAGGCAATGTTTTGTTTAATTTCTCAGCTAACAAGTACTTTTCTTCTTGTGTTTTGATAGGAGGGCGAGTGGGACGAACAGTGGACATACGGTCCTTGACGTTTGATTGCCCTTGCAATGAAGTATTATTTATTTTAAAATAAAACACAAAACACAATTATAATTAATATGTATTGCCAGTGTCGTAGTTATGATTTTTTTCGGGTGGGAGCTGCTCTATAAAAATTTCAAATCAAAATAGTTAGGACAGATTGCATAAAGCATCGTTGTTAAATTGATCAGGTCTATGCAAACCGATTGGATAAAACCTAACAACGGGTTTAAAAGAACCAATCACACTACAACACTTGATTTGAATTAACTAATCACATTTGTTAACAACACGTCTAAATAATCATGTAGTTAACAATAGTTTATGCAACCTGAGGGCGCTTAGATTTTCACATAACATAGATTTTGACATAAATGACCTAGACCATTAAAAAGATTTCAGGTAGGGCTCCAGCCGTTACCCCCCTTCAAATACGCCACTGGCTATTGCATATCTATGGTAGTTTCATAATGGTTGAGCATGTATAGCATAGATCGTTTTATTCTCGCGGTGTTGTTATTTAGCCTGGTACTGGGACACCACTTACAAGACTCTTATCTCACCGTTACTTTTATTTTATATTCTGATATAACTGGCAGATGTTAAGCGACACTTAAGCAAATTTCACGTAAATTGGATAATTAGTTACTCGAAAATTGTATATATTCTATATTTCTATAAATGTTACTTATTACTGTAGACAGCGTTGAATTTTTACGTTAATAAAAGATTTTGGATAAAACATACTAACAATCTGTGTAAGAAAATAAGTACGTTCATCTTTCTGAATATTAACAGGTTCAAAAAACGCAACTCGATGGAAGCAAGAACAATGTTAACTTAAATGACAAAGAATCAAAACGGACCAGCTATTGATTTTGGTATTATAATCGGTAATTTATAATAATATTAGACATTTTCTGTGAATTAGCAGGTATGAACCAGCAATTTATTTGTTGCATCTCCATTTAATTAAATTATGCCTTTTTCTTCATTTTATTAATATTTTTGTAAAATTATGAAATAAAATATAAATACAAAGATGAATTAAAGTTTCACAAGTTTTATTGGATTGTTAATCTGACAATATTGTTTCAACATTAAATGTCATTATTATCAAAGGTAGATAAGATTGATAAACAAACACGTTGCTAAGGATAAATACAGAAAAAGGTAACTAGATACAATACATGCAAAAACTAAATATCTAACACTTCTAATAAAGGGGAATTACTAAGCTTAGTTTGTTCATTCATGAAAGGTACTGCGCGTTTATGTTTGTATATTTTAAAGGTATATTCTTGTTTCGTGCGTCGGGTTTCGTGCGCCGACGAAAATCTACCTGAAACTTTCTGGTTTCGTGCGGAATTAAAATGATGGGCGTTAATGACTTCTTATTTCGTGCGTTATTACCTGCACATGTTTACCTGATCTTATCTGGATATCAAGTATATCAACTTTAATGTTCTACATCTCAGAGTCAGCAAAAAAGTAAGCAAATTCCTCTCTCTTTGGTAGTTTCTTTTACTTAAGCATCATTTGTTTACCATTAGTAGCTCTAAAAAGCAAACGGAAACTTTACTCAATTTAGACTATTGATGAATAATACAGATCTACATACCTACTTTGTTATGTACCGCTAATATTATCTGCAATTTCCTTGAAATTCATAACATAACTAAATTTGCAATGTGAAACAGCAATTCATAATATACAGGATTTAAAGAAACACTAATATGGGAAAGCCTTACTTTCTTTAAGTGTCGATGTGGATGCTTTGTAAATTGACATCTGTTAAAGCTGAAACATTTTTATTCTTAATATCTAATAAATTTCTTATTTATATGTACTTATCCAATATTATTTCCCTTTTATTAATTAGGATCTAAAAGTGGTTAAAATAAATAGCTTGAATTTAGAAAATCAGTATAATTGATGAAGCAATCGAACTGGTTTAAAAAATCACATGACTATTTAAAAAATTATGAGAATAATTATTAACTCGTATCTGGTCTAAACTAATAATTTTTATAATACTTTAGATTTTTGTCTTTGGTGTGAAAACATACATGAATAAAATACTGAAAAGAAAATCAACAATTTGTATGTAGAAATCTTATTTTAAAAAGTATCCAAAGTCAGCAGGTAAATTTTGGGTGAGCGCAAGTTAACATTTAATCATTATTCAAGCCAAGTGTGACCTAATTAAATGTATCCGAGATAAACGCCTTGCAGCGGAGCGCCCACGATGCAGGTGCAGTATCAAACCCACGGCCACGTGTGTGCATAGCAAGCAGCTGCAATACTCAGAACTGTATCTAATGCATTTTCTATGAATTCCTAGAGGAAGTAGAACGCTATCATCACGTAGGCACAGCCCACGGCCACGTGTGATCACTTGGAGGACTTCACACCCACAGAAAGGGTATATAAAGACCAGCACTTGATGGGACAGTTTAGACTGAGTTACAACGAAGCTTGGAAGATAGAAACGTTAATTGATGTTTACCTTCTTTCAAGCAATACTCCCAGCTTTAGTTAAAATTGTATAATAGTATTTAAGTGATTATGCAAGTGCATATTGTATAAATTCACTACGAATAAATATCCTATTGTACTTAACAATAAACTGTGTTTATTTTGTAACTTGGGCTCCGTCTTTTGCGTTTTTAAAATAAAGTACCATTTTTAAAAACGCCCTATAACGACAAGAAACGTTAATTCGCACGAAACCAGAAGTCATTAGTACCGAACTTGATTGTCCATCTGGTTGACGCACGAAACTAGAAGATTTTACAGTTCCGCACGAAACACGACGCACGAAACACTAACAAATCATTTTAGAAGCTTCTAAGATGTCTAATTTGTGTTTGTTATTACAAAAATGTAGGAATTTATTATTATTTTCAGGAGTCATTGCGTGATTTTATTCTAATAGGTGTGCAAAAATGTAAGAATTTAATGTTGTTTTGAGGGTATTAGGTGGTTCTGTTCAAAAATGTGTTTAGCATAATTCGATTTTTCTGAATGTTATGTCTATAAGAGCGTACGTGTTCTTTGTATCTTATGTCGAAGTTTCTAGGTGTTTGTCCAATATAAACCGAATTACAAAAAGAACAATTTAAATGGTAAATACCGGATTTCATTATACTTTAGCGTTGAATAAAAATGAAAAAGTGTTGGTGTAGGTTATTTTGTAATTGTTAGTTTTTCGTATTATAGTTGCAATTTGTTCTGATATCTTGTCAAAGTATGGTATTGATATGTAGTTTGTGTCTTGTATTTGAGCGTCAGTTGGAAATATTCTTTTGATAGCTAACCTATAATCTTTTTGTGGAATTAAAGTGTCAATCGTGTTATGGTTATAATGGTTTGCATGTGCTAATTGTTTGACGATTGAAATTTCTTTATCATAATGTGATCGTTTCATTGGAGTATTTAAAGCTCGGTGTACTAAAGATCTATAAGCCTATCTATATTATGATAATATATTATAAAGATCTATATTATGGAATTCCACAAAGTAAGGCTTTCATCAAACGTCAATATTTATTTGATGACTTGGATTGTTATTAGATTTCTATCGCGTTAATAGTTTATTGTTTATTTTCAAATTAAAATGCGACTCACTGAAACACAGAGAATAGTGGTGTGATTGATGATACGATACGGCGATAGAGTAAGAACGCAACAACAAGTTTGTGAGTTGTTTAATAAAAAATATTCTGATCGTTCATTGAGATCGCAATCAACTGTAAGCAAGATCGAGCAGAAATTTCGTAAACTTGGTCGCGTAAAAGGTGTGCCTAGGAGTGGACGCGTAAACACATAAACAAGTACCACCCATGTACAATACATCCAAGTCCTGCAGTACCTATTTCTGCGATTTCGACAGACGTCTTGAATTTTCTGAGCGTTTACTAGGTATTTATGTGTCATGCGGAACCAAATTTTGTTCAAAACATTATTTTTTCTGACGAATCTACTTTTTTCCTCAACGGTAACGTAAATATTCAAAACTACTGCTACTTATCTCACAGAAATTCGAATTGGCCGAGGGAGGGGCATACTCAGTATATAATCAAAACATAAACATGTGGGCTGGCATTGGCAGAAATATATAATAAGACCATTCTTTTTTGAAGAAAGCTTACCGGTGAGAGATATTTACAATTTTTACAAGAAGATCTTGTGCCACACCATTTACCTCGTTTTCTTCCAATTGTTTGTCATTTTAATTCAGTTTTTCCTTCCGACTGAAAGAAAGCGTACATTGTACCATTGAAACTGTAACCCTGAGTTTAAAGACTTACGTCGCTTACGTCAAATCTCTATTTTACCGATATTATCAAAAGTTCTAGAAAAAGGTATCGAAAATCAGTTACACAATTTGTAGAGGGGAATATTATACTTTCCGACACACAGTCTGGATTTAGCCATGGTCACAGTTGCACTACCGCTTTGACTAAAATCACAGATTATATTAAAGGTATTATGGCTTACGATAGAAAATTGCACTGTAACATTTCTCAAAAGCATTCGACGCAGTCAACCACGACTGATTATTGGCTATTTTACATTTTACAGGTCTTTCTGCATAAAATCAATCTGTATAAAAATAATACGTCGGAGTTTTTATCTTGAAAATCAGGAGTTCCTCAAGGTTCGATGCACAATATTCGTACACAACTGCTATACGTCAACTTTCATTTTTACGCTGATGATACACAGCTGTATTACTCTATTTAGTGGCCAGGCCAAACAGGATTGTGATAAGATAAATCAGAATATTTATTTAATGTCTAATATCTCAGCTATTCATCCACTAAAATTAAATCCAGAAGAATCTAAAGCAATCTTAATTTGCAGTTCTTATGTATATGATAAGTAAGTTGAAAAATGACATTGAACTAGAAAATAGATAGCGTAGAAGTGGAAAATTATGAGGAAGTTAAAATTTTATGTTCAATTGTAGATAAGAATTTAAGATTTAAGTCTCATATAATAATAATAATAGTAATTGCTGCAACCCATAACCTAGAAACCAGGCCCCAGAAGCTATAAGCTTGTGAGGGAGGGAGGGGGCGATTATTATTATTACGTAGGCCCTACGTGCGGCTGCAGCCGACTTATAGATAGAACAGCGAAAATCCCACATTTGTGTCACAGCTAAGGAAAAAATATCAACAGTGTGATCGAAAAAAATCGAGAATTCTTAAACTCTAACATTAAAAAGACACTGGTATTAATCACAATTAAATTATTGGGACGTTGTTTATGGACCGTGTATATACATGATGATGCGTGTAGAATTCAGCGATTACAGAATGCTTGCTTGCGTCTGATTTACGGAATACCCAGTAAATCTCGGACAAACTGATAACCGCACTCTGGTTAATCATATCTAACAGACGTCTTTTTCATGCAGCTGTATTTTACTATAAAATTTTGATGAAAAAGAGTCAAATGTCCATCATTTGAATTTACGTTTCAGAGGGCTGCTTGCCATCCCATCCCATAGAACCCGCACGTTTAAGAGATTTTCTTCGTATATATTACCGAAATACTTAAATCAAATGACTAATTGCTACAAGACTATGACAATTCCCAAATTAAGAAGGATTTTTGATTTTATGTTGTTACACAATGGATAGTTCTTGCGTAAGAATTACTTTTTTTTACTTATTTTTTTCTTAATTTTTTCTTACAATTAGAACTTTTACTTAAGTCTTCAGAATTATACTTCATTTAGTTTTTTTACATTACTGAGGTTAAGTGGTAGAGCAGAGCCTGCCTCGAACAGGCTCTGAACTACGTCTCACGTCTTTTTTTTCATTAATGTTGTTATTATTTTTATAATACATCATAGAAGGGAAAAAATTCAAACTTCGGCGCAAACTTACTAAAACTGTACTTCACCATCACCACACACACACACACACACACACACACTTTTAATTACTCTGGACACGTGTTTCAACATCTAGGCTGTCATCTTCAGCAGACACTGAAAAACTATACTAAAATCTAAAAAATCTAACCTTATATACCTACAGAACTTGAAGCTTGACTGATTACATAAGTAATTCCAAAAGACTGCAATTAATAGGACCTAAATAGAGTTCATTACCCCCAGAGTTCATTAGTCAATTTCTAAGCTTTGAAAACATTTGACATCAAACATCTGTTGGGTTGTTTACATTTCTAATTAAGTGATGATAACAAAACACATTTTCAAATTAAGTCCAGAAAAAAAATAAAATCGATGGATCCGGGCGATTCCTTTAAATATTAAGCGTTTTTAAAGTATTGAATTTATCCTTTACTTTTCAAACTTACTGTATATCATTTAATCTGTTAATATCTTTTTTTAAATTAATAAATTTCCTCAAACAATCATGTTTTTTGACGTTTGAAGAAAACTAAAATTTTGACAAAATGAGTTTTTTTTTTGTTTTGATATAACTTGTTTTTGACTCACCACCAGCGGCACGTAATTGTTATTTACGTGGCAAGTTTGTAAATAAATCTTTACAGGCGAGCTGGAAAGTTTGTGGGGCGAACGACGAAGGAGCAAGTTTCCATAAGCCAGTGAGTCCAGTAAAGGTTAATTGTAAAGCGTGCAGGGTACAAAGTTTGATTTCCATCTTCATCAGCGTTTTCTTTTATTAATTTATTGTAAATTTTGTATAAAAAAACATTTTATAATCAAAGGCGGTAGGACAATTTATAACTAGTTGTGATTAAGTAACAAATTAGTTTTCATTAGCTTTTTGTTGATGAGTATTGTAGAACTTTACAAGTCTCTTTTAGGAGTCGTACAATTTTACAGGGCTATAGCTATAACTACTCATTTACTTAGTTACCATAAGTGCCTATAAAGTGAAAATAAAATACCTTAATATATGCTTATTATAACAGGAACTAAGCTCATGTGTTAACTATGTTAACCATTAAATAGAAAAAAATTTAAAAGAACAATCCAATAGATTTCATTTGAAGTGACTAGTCACATATGTTACCATAATGTCACTTAAGTTATCAAGTGTATGGTAACATATATGTGACTTATGTGACCATTATGCACATTTGTTTGAAAACTCCACTTTTAATTGTACTATCCAACTTTTGAACAGGAGATTTGTGAAGAGTTCATTTAGATTATGTTCTCTAACAATGAAATTAATTGATATCTTATTATATGAAAACAAATACCGGTAACACCTGTGACAGATAATAAACATACTTACCGGGTTTAAGCAACTTTAACGCAGATATTTTATTAAATACTATATTATTCAGAAAAATATCATTGGGCAGTAGCACGCTAATTATGCACCTTTAATAAGCAACTCCACCATTTCTTTTACAATATTGCTATGAATATTTATTTTCTTAAAAACCGTGGAGTAACTTATGTGATCCCTATTTCTGATGCACATTTAATTTTAAATTATTATGGCTTTAATGAACTTTTAATAAAAAGTAAGAACTATTATTTGAAGATGATTTCAAAATGCTTAGTAAAATTAAATCAGAACATTTTATAATTAAATCCGTTTTATAAAAATATTAGGTTAATGCTACTGACATATGGATAGATAGAAGTAACTTATGTGACATTTACCAGAAAACTAACCACTATTCTAAAATAAATAATTAATTGATGACCTGCTGAACCTTTGCTATAATTGTATTACTATTTGTTAGCCCTAATTAATAAAAAACTCGTTTTTTACACATAGATATTATAGATTCAGAAAAATTCAAGTTATCTGAGAATGACCCTTAAATTAAATCACAATCTATATTCGATCAGTTCAGAAAATACGAGCACAATCGAATAAACGGACGATTAAGGTAAATAATAGTTAGCTTTTGTATTTACGCACTATCGGTTTTCTTAATATTCAAATAAATGTAAAACTACTTACCCTCTGGTTTACCCCAAAACATAAGTCCATTTCCAACAATAGGATATCCGGGAGGACCCGGAATTTGACTAGCCAGTTTCACTAAATGCCTTCTTTGTAACCAGTACCAAAAGATTAGCACTGATGTCCATATTACTAAAAGCGCAGTGAGCATTTTTAAACTGATCTGTACAAATAGAGAAAGAGCAAGTGGTTATTTCACTTCCACTAAGTTTTTCTTCCTCTTAGAAAATTAAGTACCTCCTCCTTCTAACGAATTTGCGTTTTTCAATAGTTTCTATTGGAATACGAGTCCTAAAAACGAAATTAATCATTCAATTCAATTACACTAATTAAACAGATTTATAATTATTTTTATAAAGTTTGAAAATAAATCACTCTTGGTAATATATTTGAATTCGAAAATAGATGTAAAAGCTTTATTCTATAAGTTATGAAGTAAATAAATAATTTTTTTTAAGTATAACTTAATTGTTTATCAGCCGATTACAAATTCTTTTTCAATATTTAAATACCGCATACTGAATAAAGAGAAATTTTTAACTAGGCAAACAGATACGCTCAAGAACATTTCACTATTTTTTAAATAAACACTTCACTGCAGTACACTATATAAAAATTTCTTTAACAACTAATTTAAGTTTTTCTTGTATATATCATCTACCTAATATTAACAATGAATAAATGACAATTCTTTTTTTGCATAAAATTACAATAAACCGCTTGAACTTGACGTGATATTATTTTGATTGCATACGTGAAATAAATTATTATTACGCCACATTTAAATTGCAGGAAAAATATTATAAATGTTATTTTTTGTATTTAGTTTTCTTTAAAAAATGATAAAATTAACAAAAATAACCTGAGTTGGTAGCACTACGGTCTTAAAAGCACCATTACCACACAGCAATGCAAAATTGAATGTACCGTGCATAGATAGAATTGGTGCTTTTATTACTTACTCCTGAAACTGTTCAAAGCTAACTGTTATTTCAGAAAATTATGAATTATAACAAAAAGGTATGATGTTCAGTGGCCTAGCACCAATTGTACGAATCGCACTTACACTTTTTTCCACTCTTGACTTTAAAATGATTAAAGCGATTTTTTCCTGATGAATTTATTACGATTACAACGGATAGGATGGTTGAACAATGAATTGTTAACTGTAAGTAAAATTTATAATAATAAAGAGATTTGTACTAATTAATTAGTTTATATTGTTATGTAGGGAAGAGTTTTTGCGTTTTAAATAATGCGTCCTACGTCCTGAAAAGATAATGTCACGTCTGCATTGTGTTTTATTAACAAAATAATGGGACTGATTTGATATGCTTTGTTCAATATAATTAATGTTTTGTATTGCTAAAATTTATTTAATTTACAAATAATAATGCGAGTTGGTCCTTTAAAGATACAGATATTTTACGAAAATTTCATGTACAGAAATTCTGTCTGGATAAGAAAATAAGCCCATATAGAAAGTTTTAAGTAATTTGATAATTTACATGAAACAAAAATATTATTTATGTTCGAATTTACAGTTAATGTTTCAATATTTTAAATGATTTTTGAGATTAAACCCAAAGATGACTACACTGACCATTCATTTCAGAGATAAATTTAAAGTAGGAGAATATCGGTAAGTTTTGCTTTTCAAACGAGCTATAAATAATTTTTAAAATTTCCAGATACGAAAAGCATTGCAAAATTGTAAATAACGTTACCTTTACGTAACTCGCTACCGAACGACAAAATACTAAATTAATATTTCAATCTTATATGGAAATATGTTATATGCTGTAACTTTAATAACAGATATCTTAAAGCAACCTTTGTAACGTGTAAAAATCAAAAGTCCTACAATTGGGCTTGCCAAAATATGTAGCACATTAAAAACTAAAGGATAGCACAAAAGAAATTGTAAAATTTACTTTACATTAGGTGTAATCGCACAGAGCGAGTTATGCATCAACAAAGGATAGATACTCTTTTAGATTTTTTCAAGAAAAAAAATTTTAGGTCGTAACGTAAAAAGTGTGTAACGTGCAGAAAATATGAAGATTCAATTTATAAAAATAATCCGGTTATACGACGGTCCTGTGTATACTGAGATATTTCGTTTTAGGCCAGTAAAATTAGACCCGATATAGACCGTTGGTGGAAATAAATGTTGGAAAGCGGGAGATCGTTTCGATCGCTTCGTTTAAGGTCACATATAAGTATCCTAGGTTTGCACGGTCCCTCGACTCGAGCTTACCTGAGGGCATCAAAAGAACCACGAAATCTTCGGCCCGTTATTAGTTTTTCGCTTATAACTCCAAAGCGGTGCTTTCCAACGAAAACGTCACTATTACAAGAATTAAAGAGCATTAAATTCTGCGTCGGATGAGTATCCAACACTTTAAATTCGGTCCAGTGGTATGGTCGAAATTGAGGGTCGAGAAACGACAATTTTACAAATTATTGATTTTTCGTCAGACGGACGCCCAGAGGCTTTCCGTATAAAAAAACCCGTTGGACTCATTCTGATTGTTAATATAAGTCGAGAAATATCTAAGCTTTGATATTATAGAGGTTGCCGCATTAAATTAATGGCCATTTTTTGTCATCCCCCATCATAGTAATTAGGATCAATCCATATGAAGTACTGCAGTACTGGTCGCTCGATGATTTCGAAAAAAGATAATTTTTTGTGTGTTATTAACCATAAGTATTGGTAGATCAAAACCACTGTCATTTTATTATTCCATTTTATTGAAATATGGCAGCCATATTTGTTTCGTGGTGGACGACGTTGCTTGCAGTTTTTGATGTAAATGTAAGTAAATGTAAATGTAAGTTAAAATTTAAATCCAACGTTCAATATGCATTCTGTCGAATATAGTTACGGATAGCTTCATTTAAAATTTGTTTTTAGAGACAAAATTCCTTCGAAATCAAACCTCCTGGTAGTTTAAATGCACGTACAAAATTCATAAAAGATGCATTATTGGCAGGCTGCATTTTAATAGTGATACATACTTTTGTATTCAAAGTGACGAATACAAGTTATTAGTAATCAACACAACAAGAAATTCAGTTTCATGTGTCTAGGCATAAGATTTTAGAGCTTGGCACTTCTGTAGAGCTGATAATCCTTCCTGAAATATTTAATATGATTCGAATTTCGGTTATTTTTCTCATTGGTTGAAAATGTCATCAAGTTTGGTTTGTTTGGAACGCCAGAGCTAGGGGCTTTTTACCTCGAGTCTCGCGTCGTCCTTCTGGCTGCCGTGAATATTTGTTATTATCATATCATTAATATAAAAAATTGGTATGCATTTTTTGAGTGTTTAGTATTGCTGATTATGTTAATACAGATTAAATTCAGTAAGGAGAATTAATTATATTCCGGTACAACTTATTGAGAATAAAGTTTAATGTTAAAATTCTCTCATTTGCACACTATATTGGCTTAAAAAATTAGTCTAAAGCTAGTTAAATAGTGAATTCATATTAAATCGACGCGTTTTAATAATAATCATATAACGCGTTATGTTGTATTAAGACTCGTCAATAATACATTCAAGCAACATTCTAGTTAAGTTTTACGTACCGTTCAGTCAAAAGTTATTACAGTTGTTAGTATTGTTAAAGTTAAGATTTACAACGAACTTGGCCTGTATTGAAAATTAATGTTTTTTATGTGAATTTTGGTGTTATGTTCCGTAGTTTGTTGGCTTGACCCATAGTTCTGGTTAAGTTTTAATAAAAATTACGAATTGTACAGGATAACTGTTTATTAGGTTACGATCATGTATGTTTAGGTATTTATTAAAACTGTTAAACTAAAATTTTCTTTGGCATTTGTTAACTTTCAAAATGTTTTAAGATCAATTAGGTTCTTTGTGTAAATTTTATTTTGTGGGAATCTTGAAATTTAACGTCACTTTTCAATATACAGATTTCATATTTAATTATTGTTTCATATAGTTCGGCTCAACAAACTGCTGATGTTCATTTTATTAACAAAATGTTTTAGTGTTAACAAAGCTTTTTGATCAATTAGATCAATTTAATGTCAAATTTAAAAGGGCTTCTACATTTCCCAAATTGTGGCCTTTATTAAAAAATTACGTAACATTTATGCAGTCTGGTGGCGCCCTCTATTTTTTATTTGTTCCTGAATCTATTATCTAATCAGAATCTTTGTGATTAACACCCAGGACACATGCCAGAGATATGGGCACACGCAAAAATACTGCCAACGAACCCCCACCTGCGTTAAATGTGCAGGGAATCATCTAACAGCAGAATGTACCAAGACTGGGAATGGTCCAGCCAAGTGTTCTAACTGCTCTGAGGCACATCCCGCCAACTATAGAGGGTGTGTAATCGCCAAAGAGTTGCAAAAGCGGAGAGATAACGTTACTAAAACTAGAAAACCAACTCCTATAGCAAGGACATTCGCGCCTGCTAAATTGAAGGAAGGTGTCTCATATGCAGAAGCAAGTAAGTCGAAACAGGAAGAACCTAACTCTACCAATCCTAAAACCGAACCATCTATGATGCAAATGATGCAGAATATGATGAAGATGCTGGACAGAGTCAATGTGAGACTCGACAGGTTAGAAGCCAGGGGTACTGGTGCTATTCCCAAAAAGAAGTAATCCATGGACCAACAAGACTTAAGAATAGCTACATGGAATGCCAATGGCATCCTAAAGAGAAAACAGGAACTTGAAGTCTTCCTTCATACCCAGTACATAGATGTGTGTCTGATTTCAGAAACGCATTTGACTGCTCAATCCTACCTAAAAATAAGAGGATATAGATTATACCACACTATTCACCCCGACAATCAAGCTAAAGGCGGTAGTGCTGTATTAGTCAAAGAATCAATTAACCACTACGAAGAATGTCATCTACAAAGGATAGAATTCCAGCTTACTATGGTATGTATTAAGTCCACGAAACAAAATTTAAAAATAGGTGCAATTTACTGTCCTCCAAGGCACAATTTAAAAAATGCTGACTATAAAACGATCCTACAACATCTTGGCGAACGTTTCATTTTGGGTGGTGATTACAACGCCAAACATGTGGAATGGGGATCGAGATTAACCACAACAAAAGGCAGTGAACTGAGAAAAGCCACGAGGAAACTTGGATGCAACCTCCACTCCTCAGGTAAGCCCACGTACTGGCCTACAGATCCCAACAAAATCCCTGATTTGCTAGATTTCTTTATTACCAATAAGGTTTCACCCAATTTCATAGATGTTGAAGAAAATCTGGACTTAGATTCCGACCATTCAGCAGTTATATTAACACTGAGTGAAAGGATAATTAAAAAAGAAGCCCGCCCCACGCTCGTAAATAAAACTACTGACTGGGAGAGGTTCAGAATCGACCTTCAAGAAAATATTCACCTTAACATTAGTTTGAAAACAATTCAGGAACTGGAACAAGAAGCTGAAAATTTTGTTAAAATAATTCAGACAGCTGCTTTTAACAATACCAAGGAAATTACCCATATATCTAAAGGGGTTAATTATCCGATCGAAATCAGAATACTGGTAACAGAAAAAAGAAAAGCTAGAAGAAGATGGCAGCAGTCAAGAGATCCGTCGGACAAAACCATCTTGAATAACAAATCACAAAAACTCAAGAGAGAAATTCAAAAACTCAAAGAAGATTCAATCAGCTCCTATCTACAAAATTTAACTGCGGACGAGGAAACAGAGTACTCTCTATGGAAAGCAACCAATAAGATCAAGAGGTCTGTAACATCAATTCCCCCTATAAGGAAGGATGCTGGGCCTTGGGCAAGAGATAATAAGCAAAAAGCAGAATTATTTGCTGATCATTTAACTGAAATCTTCAAACCCAATGAATTTAAAGCTAACACTGCCTTGGAAGAGGTTAATAATCTACTGTACGAAGAAATCCCTCCTGTTACTCCGAAGGAAGTAGCTAATGAGATTAAGACTAATCTAAACGCTAGAAAAGCACCAGGATTTGATCTCATCACTGGCCAAGTTATGAAACAACTGCCTAGAAGAGGTATTGTGATGCTTACGTACCTCTTCAACGCATCATTCCGACTAAAGCACGTGCCTACAATTTGGAAAGTCGCAGAAGTGATTATGCTGCCTAAACCGGGTAAGCCACCCAACGATGTGAAGTCTTACAGGCCTATTTCTCTGCTTCCTATTATTTCAAAGCTCTTCGAAAAATTACTTCTTAAAAGACTGAGACCTTTAATAGAGAACAATAGGCTGATTCCAGATTACCAGTTTGGCTTCAGACAGAAACATTCCACCATAGATCAAGTGCATCGAATTTCAGATGTCATCGAAAAAGCTCTCGAAGAAAAGCAAGTCTGCTCAGCAGTCTTCCTTGATGTGGCCCAGGCTTTTGATAAAGTCTGGCATGAAGGGCTCATTCACAAACTGAACAGAATGCTTCCAAAACAATTTGTGGAAGTTCTCTCCTCGTACATATCGGATAGAAACTTCAGAATTAAACAAGAAGATGAATACTCGGAACTAAAAAAAATTAACGCAGGTGTACCTCAAGGTAGTGTCCTAGGGCCTATCCTCTACCTGCTATACACCAGTGATATTCCGCATTTGGGCGATGTTAAAATTGCAACTTTTGCTGATGATACGGCACTACTCGCAATAGGTCAGGAACAGGATGTGTCCGCCAGTAAACTACAAACAGCTAGTGATACAGTACTAGAGTGGACAAAACAATGGAAGATCAAGCTGAACGAGCTCAAGTCTATCCATGTAATCTTTACGAACAACAGACTAGTTGATATACAGCCACTAGATATAAATGGTACTTTAGTACCATACTCGAACAATGCCAAGTACCTTGGCATGACACTAGACGCTAAGCTCCGATGGAAAGAGCATGTAAAGAAGAAAAGAACTGAACTTGGTCTAAAATATAAACAATATTATTGGCTCCTTGGAAAAAATTCAAAGTTGGCACTAAATAACAAAATCCTAATCTATAACCAGATCTTGAAGCCGATATGGTTATATGGTATACAGCTTTGGGGTTGTACCAAAGCTAGTAACATTAAGCCCATTCAGTCCTTCCAAAACAAGGTTCTGCGTAATATGGTCAAGGCTCCATGGTACGTCCGTAATAGTGACCTTCATCGGGACCTTGGCATTCCAACTGTTCAAGACGACATTAAAAGGTTTGCTAGCAGGCATGAAGCCAGGCTACATAATCATATCAATGCAGAAGCTCTTCAGCTGCTGGACAATCAAGATCTCGTCCGAAGATTGAAGAGGACAAAACCATTTGAGCTTGTGTAGTGTTTTGGGTAAAAGCAGAGCATTGTGCGCGAGTGAGAATGTTTAGTATAGTTTCAACCAGAACAAACTACAGAACATTAATGGATGAACTCTAGCTTATAAGTATTTAGTTTAAGATTTATTAGATAAAAATTAATGGTTGATCAGCTTTGATCAGTTTTAATGCAAAGCACCACACAGGTGTTATTTAATCAAAAAAAAAAAAAAAAAAAAAACACCCAGGACGCCTGAGTGTGATTTAATTTAATAAGATGCCTCGACCGAAGCATTAGCGAATTTTATTGTTATTCGATTTGATGCGGTAGGAAAATACAATTTTCAAATTCAGCTTGGTCGGCGAAGTTTGGATGCGCATAATATTCAGTAAGTATAATAACATAAGTATTATGCATTTACGGTATTGTTTCATTATTCATTAATTCAAGTATCGCTTTGAATTAATTTGTTTTTTGAGTTACAAATGTTAATTGAAAAGCTCACTGATTTGTATTTAAGAAAGAATAATAGTAGTTACAAAAAAATGGCACGTAAATGATCGTAAGTAAAATGATTTAAAATTCATATCCGCTCACAATTTTGAAAGAATTGGTATCGATTAATTTTTAAATTATAAATCTATATAAAGCAAGAAAATATTCTAAAAGCTTCTTAGAAATTATACGGCAAACAATTTTATGTTTTAGTTTATGTAGAACAATATCAAATAATTTTTGTTGACAAATTAAAAAAGGGGATTTAAAACATTGAACAACATTTAAATAAACTTAATAACCACAGAGATCCAACTATATGACTATATTTACAAATTGTTTGATTAGAAGTAATATTAGTTGACATCATCTTTGACCTAACTTATCTTTACAGGAATGTTGTTATATTTTCTTCATTTCACAAACAACCGAGCAGAATATTTTGTTAAATTTAATCAGACACTTTTAAAACGTATTAACAAAAGAAGTGACTCTGAACCGCTTCAATATTAAGTTGGAACTTAGCTGGTATTTAAAATCTTTGTTTATGTTAAAAAGTTGAAACAAAAACCTTATTCGCTTACCCAAAATGCTCCTATTTCTTTGTGCACACGGAAGCAACAACCATTGTTCTGGCAAATTGGATTTTCTTCGTATTAACATGTCGACTGTTAACACGACCCAAAACAAGAATAATGATGCCGTAGGAAAATACCAGACGATCTGGTCTTAACTTTAAAATTAAGCTTAAATTAAAGAAAATCTCAAAATGGCTACAATTGAGTTAAATTAATAACCCTCAGATGATGCCGTGGTAATTTATTTTACTTTCAATAATTATTTAAACCTGAACAATCGCTGCAGAGAGTGGACTTCAAAGTTTCAACGCATACCATTATTATGTGCATGTCCAAACGATACGGTAAATCTCTGCGGAAACTCTCACCTAACTCGAATTTGTTTAGCTTTTACTAACATTTAAAATTCGAAGTATTTTAAATAACCAACTTGCTTGAATTATATTATTCGAACGGTGCGGGGAGTATTTGTTAAACACAAAATATCATAACTTTGGGCAAATTTCTAACCGCTACGACAGACTGGAATTTCAAGCGTACCGATTAGTTTGATGCGTACTGTACCCTATGAAAGATTCTCTCGGATTTGCCGCTTTGTTCTTCTGTAAGTTAAGAAAAACGTTTTGCCTCGATCAAGCAACCACAAAAAAGAACAAACATTCTTTAACATGGATTGAACAAAGAAATATTTTTCATCCAAGCCTTTAAGAACCATGAAGTTATTTTCAGCTAATAATAAATATACAAGATTTGTTTCTTTAATTCGATATTTTTTGTAAATACGTATGTATATATAAATACGCTTTCAGCTAAAATGGTTTCTTTCTCGGGCTATTGAATTTTTATATTAATGATAAGTGTGACGAATTTCTGTAGTTGTCATATGGGGTCATGAATCAATTCAAACGTCAACTTAAATCTTATATTTGTTTTAAGAAGCAACGAATAACTATGAAATATTACAATACAAGTTCGTGTTTAGTTTATTATAACCAGCAAGAAATGAATTCGATAAAATTATAATACAGGGTCGTATTAGGTTTTATTTTAGGCAGTGAAAAATAAATTCGAGACATTTTAAATTTGTCAGCTAAGTAACACCATTACATATTTCATGAGAACCATTAGAAATATATATTCGACTATTGGGAAACTTTGGAAAAAAGTGTGATTTTCAATGTCTAACACTTGCTAAAAATGCAAATAAAGTAGCCTAAGAGTTTCTATCTGAAATAAAAAATATAAACATTTTTGCAATAAGTCTACTAGCACAGCTACTACTAGCAAAATATGCAAGTAAACAAGTAACGTAATGGAAAAATAAATTTGCACAAACAAGATCGTAGCAGGATTTTCTTAGATATAGTTACCCCCCCCCCCCCGAGAGGGTGACAGGTCCAAAAGTTATATTTTTATAATAAACCTTCTATAACGATCAAATGCATGTATATTCATCGAGGGTTTCTGGCATACCTGAATTTTTGGACAAAAAGTGGGCCGCTCGTGATTTACATATCGAAAACAAAATCAGTTGTGTTAAATAAAAAGATAAATAATTCAAAAATTTTTACTGGTACGTTTTAAATTAATCTGAATAAATAGTTTTCATCCATCGTTTTATATACATGTATTTGTAAAAACAACCTCAAAACTTGACTCAAAGTCATTCACTGCATTAATTTGTTTTCATCAGAATAATAAACAAAATACTGATACAAACTTAAGGCAACGTTGTTACTTTTGCACTTACCTAAAAGCGTATAACTTATTTATATTCTAGAGAGGTTTCTTTATTTTGTTAGTGTTTACATAGTAATACTATTTTATTTTTACTAATAAAAAAAGTAAACTTGAATGAAATTTCTAATTAGAAGAATTGTTTTTTCGTAATTTTCCCACGTTCTTAACTAGACTTTGGACTAGACATTTAAAAGTTAATCCTCTGACTTTAATAAGACTAACAATAATTAATTAAAAATATGTATATAATAATTAAACTGCTTTCACATACAGTCTAATAAGACTAGTATCGTTAAATAGGACATACACGGTCTCTCCCCGACGACGTCGGCGAAAACGTCGTCGACGACGTCGGGGACAAGGTCGAAATAATGAGGTAATGTTTACATTTACTGTAATTTAATGCATAAACAACTTGTAACTTCCAGCTGGACTGTTATAATAAAATTATGAATATCGAATTTCTTTAAAACATCAAAATGAAAGAAAGTAGTTTTGAGCATAATAAAATGCGTACTGAATTTCTTTCTTTAAAGTATTTCGAAATAGCTTATGCAATTAACAAAACTTTTCATAAGCGGAATAATATTGATATCCATCCATAGAATTACAAGTAACCCTTTATTATAAAACGAAAACTCTTTGTTTTTTTTATTAATCTCATTCTTAATTTAGTTTAAAAATGGATATAATTAACGCAGGATTTAGGATTCTGAGTTCTGGTGCGCAAATAAGGATTTCCTATAAAGGACTTTTGATAAAATTTGGTAGTGATAATCGTCGGAAAAATATCATGTTTAAAAATGTAATGGTTTCACCGTCGCTTCCTTTTCCGTGTAGTTTTAAAATTTTATGCTGATGGTACATAACCTTATACTATATCTATCTTTTTCGGGTTTACTTGAATTATTTCATTTTTATTACATTTGTTTACAAACAACTGTTTACAACTGTGAAAATAAAACCCTTGTCAACTGTAAATTATTATTAGGCAAAATAAACATATACATCTGGGATTACTAAAAAATATATGCTTTCTTTATTATACTTAATAAATGTATAGGGAATAAAATAAATAAGTAAAATACAGTTTGTTTTATTGGAAGAATATGAAATAATGCAAGTAAACCTGAAAAAGATAGATAATCAGCATAAAATTTTAAAACTACACGGAAAAGGAAGCGACGGTGAAACCATTACCTTTTTAAACATGATATTTTTCCGACGATTATCACTACCAAATTTTATCAAAAGTCCTTTATAGGAAATCATTATTTGCGCACCAGAACTCAGAATCCTAAATCCTGAGTTAATTATATCCATTTTTAAACTAAATTAAGAATGAGATTAATAAAAAAAACAAAGAGTTTTCGTTTTATAATAAAGGGTTACTTGTAATTCTATGGATGGATATCAATATTATTCCGCTTATGAAAAGTTTTGTTAATTGCATAAGCTATTTCGAAATACTTTAAAGAAAGAAATTCAGTACGCATTTTATTATGCTCAAAACTACTTTCTTTCATTTTGATGCCTTATAGAAATACGATATTCATAATTTTTTTATACACAGTCATGCTGGAAGTTACAAGTTGTTTATGCATTAAATTACAGTAAATGTAAACATTACCTCATTATTTCGACCTTGTCCCCGACGTCGTCGACGACGTTTTCGCCGACGTCGTCGGGGAGAGACCGTGAGTGGTGCCCATTAGAGCCATTATTTGGAGCAAAACTATGTAATTATTACTATTTCTCAAAATAGCACAGCCCCATAACTTTTTACTCAGACTATCCCACCACAACTTCCTTAAATGGTTCCAAAGCGTATCATTAGTGTTTTCTACAATGCTCATTTTAATATTTCTATCATCAATTCTATTTTTTTGCAAATATTTCACTTTGTTTTCTTAAACCATTGGAGTACAATTAATCACTTTCCGAACCTGACATTTTGTAATTTTGTGCTAATATTTTTATGTTTTATTAGCAGTTTAGTTTCGTTACCTAACCAACACGAAGAATTATTTGACTCTTTAAATAGACCCATTTTAATAAATGAAAGTTTAGCTAACCACACTAATAGTTCATAAAATTTGTTTACACAGTCATCTATAAGTTCACATTTATTTAGAATTCCCCAATTAATTTGCATGAAGTTATTACTATTATCGTCATAAGGGGTAGACTTAAAATAGAAATTATATCACATATTTACCATCATTTACAATAGAGTGACTAACTAGAACTGATTCAATATTGCACTATTAACTCTAGTATACAATAATTTATGTTATATAATAATGTTAATCCAACTTTTTTTCAGGACCAATTCATCGAATATGCAGAAGATTACAATTACCAACGACATAGAATGTATCTGATGGATATAACATCATGGAAAGTAAACATCATTAAGTATGGTAAAATTACCATTTATTTATATTTAAAAATGCAAACTTCTCTAATTTCACATCAACTTATGTAACTGAAATCACTTTTTTAGTGCGATGAGAACTCTACTCCATTTTCTGTAACTTTATCTGGGTGAAGCATCAGGGTTCTTTTTTTTAAATATGATATCTGTTATTAAATCATTCGCTAAAATAAATTCATTCAACTACGTTTCTCATAATATAATTATTATAAGTGATGGGTAGAATATAGAATAGACACTCTCATGATTAAAGAAATCAAAGCTTACAAGCATGTATTCTTGATCAACTACAGTGTGTATAGCAACATAATTCCTGTTTTAAATAAACAACTAATGCCCCACGACTGGGCGATAAAAGTTTAACAATCTAAATTTGTTTATCTAATAAAACAAATTCTATTTTACGGCAAGCTTGTAAGTTATTACTACAGCTTAGCTGGTCCAAGACTTCAGCTGATACAATTTCTTATTAAGACGCTTTTTGGGCATGGAAAAATTGAAAGGTTGGCTGATTCAAATGGTACTATCATTGTACTATCAAACAGATTAGTCAGGTTGATTAGATAGCTTTAATACTATCTTCATAAGGTATAACATCATAATCTTTTTGTTCCGGCAATTCAGCCTTCAAATCCCTTTTACGGCATATTTGATGTTCGAGAAATAATCCAATCACCGTCTTTATTCAGATTTGTTATACTCTATACACACATACATATGGTTGTGATATAGGTATCCCGCATAACATGTATGCACGATGTGTTGCCTATCTTCCAGGCGTAAGGATTTCACAGTTTTTCTTATTTTAAAAACAATAAAATTTTTCATTAAATATGTTGAAGATACACACTACAACACTGCGAGATGATAAGGGATAAATTTTAAACAGATTCTTCACTTGAATTTCACAAACTCAATTTCATGATGGACGATCCTATGTCGTTGGTTGATATATTGACATTTAGATATTTTGAAGCCATTTTATGGCATGTTTCACCTGAAAATTATTAAAGGCATAGGTGAGAAGGTATACACAAGTATTTATTACTTTACTTTATTATTTTTATTGAATTTCAAGAAAGTGTTCTATTTCTTTGACAATTCATAATTTTCCATAGTAAATGGATATTTTTCAATGTCATTTCGAGGTTATGTTGGTGAATTCTATGTCACTTAAATGCCAACAAAGTGAGGTTATGACAAATGTCATATTGTTTTTAAATTTTTTTTATAAGTTCTTAATAATTTTATTAATAATAATTAAAATGAACAACAAAGTTAACTTGAAGTGAAATTTTTAAAATTTGGTGTTCAGACTGTTATTATTATTTGGAGAAATGTTTGGAAATTTATTTTGCATGGAACGAATTAAAGGAAGGTAATGGAATCTTGTTCCAAATAACCGAATTATTTTATGTACTCACGTCATAGAAGATACATGTTGCATCTTTAATAATTATAATTATCTTCAAAAATCACAAATAAAATCCATATGAAGGATGACATGGAATGTGAACATCTTATTAATAAATAAGCAGGTAGTTTTCCCAACTATAACAGGAATCTGCTAACTTTCAAGTTAGGGTGATTAACTTTATGTGTGGCGCCAAATAATTTTAAAATTTAAAATAATTTATTTTATTAATAGTAATTTAAGATTGTTGGATTGATCAGATAAGAATTAAAAAGGACAAAGAGAATTAGTATATCTTTTAATTCTTATCTTGTTAAATCTATTTGACACCAAGATTTAATTTGATTTTCTTTCATTTTAATTTTGAATTTTAATAGTTGTTTTCTTTTCTCCTCATGGAATGTTAAATTTTTATTTCTTTTCTGTGTTAAATAATAAATAAATAAATCTATCCATTTAAATGTTTAAAAAGAAATTTATTTCTGTATTTATTTGTGTCTGGTCCATTAACAACGTTTTACAGATATAATTTAATTAGCGTCCAGCCTGATTTTGTCTCATGTCTCATGGAATTTGTTTTCCAGTTTAGAAATTATAGCTGGAGAATTTTTTTATAAAGGTAAGTGATATTTAGTTGTGTATATTTTCAGACTGTTTTATCGTGATTTTGTATTTGTGAATTTCAACAATAACAAATTTATTTTGCAATTTATAACCTTTCATCTTTCATTAAGTGTTGGAGGATTTACTATTCACTACAATTAATTACTTTTTTCTTATTGACAATCATTTAATCACAACATTATGGCGCCCGAACGTGGTGCTTTCTTTTTTCTTATTGACCACCCATTTCACATCAATATATATTACTTTTTGTTTAAATATAATTTTGTGTCAAGATCTGATAATTTGTAGGCCTGGTTCAATTTGAGTAGTAAAACTAAGCCGTTCCGGCGACATTTTCTTATGGGATTTAACATGGGCCCAAAAAATCTATTTCACTTCCGGTCTGAGCTCGACCGATGACGTCATGAACTTTGTAACGAACTTTTGCAATTTGAAACAGGATGTAGCATCCGGTCCAAAATTTGAAACAGGATGTAGCATCCGGCACGAAACATTTTCAGATGCATCCGGTCCAGAAACAGGAAACGACATCCAGCCCAAAATTTAACGAACTTTTACATCCGCTCCAAAATTCGGGCCATTTGTAACGAACTTTTACATCCGCTCCAAAATTCAGGCCATTTGTAACAGTCTTTTACATCCGCTCCAACATCTTAACACATGAACTCAGGGTACCGCTGAGAGAACTCAGGTAGATTTAGTATAAAAAAGATGAGACAGGAAATACATCAGTTCATCACCAAGAATCATTAAAGCAACATCTCAAAGTTCAGCGAAGCTCTATAAGTAAGTATGATTTTTAAGATGTTTTAATTTTTATTATAATTTTTATTTATTTCGATTCTAATATGTTTAAAATTTTTATTTCGATTTTCAGTGAGTCAACTTGATATGAGTGAGTCCCTGACACCAAGAACCAAGGACCAACACAGCGATAACGTTTTAGATAAATTCCCAACAGCAAAAAAGAGTAAATATGAAGAGTCGAAAGAAGTTCCGCAGGATCCGCAACTGAACTCCCAAAAAAGTTTTTGGCTAAACAAATCGAGGACCAAGTACATTGCTACAGGATACAACTCAACAGAGTCATCCAGTCCAGTAGTGAAAATTACAGGCGATAGGCAATCCATAACCTTCCTACCTGAAGAGTTTGGAGGATTTATCACACACAAACGGCAGATATCAGCATATTTCACGAATCCTCAAGATTCAGAGCCTACATACTTTAACAGATGCGAGATCCTATGAAGAGTGCGAGATCCTATTCACGACATTCAATTCAACACCAGTAATTAAAATTACTAAAGGCGAGAGAAGCATCACCTTAGGTGAACGCTCTTTTGACTATCTTTGGGAAGTCCAGAGCATAATCTCCGGGCATTTAGAACTGTTGAAAACATCAGGATTTTACACCTATTACAAGAATATACTGATAGCTGCAGTCCAAATTCCGGGAGAATTCCTTAACAACATCCGGATCTTGATTTCTGATACAGTAAGATCCCATAATACTGTTAGTGTGCTTGAGGTATTACATTTGTATCCTGAACAGATTGTTGAAGATCTTCAAAACTATTTTAAACAAGGATAATTTTGGAATATGCATTCTATGCACTTATCAAATTCGATTAAACGCTTTTCTAATCGAACTAGAACGTTTAAAGTATGATATCAAGATTTATAAAATTTATTCAAGCATTTTAGTATTAAGAAATAATGTAAGTTAATCTCTTATATCAATAAAAGAATAATCTAAACACATTTTATTATTATCTCATTGAGGATATCAACTTCCTATAGAAGAATGTTTTATCTCATTCAGAAAAAAAAACTTTTAAAATTGAGCGACAATAGAATTTTGACTAAAAAGGAAGATTGCGGTTTTGAGAGTTGAAATAAAACTTTATTCAAATCGGTTATCAACGGCTTCTGTCTTATAATGAATTATTAAAATTGATTGTTTATATTATTTATATTAAAAAAGGTAAATTTCAATTAATGAAAAGGCAGCCTGCGGTTATAAGTCTTAAAAGGTCGTTTTATATGACTAAAAAATTCATGAAGCCGGAAGCTCTTATCATCATTAACATAGAAACATAAGATAGACAAATTGAATAATTTATTCAGAAACAAATTATTAATACGAATTATTAAGGGAAGACGGTCACTATAGTTATTACATAATCGAATAAAAACCGTTTATCAATTTCCTACATTTTACACCTATAAAGCTTCGTATAATTACCAGCATAAGTTTGACGAAAGTCGAAAATTATTTCTATATATCGCATTTGATTTCTCATACTTCTTATTACTTAGGATGTTTGTTTTCTAAGAAATCGCCTGAGGTATCGCCTAGATAGCTAGACAGATTCGCATTTACTCATACAGATAGGGATTGCAATATACCGAAAGCATTTAAAAATCAATGAGTGTTATCAACTTGAGGTTTCCTATGTAGTATAATTTCATATAAATGAGAGAAAAGGTCGTTTAAATTAAATCAGTTTATAATATTATTAAAGCTAGTTTTAAGAAATGTCCTACAGATCATACTTTCCACGTATAGCTCAACAGTTAAACTGCTTAGCCTAAGGAAGCATAGATTAGCAGATTTTTTATGTATAACTTCCGACAAAAGATAGGTATTAAAAGGTTTTAATGACAAAACTAGTTTTCAAGTAAGATTAGTTAAACAATATATGTTAAAAAATCTCTTTATTTTAATTCAATACACTTTATATTCAAAACATCTTTAAGATTATTTATTATTTCACGAGGTGAAGCGAAGGACGGAAATAATCCTGAGTGTTTCAATTCGTTTATTATTTCAATAGCTATAGGGTATGTATACAGACTATCCTTCAAAATACCATAATAAAACCGAAGCCGGGCTATTAGGCCGCGCACAATCATCCAATTTATTTCAGGCTCTTCATCACTTAAATAGTCGCTAAACGTACTCCAATCATCATCATAACAAGGAGCTACAATCTCATTGACCTCATATTCTATAGGGGAATTCACAGTATGTTTATTGCTTTCTTTGTCATGCTTCGTTCATATGCCTTTTATAGCTATCGAGACGAGAGAATCTCTTAGAACATTTAAGACATTGAGCTTTATACCCATAATGAATATGACGTCTAAAATCAGATTGTCGAATACTCTTACTGCATACATCACAGACACGGCTCTTCATCTTTAAAGAAATAAATGAGGTGATGCTACTACCTCTATTTATACCTACATCTATATAGCGTCACACAGCTGCATGTTACCGCCACACAACCCCATATTACAGCCACACAGTTACACATTACAGCCACACAGTCATATATTACAGCCACATAGTCACATATTACTGCCACACAGCTACATATTACAACCACATATTACCGCCACACAGCCACACATTACAGCCACACAGCCACATATTGTAGCCATACATCCACATATTACCTCCACACCGCCACATATTACAGCCACACAGCCTTATGTTGACGCCACTAGGTCCTCCTATTATCGTTGAGGATCCAGAAGACCGTTTAGTGCCAATAGAAATGAATATAAAACACATACCTATACATTTACCTCAAAGTTACATAAATATCATCGTTATTTAAAGATTATATATACTGTTGAATTATAAGGTTAAGAAAAAGGATAATCGAATGACCTCAAAATCAAATATCAATACACCACTGATTTTCTTAAACCTCAGATAAATCTAAGCCAGTAGCTCCAAATTCTCTCTTTCCTAAATGTATAGCAGATACAGCCTTTTATTCATGATCAGCATAGCATCAACATTCTATACCAAACAAATATCTGTAGGGTTAGGAGATATTACTATAATAGCAGCTGTAGTATGCCGCAGATTATCAGGACTTCAACATATTTAGGAACATACATAGGATATCCATATTTTCTTTTTCTTAAAGGTATAGACCAAACCTATTGATAGTATAGCAGATTTACCTTTTTATTTATGATCAGCATAGCATCAAAATCCTTTACCAAGCAAATATCTATAGGGGTAGGAGATATTGCTATAATAGCAGCTGTAGTATGCCTCAGATTATCATGACTTCAACATATTTAGAAATATACATAGGATATCCATATTTTCTTTTTCCTAAAGGTATAGACCAAACCTATTGATAGTATAGCAGATTTACCTTTTTATTTATGATCAGCATAGCACCAAAATCCTTTACCAAGCAAATATCTATAGGGGTAGGAGATATTGCTATAATAGCAGCTGTAGTGTGCCTCAGATTATCATGACTTCAACATATTTAGAAATATACATAGGATATCCATATTTTCTTTTTCATAAAGGTATAGACCAAACCTATTGATAGTATAGCAGATTTACCTTTTTATTTATGATCAGCATAGCACCAAAATCCTTTACCAAGCAAATATCTATAGGGGTAGGAGATATTGCTATAATAGCAGCTGTAGTGTGCCTCAGATTATCATGACTTCAACATATTTAGAAATATACATAGGATATCCATATTTTCTTTTTCATAAAGGTATAGACCAAACCTATTCATAGTATAGCAGATTTACCTTTTTATTTATGATCAGCATAGCACCAAAATCCTTTACCAAGCAAATATCTATAGGGGTAGGAGATATTGCTATAATAGCAGCTGTAGTGTGCCTCAGATTATCATGACTTCAACATATTTAGAAATATACATAGGATATCCATATTTTCTTTTTCATAAAGGTATAGACCAAACCTATTGATAGTATAGCAGATTTACCTTTTTATTTATGATCAGCATAGCATCAAAATCCTTTACCAAGCAAATATCTATAGGGTTAGGAGATGTTGCTATAACAGCATCTGTAGTATGCTGTAGATTATCATGATTTTAATATATTTCCTAGGTAAAGGATCGTACTGATTCAAGAACTCTTCGCCTACATCGGTATCTAATATGAATGCATCGTCATCTTCTTCTTGTATTTCCGGAAGACTCTCCCATTCCTGAGTATATTGAGGAAGCTCGGTCTCTGTAGCAACATCGGCATGCTTGATAGGTTCAGTCTGCATATGTTTTTTATGTACAGGCGCCGTTTCGGTATGCATATGCCGTACAGATCTCTTCTCAGTGATTTGCTTCAGCGGGGTCACTATCGGTTTGTAAAGGTCCTCAAGAAGGCGCTCGGTATCCTGCTTACCCTGTTTAAGTTCCTTATACTTTCTCTTAATGTCTTTGCGGACTTTAATGAGATGCTGCTTGATTATCTTAGACTTTTTATCCATGATGATAGGTACTTTCAGACAGACAGACAGACAGACAGCTTTAGACAGCTCCTGTACAGCTTTATACAGCTCCTGTACAGCTTTATACAGCCCCTGTACAGCTTTATACAACTCCTGTACAGCTCCGATACAGCTTTTAGACAGACAGGCTATACACGGGCTAGACAACTTTTAGGCAGGTACGGCTTTATTTTCTTATGCAAACTAACTTAGGTTGAAAAAACTATATCACTTCCGGTCTAGCCAATGAAACAGGTTCTCTGACACCTCATCTAAGGAGCACCTATTACAGATAAACATTGAGTACCCCAACACCGCCACAATTTGCACAAAGACATATCCCCGCTGCCCGACTCAAAAGAAAAGGAGTTGATGATCGCATTGTACAACAAAGAGCGATACGTCATCCACTATAGGACTCTCAAACAGCCGCTTAAACAAAGTCTCATACTGACTAAGGTGTTACAATTGTTAATAGTAGGGCAAGAGCTATTTTACTTCCAGATGAAGATTTGTAGAGGTTAACACACACCCAGCTGAGAGCACATAGGTAAATTCAGAATAAAAAGGTGACGCATAGTACATATGTTTCAGTTCCGAAAAAACTATATCACTTCCGGTCTAGACGGTCAATAACCGTGAGGTCTCTGACACTTCATCTAAGGAGCACCTGATAGAGATAAACATTGAGTACCCCAAGACCTACACAATTTACACAAAGACATAACCCCGCTGCCCACTTACATCACCACTCCAGGCTCAAAGAAAAGGAGTTGATGATCGCATTATACAACAAAGAGCATACGTCATCCTCTATAGGACTCTCAAACAGACGCTTAAACAAAGTCTCATGAGGACTAAGGTGTTACAATTGTTAATAGTAGGGCAAGGGCAATTTTACTTCCAGGTGAAGATTTGTAGCGGTTAACACACACACACCCCACCGAGATAACTCAGGTAGATTTAGAATAAAAAGGCGGTGCATAGTACAGATGTTTAATAGTTACATGATTAGTATATGTGTTTAAGAGAAAAAAAAAACTGACAGAGCATCATCAATATTTCACACCATATCATTATCATCATTAAACGAGATCGACGATGAATTCATATTCAACGATGTCGAATACAGTCTAAATGAGTTAGAATTACATCAGGAATTTCAGTGTTGTATCTTAAATGTAGGCCACACGCCGATTTCAGCGCTTCTATGCTATTAGCAGGAACTATTACTACCTTATGGGGAAGTGTTATTAGATTCAAGACAATACACAACAACATCGGTTCAAATACAGAGAAGTGACAGCGAAGAACATGTGTTCAATGCGTATAATCAACTTTTGCAGGATATTGAAACGATAAATAGACGTTTAGGAGTGAATTATATCACATTTGTAAAATGTATTCATATATAAGTAGTATTATTTTTTACGCTAGAGCAATTTTTACTAAATATTTACCGGTACTATTATAAATTAAGATTAAATGTAATTATCTTTTTTATTATTAAAAATGTTAATCTATAATTCATGAAGTAATTTTTTAAATGCCACAAGACTTATCTTAAGGAAGTCTACGGTTTTATCATTCGAGTTGTAAAGATGTCATCATATTCTATCGATTTCACTACATTATAAATAAAACATTAGTAAGTTTTAAAAAGTATGTTCAAGCCCATTTATAAAACAAAAGAAAAAACATATTAAAATTATTAATACAAATTATTAAGATAAGCTATTAAAAATAGATAAGACGAACATTATTAAAACTAAACCCCAAGATGTTTCTTAACAATACTAATTTTAGAAAAATAATCAAATTTGTTCAATTCATAAAGGATATACTCTTTTATTGATTTACAGAATTAAAGGTATGTAAGCAATATCTATATATCATACGTATGATTAGGATCATGATTATCGTACGTGAGCTCTTTTTAAGTATGATTATTTCAGCATATCATATTCACTTTCTCTAGTGATAAGTTATCGGACTAACTTTCTTAGTTCACCTGAGGTATCACCTAGATAGACCACTTAAGATAGATAGATTCCCCGTCATTTGTACAGATAGGGATTGCAATATGATATAAATTTATATCGATAAAGCTATCACGTGAATATACCGAAAAATCAAAGTGTATGAGCGTTAGTACATTAGCTCTCTTTTAAGTAAGATTATTTCCGCAGATCGCATTCGCTTTCTCTAGCGATAAGTTATCGGACTAACTTTCTTATTTCATCTGAGGTATCACCTAGAAAGACCATTTAAGATAGATAGATTCACCTTCATTCGTACAGATAGGGATTGCAATATGATATAAATTATATCGATAAAACTATCACGTAAGTATACTGAAAGAATTTAAAAATCAAAGTGTATGAGTGTTATCAGCTTGCGGTTTTCTATGTAATACAGTATAATTTCATATAAATGAGAGAAAAGATCGTTTAAATTAATTCGGTTTATAATTTATTATTAAAGCTAGTTTTAGGAAATGTCCTGCATATCAAAGGTAGCTTTCCACTTATAGCTCAACAGTCTAACTTTTATACAACTGCTTAGCCTAGGGAAGCACACATTAGTAGATTTTTTATGTATAGCTTTTAGACAGGCAGGTAGACATACAGATTTTACATAGCCTCATTTTCTCATGCAAATTACATGGGACAATGAAACAGGTTCTCTGACACCACATCTAAGGAGTACAAGTTAGCGAGAGTACCCCCGACACCTCCACGAGCTGTACAAAGACATACCCCACGCTATCCATTCACACCAAAATAAAAGGGGTTGATGACCGCATTATATAACAAAGAGCGACACGTTATCCACTATACGGCTCTCATCCAGGCGCTCTAGACCAAACCTATTGATAGTATAGCAGATTTAGCATTTTATTCATGATCAGCATAGCATCAAAATCAGTTACCAAGCAAATATCTATACGGTTAGGAGATATTGATATAACAGCAGCCTGTAGTATGCTGTAGATTATCATAACTTCAACATATTTACTTGGTAAAGGGTAGTACTGATTCAAGAACTATTCGCCTACGTCAGTATCTAATATGAAAGCATCGTCATCTTCTTCTGCGTGTATTTCCGGAAGACTTACAATCCTGAGTACATTGGGGGAGCTCGAGCTCTATAGCAACGTCAGTATGCATGATAGGTTCAGACTGCATATGTTTTTTAATTACAGACTCCGTCTCGGTTTGTATACGCAGTATAGATCTCTTAACAATTTTCTTCAACAGGTTCACTATTGGTTTGTATATGTATTCAAGTATACGTTCGGTATAGGTAGGTAGACAGGCAGACACCTTTTGGACTCTTGCTAGACGTAGGTTAAGCATGGACTGCACACGGTCTTATTTTTTATATGAATTAAAATTAGGTAAAAAAAAACTATATCACTTCCGGTCTAGACAGTGACACGGGTTGTTCATCCATGATATAATGAAGGTCTCTGACAGCTCGCCTAAGGGATACAAGTTAGCGAAAGTACCTCCGACATCTACACGATCTATACAAAGGCATACCTCACGCTATCCATTCACACCAAAATAAAACAGGGTGTTGACCACGTTAAGATCGATACGTTATCCACTATAAGGCTCTCAAACAGGCGCTTAATAAAATTCAAACCAGGGCTTTCAAACAGGCGCTTAATAAAATTCAAACCAGAGCGCTTGGATGAGAGTCCTATAGTGGATAACGTATCGATCTTAACGTGGTCAATACCCTGTTTTATTTTGGTGTGAATGGATAGCGTGAGGTATGCCTTTGTATAGATCGTGTAGATGTCGGAGGTACTTTCGCTAACTTGTATCCCTTAGGCGAGCTGTCAGAGACCTTCATTATATCATGGATGAACAACCCGTGTCACTGTCTAGACCGGAAGTGATATAGTTTTTTTTTACCTAATTTTAATTCATATAAAAAATAAGACCGTGTGCAGTCCATGCTTAACCTGCGTCTAGCAAGAGTCCAAAAGGTGTCTGCCTGTCTACCTACCTATACCGAACGTATACTTGAATACATATACAAACCAATAGTGAACCTGTTGAAGAAAATTGTTAAGAGATCTATACTGCGTATACAAACCGAGACGGAGTCTGTAATTAAAAAACATATGCAGTCTGAACCTATCATGCATACTGACGTTGCTATAGAGCTCGAGCTCCCCCAATGTACTCAGGATTGTAAGTCTTCCGGAAATACACGCAGAAGAAGATGACGATGCTTTCATATTAGATACTGACGTAGGCGAATAGTTCTTGAATCAGTACTACCCTTTACCAAGTAAATATGTTGAAGTTATGATAATCTACAGCATACTACAGGCTGCTGTTATATCAATATCTCCTAACCGTATAGATATTTGCTTGGTAACTGATTTTGATGCTATGCTGATCATGAATAAAATGCTAAATCTGCTATACTATCAATAGGTTTGGTCTAGAGCGCCTGGATGAGAGCCGTATAGTGGATAACGTGTCGCTCTTTGTTATATAATGCGGTCATCAACCCCTTTTATTTTGGTGTGAATGGATAGCGTGGGGTATGTCTTTGTACAGCTCGTGGAGGTGTCGGGGGTACTCTCGCTAACTTGTACTCCTTAGATGTGGTGTCAGAGAACCTGTTTCATTGTCCCATGTAATTTGCATGAGAAAATGAGGCTATGTAAAATCTGTATGTCTACCTGCCTGTCTAAAAGCTATACATAAAAAATCTACTAATGTGTGCTTCCCTAGGCTAAGCAGTTGTATAAAAGTTAGACTGTTGAGCTATAAGTGGAAAGCTACCTTTGATATGCAGGACATTTCCTAAAACTAGCTTTAATAATAAATTATAAACCGAATTAATTTAAACGATCTTTTCTCTCATTTATATGAAATTATACTGTATTACATAGAAAACCGCAAGCTGATAACACTCATACACTTTGATTTTTAAATTCTTTCAGTATACTTACGTGATAGTTTTATCGATATAATTTATATCATATTGCAATCCCTATCTGTACGAATGAAGGTGAATCTATCTATCTTAAATGGTCTTTCTAGGTGATACCTCAGATGAAATAAGAAAGTTAGTCCGATAACTTATCGCTAGAGAAAGCGAATGCGATCTGTGGAAATAATCTTACTTAAAAGAGAGCTAATGTACTAACGCTCATACACTTTGATTTTTCGGTATATTCATGTGATAGCTTTATCGATATAAATTTATATCATATTGCAATCCCTATCTGTACAAATGACGGGGAATCTATCTATCTTAAGTGGTCTATCTAGGTGATACCTCAGGTGAACTAAGAAAGTTAGTCCGATAACTTATCACTAGAGAAAGTGAATATGATATGCTGAAATAATCATACTTAAAAAGAGCTCACGTACGATAATCATGATCCTAATCATACGTATGATATATAGATATTGCTTACATACCTTTAATTCTGTAAATCAATAAAAGAGTATATCCTTTATGAATTGAACAAATTTGATTATTTTTCTAAAATTAGTATTGTTAAGAAACATCTTGGGGTTTAGTTTTAATAATGTTCGTCTTATCTATTTTTAATAGCTTATCTTAATAATTTGTATTAATAATTTTAATATGTTTTTTCTTTTGTTTTATAAATGGGCTTGAACATACTTTTTAAAACTTACTAATGTTTTATTTATAATGTAGTGAAATCGATAGAATATGATGACATCTTTACAACTCGAATGATAAAACCGTAGACTTCCTTAAGATAAGTCTTGTGGCATTTAAAAAATTACTTCATGAATTATAGATTAACATTTTTAATAATAAAAAAGATAATTACATTTAATCTTAATTTATAATAGTACCGGTAAATATTTAGTAAAAATTGCTCTAGCGTAAAAAATAATACTACTTATATATGAATACATTTTACAAATGTGATATAATTCACTCCTAAACGTCTATTTATCGTTTCAATATCCTGCAAAAGTTGATTATACGCATTGAACACATGTTCTTCGCTGTCACTTCTCTGTATTTGAACCGATGTTGTTGTGTATTGTCTTGAATCTAATAACACTTCCCCATAAGGTAGTAATAGTTCCTGCTAATAGCATAGAAGCGCTGAAATCGGCGTGTGGCCTACATTTAAGATACAACATTGAAATTCCTGATGTAATTCTAACTCATTTAGACTGTATTCGACATCGTTGAATATGAATTCATCGTCGATCTCGTTTAATGATGATAATGATATGGTGTGAAATATTGATGATGCTCTGTCAGTTTTTTTTTTCTCTTAAACACATATACTAATCATGTAACTATTAAACATCTGTACTATGCACCGCCTTTTTATTCTAAATCTACCTGAGTTATCTCGGTGGGGTGTGTGTGTGTTAACCGCTACAAATCTTCACCTGGAAGTAAAATTGCCCTTGCCCTACTATTAACAATTGTAACACCTTAGTCCTCATGAGACTTTGTTTAAGCGTCTGTTTGAGAGTCCTATAGAGGATGACGTATGCTCTTTGTTGTATAATGCGATCATCAACTCCTTTTCTTTGAGCCTGGAGTGGTGATGTAAGTGGGCAGCGGGGTTATGTCTTTGTGTAAATTGTGTAGGTCTTGGGGTACTCAATGTTTATCTCTATCAGGTGCTCCTTAGATGAAGTGTCAGAGACCTCACGGTTATTGACCGTCTAGACCGGAAGTGATATAGTTTTTTCGGAACTGAAACATATGTACTATGCGTCACCTTTTTATTCTGAATTTACCTATGTGCTCTCAGCTGGGTGTGTGTTAACCTCTACAAATCTTCATCTGGAAGTAAAATAGCTCTTGCCCTACTATTAACAATTGTAACACCTTAGTCAGTATGAGACTTTGTTTAAGCGGCTGTTTGAGAGTCCTATAGTGGATGACGTATCGCTCTTTGTTGTACAATGCGATCATCAACTCCTTTTCTTTTGAGTCGGGCAGCGGGGATATGTCTTTGTGCAAATTGTGGCGGTGTTGGGGTACTCAATGTTTATCTGTAATAGGTGCTCCTTAGATGAGGTGTCAGAGAACCTGTTTCATTGGCTAGACCGGAAGTGATATAGTTTTTTCAACCTAAGTTAGTTTGCATAAGAAAATAAAGCCGTACCTGCCTAAAAGTTGTCTAGCCCGTGTATAGCCTGTCTGTCTAAAAGCTGTATCGGAGCTGTACAGGAGTTGTATAAAGCTGTACAGGGGCTGTATAAAGCTGTACAGGAGCTGTATAAAGCTGTACAGGAGCTGTCTAAAGCTGTCTGTCTGTCTGTCTGTCTGAAAGTACCTATCATCATGGATAAAAAGTCTAAGATAATCAAGCAGCATCTCATTAAAGTCCGCAAAGACATTAAGAGAAAGTATAAGGAACTTAAACAGGGTAAGCAGGATACCGAGCGCCTTCTTGAGGACCTTTACAAACCGATAGTGACCCCGCTGAAGCAAATCACTGAGAAGAGATCTGTACGGCATATGCATACCGAAACGGCGCCTGTACATAAAAAACATATGCAGACTGAACCTATCAAGCATGCCGATGTTGCTACAGAGACCGAGCTTCCTCAATATACTCAGGAATGGGAGAGTCTTCCGGAAATACAAGAAGAAGATGACGATGCATTCATATTAGATACCGATGTAGGCGAAGAGTTCTTGAATCAGTACGATCCTTTACCTAGGAAATATATTAAAATCATGATAATCTACAGCATACTACAGATGCTGTTATAGCAACATCTCCTAACCCTATAGATATTTGCTTGGTAAAGGATTTTGATGCTATGCTGATCATAAATAAAAAGGTAAATCTGCTATACTATCAATAGGTTTGGTCTATACCTTTATGAAAAAGAAAATATGGATATCCTATGTATATTTCTAAATATGTTGAAGTCATGATAATCTGAGGCACACTACAGCTGCTATTATAGCAATATCTCCTACCCCTATAGATATTTGCTTGGTAAAGGATTTTGGTGCTATGCTGATCATAAATAAAAAGGTAAATCTGCTATACTATGAATAGGTTTGGTCTATACCTTTATGAAAAAGAAAATATGGATATCCTATGTATATTTCTAAATATGTTGAAGTCATGATAATCTGAGGCACACTACAGCTGCTATTATAGCAATATCTCCTACCCCTATAGATATTTGCTTGGTAAAGGATTTTGGTGCTATGCTGATCATAAATAAAAAGGTAAATCTGCTATACTATCAATAGGTTTGGTCTATACCTTTATGAAAAAGAAAATATGGATATCCTATGTATATTTCTAAATATGTTGAAGTCATGATAATCTGAGGCACACTACAGCTGCTATTATAGCAATATCTCCTACCCCTATAGATATTTGCTTGGTAAAGGATTTTGGTGCTATGCTGATCATAAATAAAAAGGTAAATCTGCTATACTATCAATAGGTTTGGTCTATACCTTTAGGAAAAAGAAAATATGGATATCCTATGTATATTTCTAAATATGTTGAAGTCATGATAATCTGAGGCATACTACAGCTGCTATTATAGCAATATCTCCTACCCCTATAGATATTTGCTTGGTAAAGGATTTTGATGCTATGCTGATCATAAATAAAAAGGTAAATCTGCTATACTATCAATAGGTTTGGTCTATACCTTTAAGAAAAAGAAAATATGGATATCCTATGTATGTTCCTAAATATGTTGAAGTCCTGATAATCTGCGGCATACTACAGCTGCTATTATAGTAATATCTCCTAACCCTACAGATATTTGTTTGGTATAGAATGTTGATGCTATGCTGATCATGAATAAAAGGCTGTATCTGCTATACATTTAGGAAAGAGAGAATTTGGAGCTACTGGCTTAGATTTATCTGAGGTTTAAGAAAATCAGTGGTGTATTGATATTTGATTTTGAGGTCATTCGATTATCCTTTTTCTTAACCTTATAATTCAACAGTATATATAATCTTTAAATAACGATGATATTTATGTAACTTTGAGGTAAATGTATAGGTATGTGTTTTATATTCATTTCTATTGGCACTAAACGGTCTTCTGGATCCTCAACGATAATAGGAGGACCTAGTGGCGTCAACATAAGGCTGTGTGGCTGTAATATGTGGCGGTGTGGAGGTAATATGTGGATGTATGGCTACAATATGTGGCTGTGTGGCTGTAATGTGTGGCTGTGTGGCGGTAATATGTGGTTGTAATATGTAGCTGTGTGGCAGTAATATGTGACTTAAACTGTGTGGCTGTAATATGGGGTTGTGTGGCGGTAACATGCAGCTGTGTGACGCTATATAGATGTAGGTATAAATAGAGGTAGTAGCATCACCTCATTTATTTCTTTAAAGATGAAGAGCCGTGTCTGTGATGTATGCAGTAAGAGTATTCGACAATCTGATTTTAGACGTCATATTCATTATGGGTATAAAGCTCAATGTTTTAAATGTTCTAAGAGATTCTCTCGTCTCGATAGCTATAAAAGGCATATGAACGAAGCATGACAAAGAAAGCAATAAACATACTGTGAATTCCCCTATAGAATATGAGGTCAATGAGATTGTAGCTCCTTGTTATGATGATGATTGGAGTACGTTTAGCGACTATTTAAGTGATGAAGAGCCTGAAATAAATTGGATGATTGTGCGCGGCCTAATAGCCCGGCTTCGGTTTTATTATGGTATTTTGAAGGATAGTCTGTATACATACCCTATAGCTATTGAAATAATAAACGAATTGAAACACTCAGGATTATTTCCGTCCTTCGCTTCACCTCGTGAAATAATAAATAATCTTAAAGATGTTTTGAATATAAAGTGTATTGAATTAAAATAAAGAGATTTTTTAACATATATTGTTTAACTAATCTTACTTGAAAACTAGTTTTGTCATTAAAACCTTTTAATACCTATCTTTTGTCGGAAGTTATACATAAAAAATCTGCTAATCTATGCTTCCTTAGGCTAAGCAGTTTAACTGTTGAGCTATACGTGGAAAGTATGATCTGTAGGACATTTCTTAAAACTAGCTTTAATAATATTATAAACTGATTTAATTTAAACGACCTTTTCTCTCATTTATATGAAATTATACTACATAGGAAACCTCAAGTTGATAACACTCATTGATTTTTAAATGCTTTCGGTATATTGCAATCCCTATCTGTATGAGTAAATGCGAATCTGTCTAGCTATCTAGGCGATACCTCAGGCGATTTCTTAGAAAACAAACATCCTAAGTAATAAGAAGTATGAGAAATCAAATGCGATATATAGAAATAATTTTCGACTTTCGTCAAACTTATGCTGGTAATTATACGAAGCTTTATAGGTGTAAAATGTAGGAAATTGATAAACGGTTTTTATTCGATTATGTAATAACTATAGTGACCGTCTTCCCTTAATAATTCGTATTAATAATTTGTTTCTGAATAAATTATTCAATTTGTCTATCTTATGTTTCTATGTTAATGATGATAAGAGCTTCCGGCTTCATGAATTTTTTAGTCATATAAAACGACCTTTTAAGACTTATAACCGCAGGCTGCCTTTTCATTAATTGAAATTTACCTTTTTTAATATAAATAATATAAACAATCAATTTTAATAATTCATTATAAGACAGAAGCCGTTGATAACCGATTTGAATAAAGTTTTATTTCAACTCTCAAAACCGCAATCTTCCTTTTTAGTCAAAATTCTATTGTCGCTCAATTTTAAAAGTTTTTTTTTCTGAATGAGATAAAACATTCTTCTATAGGAAGTTGATATCCTCAATGAGATAATAATAAAATGTGTTTAGATTATTCTTTTATTGATATAAGAGATTAACTTACATTATTTCTTAATACTAAAATGCTTGAATAAATTTTATAAATCTTGATATCATACTTTAAACGTTCTAGTTCGATTAGAAAAGCGTTTAATCGAATTTGATAAGTGCATAGAATGCATATTCCAAAATTATCCTTGTTTAAAATAGTTTTGAAGATCTTCAACAATCTGTTCAGGATACAAATGTAATACCTCAAGCACACTAACAGTATTATGGGATCTTACTGTATCAGAAATCAAGATCCGGATGTTGTTAAGGAATTCTCCCGGAATTTGGACTGCAGCTATCAGTATATTCTTGTAATAGGTGTAAAATCCTGATGTTTTCAACAGTTCTAAATGCCCGGAGATTATGCTCTGGACTTCCCAAAGATAGTCAAAAGAGCGTTCACCTAAGGTGATGCTTCTCTCGCCTTTAGTAATTTTAATTACTGGTGTTGAATTGAATGTCGTGAATAGGATCTCGCACTCTTCATAGGATCTCGCATCTGTTAAAGTATGTAGGCTCTGAATCTTGAGGATTCGTGAAATATGCTGATATCTGCCGTTTGTGTGTGATAAATCCTCCAAACTCTTCAGGTAGGAAGGTTATGGATTGCCTATCGCCTGTAATTTTCACTACTGGACTGGATGACTCTGTTGAGTTGTATCCTGTAGCAATGTACTTGGTCCTCGATTTGTTTAGCCAAAAACTTTTTTGGGAGTTCAGTTGCGGATCCTGCGGAACTTCTTTCGACTCTTCATATTTACTCTTTTTTGCTGTTGGGAATTTATCTAAAACGTTATCGCTGTGTTGGTCCTTGGTTCTTGGTGTCAGGGACTCACTCATATCAAGTTGACTCACTGAAAATCGAAATAAAAATTTTAAACATATTAGAATCGAAATAAATAAAAATTATAATAAAAATTAAAACATCTTAAAAATCATACTTACTTATAGAGCTTCGCTGAACTTTGAGATGTTGCTTTAATGATTCTTGGTGATGAACTGATGTATTTCCTGTCTCATCTTTTTTATACTAAATCTACCTGAGTTCTCTCAGCGGTACCCTGAGTTCATGTGTTAAGATGTTGGAGCGGATGTAAAAGACTGTTACAAATGGCCTGAATTTTGGAGCGGATGTAAAAGTTCGTTACAAATGGCCCGAATTTTGGAGCGGATGTAAAAGTTCGTTAAATTTTGGGCTGGATGTCGTTTCCTGTTTCTGGACCGGATGCATCTGAAAATGTTTCGTGCCGGATGCTACATCCTGTTTCAAATTTTGGACCGGATGCTACATCCTGTTTCAAATTGCAAAAGTTCGTTACAAAGTTCATGACGTCATCGGTCGAGCTCAGACCGGAAGTGAAATAGATTTTTTGGGCCCATGTTAAATCCCATAAGAAAATGTCGCCGGAACGGCTTAGTTTTACTACTAATTTGTTTTAAACATTTATTTATTGTTTAAAAACGCCTTTTTCATTTATAAAATAATAATTATTATTTGTTGAATTTCCCTAGAATCATCACTATTTCGCCCATTGCTAAGTTTATCTTATATTAATAAAATACTTGGATCTAAGATGGATGATGTCTCATAAAAGAAAACTACGAAACCCCCATCAAAACATGACGATCAACGTCATGTTTTGAAGAACTTTCTCATGTACAACATTCGTGGTATGATTACAAGTAATTGGAAGGGTATACAAACCCCTAAATCTTTAGCTGAGGCCGGATTTGTCTACACGGGACGTGAAGAAAGAGTAGAATGTTTTTATTGCCGAGTGAACATTTTCAAATGGGAACCGTCGGATAGCCCAATCGTAGAACAACTGAAATGGTCACCACATTGCGTGTTTGCAAACGTGCTAGCACCCATTAACGTTGAAAGTGGTAGAGATGTTTGTGGTTAAAAGAAGATGCAAGAACCAAATACAACATAGAATATAACGCGAACGAACAGAGAAGATGTTACCAATCAAGGCGGTAATATTATTCACAACCTTGGGCGAGGGTGTAGTGTATGTTGCAAAACTCCCAGATACAACAGCAGCCTTTATTTCCTATCACTTCAATACGAGTGTTTGGTTTGGAATGCAACCAGTGACGTTGCAACAAATAGGAATGTTTAAACACGAGGTCGGCAATAGAACGCAGGAAGTACGATTCAGGGTCAAATTCGTGTACCCAACATATACTAAGGATAGTGAGTGGCAAACCATCGGGAATAGTCCGGTGGAACAATGTAAAGTCAGTAGCGAAACGTGTTATGCTTCCGTGGTGACCTTGGGCACCCTGTTAGTTGCAGTAGTGGGTGTAATCATGGGAATATATTGTATCGCTCGTTATCGTTACCATTAACGACCATGACCTTGTATCCCACCCGTCAACCCAGTATATATAAACGCATACGCAAGAATACTTCAGTAGTACAGCATCATGAACGTGGTAGAGGCAACCGTTTTAGTAACATTCGATTTTGAGGACGACGACGATGAAATGCGAGACGAAGAACTGTACGGTGGAAACGTCGAGAAAACTTTAGATCACCACAAAGAGGCATTCATTAAACACGTCAAAGAGAAGCGTGTTCTTATAGATGGTTATCTGGTGTTTGCGCTAGTGACGTTTGCATATTCAATGTACTTAAAAGGCGAAAAGGTGCGACATCGCCGAAACAGTTGGAAGAGCCGTTAAACGAATGGTACGATACAAATATAAAAATTCCCATCATGACATGTATAGACAAGTATAATTCGGATAAGTTTCAAACGGAACATTTGTGTCGAATCACCATCTTAACAGCGGAGACTTAAAGTGTTGTGATGTTTATCCGCGTAAAGAACAAAGAATCAGAAAAAGAAAGGTGCAGAAACATCCAGAGCATCAATGCATTATTTAGAAACGTGAAAAATTACGCCGGGACTTAACGATATATTCCTTAAATAAAAGATAAATGTACTCTGTAAACAAATACAAGGTTGTAAAATTTGAAATATGTAATCCTCTGATACATCCAAGTCAATCATAATGTAGTGAGTTAAATAAACCATGCAAATATGTCACATTATATTGTTTCATTTAAGAACGATCTCCGTCTCTCGTACACATACATTCCAAATTAATGATAGAAAATCAAAAAGCGAACCTAAGATTTAAAAAGAAAAATTTCATGCTATTTTAATTTCATTTAGACTCTTACTTAACTATGTTTATAAAAGAATGCAGACGAAAGGTCAACAAGACGGAAAAGGCAACAAGACTGCAAGGGTAACAAGTACATCAGACAGGAATGTTACATGTAGTTGAGAACAGAAGAAAGAAAGCAGACGTTGTTGAGAACAGACGAAACAAGGCAAGGTCAACGAGCTTGTATTTACACCAAAAGGAGTGGGGGCGCAGACATGTATAACTTCAAGCTGCACCACTCAGATAGATCCAAACAACAGTAGATGAAACAGCAGAAACGACATGAACAATGAAAGTGTAAAGTTCACCAGAAAGTTCTTCACCAACGACGGAGGTCGACCGACCGGCGTCACGGGGGTCGTCATTGTGGAGTGAGGAAACGGAGATTCTAGGGGCAGTCAAGGACGTTGGCAACGAGGAGTTGGAGTACCATCTGGTGGAGGTGTCGGACGATGAGGAGTTAGTCATTCCGGGTACCCCCTGTGATGACGGGGTGCATGACCAGCTGGACAACGACCTAGCGACACTTATGGAGGTTTCTGATGACACAACGTCTATCCAGTTGTCCGGCAGCATCAGAGACTTCACACTTCACAGATGGTATTCGTAGATGGTGTACCATGGGAGAAGCAGCCTTTACCGCTTGATGTCGTTGATGACGCACAGCACGATGATAATCGGTGTCAGAGGGTTATACGATGGTTAAAAGAAGTGGCGTCCGATTTGCAATGGTATGAGAGTGAACTCCTTCAACGCAAAGCGGAACTCTTAGCTGCTGTGGAAAGATACGAAATCAAAATCAAGAGTATCAAGACACAGCAGTTACGACAAGTGATGATGGAGTTGACTGCTGTGAGAGCACGCCTCACACTGTTAACTGAAGTGGAAAACTTGTCTGCTTTGCTTGTCTGCTACGCAATTGACAAGGGGCAACCGCTTATTCTTGCAAACCTTAGGCTTTATTATCCCAAAATGAATGTGCTAAATGTAAACGAAAAAGTGCTCGTCGATAACTCGATTGTCGGAGCTGAATTTCACACTCACCAACCTTATACCACTCGTTTTGAGAATAATGACGAAATTCGAATACCTATTCAGGAGGATATGTCCACTTTGCCTTCGCGTAGTTATCTATATGTAGAAGGTACTGTACTGAAAGAAGATGGTAAACCATCAGCAAGTGGTAAATTTATAAACAATGGTATTGCACATCTTTTTAGTGAGATTCGGTACGAAATGAATGGAGTTGTGGTGGATTCGGTAACAAAAGTTGGTCTATCAACCACCATGAAAGCTTACAGAAGAAAGAAAGCAGACGTTGTTGAGAACAATTCCCACAATTCGAATGAAAGCATTAAGTTACAAAACGCTGGTTGGTTTCCGGATAGTACCAGCACCTTGCTAGATAGTAAAGGTAATTTTTGCGCCTGCATACCTTTATCAACACTGTAGGGGATTTTTGAAGACTATAGAAAGATTATTATGAACATTCATCAAGAATTGATATTAATTAGAAGCAATTCTGATGTCGATGCCCTAATATCCACCGATGCTAATGAAAAGCTTAAGGTTAACTTGCAAAAAATATATTAGAAAGTTCCACATATTCAACCAGGATTGGCGGAAGAATTATCATTAACAAAATATATTGGGAAAAATATTGACACTCAAGTGGCATTTAGAAGCTGGGAAACACATTTTTATCCCGCTGTACCGCAAACGGATAAGCACAGTTGGTCTATTAAAACATCGACCACTCTGGAAACTCCCCGTTACGTTATCATAGGTTTTCAAACCGATCGTGATGGCCAGTTGCAGAAAGATATGAGCGCATTCGACACCTGTGATATTCAAAACGTGACGTAATATTTAAATACGGAAAGATATCCTTACGATCAATTAAATATTAATTATACCGAAAATCAATTTGCTCTTTATACGAAATGTATGCTAACTTTCAACGATCGTACTATGATAAGCCCAATGAACCTCTACTGGCTCCTGAAAGATTTAAGATTACACCTCTAATCGTCATCGACTGTTCGCGACAGAAAGATTCCTTGCTAGGGAAAGCTGCCGTTCTTCGATTTACTTTCGAAACTCACAAAATCATTCCAGCGAACACTACTGATTACTGTCTCATTTTGCACGATCGTGTATTTAAGTAAAATGCATTGACGAAGCAAGTACGTCAACTATAAAGGAAATCGTTATATACGTTCAAGGACATGTTACCTTTATTAGTATAGTCGCACGCTTCGACCATGCTATTTGTCGATATGCAAGGTTTCAAGTCTTCAGAAAAAGACTGTGCACCCAAGGAATTAGCCGTGTTTGATGGACGTCGTGTGTCTTACTACGTTTTCAAACCTCCGTTCGCCTTTCGCACCTTACCACCCACGTTTCGTCAACAAGCTACTTGGTTAATGCATAATCATCATTGTCTTGATTGGAATGAAGGATTCACTCCTCCCTGTGTGCTTATTGTAATTCAGCAACGCTTGACTCAGCAGGCGAATACCGTTTACGTGAAGGGATCTGAAAAGAAAAACTACATTCGACGTTTCGTATCACAACCGGTGGTGGAGTTACCATAGGAACCAGCTCTCCAGGCTATGCTTCCATCATGGTTTTATCATCATCATTCACTTTGCTATTGTGCATTAAGTAATGTATACTACTTATATAAAACTCATGTAATGGATTGTTTAGAATAAAGTTTTTAAATTCTTTAATGGTTTTATTAAAACAACATAATATGATTACAACTATTTATTCATTGTCTATTACAAACTTTAATTCCCAATCCAGATAACATAATATCCAGATAACATATAACTTATATAACTATTCTCAATTGAATATAGTTATAACAATTACTACCCTTTAATTCCCAATCCAGATAACGCACCAAACCCGCAGGAAACCCGGCAGGAAACCCGGCAGGAAACCCGACAGCAAGGTTGTTACGTGCACGTTGAGTTGTAGTAGCAAACCATTCACTATACGATGTAACACACTGTAACAAGAGAGAAAAAGAAAGAACCTCTTCTTCTTTCAACAAATGGAATATTCTACAGCATTCGAGAGAATGACGCATCGCACCAGAGCATTACTCATCGCACGAAGCCTGTGAAAGAGACGCGGTTATTCTAGCAATATACCGGTATGTTCGAGCGACTTCTAGAAGATTTGTAGGAGGGTATAAAATCGACTTCGCGGATAAAAAGGGGCAGTCAACAGCGAGTCATTAACTGTGTATCACGAAATAAATAGTAAATGTGAAGATAAATGTTGTATTAGAAATTCATAGTCTGTAAATAATAGTTTTAATGGTTTATAATCATAGCGTTAATTTATAGTGTATTCATTAGTGTTTGTAAATAAATATTTCTTATTAATAGACGATTTAAACGGCACTTTTGTTATTATTTTAAAAAGAACGTTACAACACTTACATTTGAAAAGAATGAAATCACATTTATCAGGCAACAAGTTAATAGTATGACGATGTTGGAACAAACCATGTTCTGTACATGTGGAATTTTGTATATTTATAAGTTTACCAGTTTTTAAGAAATAATGGACTTCTACACCTGCACACGAAGTATGTCGATAATCGTCTTCACTACGTATAACCACAGTGTTCGAAAGTTTAACTCTTACGATTAACAACCCGGTATTGTGAGTTTTATAAGGCGAAAATTTAATTTCACCCTTATCTGTTGTTTCAAGAACCCAGTAATGTTGCCAATCCACTTTGATTGAACCCATTTCTGTAACTGAGGGTAAGCGACTGACGTGACTATTTAAACTATACTCCCACCACTTTTAAAACGTGTATTATATATACCCTCTCTATACTCTTCTTTCAAGACTGGAGCGATTACATTTTCCACGTAGCTTATTCGTCTCTGAAATCGTACCCTATCCCTTGCTATTATCTCCCATTGACTTGTACGTGCTTGACGATGTGCATACTCCCATGTTAACATGTAATACATTTTGTTTTTACTTTCATCAAATGTCACTAAACCACCCATTTAATCCTCCTCCTCTACTAAGTCATATGAAAAGTCCTGTAACTGTTCCTCAATGAGTTCTTTTACCAAACACTCATCACACATCTCGCCTCTAATGAAGTCTTGACACAACTGCACGCCTTTTCTATATCGTTGTGCTAGCTCTTGACAATATTCCGGACTGAATATCCCCGTACCATGAAGAGGTACGCTTCTAATTCACACCGTAGTTTCACCACAGCATTCAGTTTATCAATTAGCTTTGCTTGATACGTCTTCACTGTTACGCGTCGCCATTCTGTTTCACTACGTTACGCATAGATCATGTGTTCTTATATTCACCCGCCCCCCCCTTTCCCCTCTCCATTCTTCCATTACACAATATACTTTTTGACTTCCACATCCACTATTATCTTTTCTGGTAGATAATGCACAACTTCTAGCATTCCAAACACGTTCGGTATTTGCATTTTCATTAACGGTTCCAATATGTTTGTGATGTTCATTATGCAGTCCCCGGCATGTCTACAACACCATGTATTATGCTATGGTAGAAAAAAAATCCAAACCCTTCAGAAGGTTTAATCTATATGTCAGTAACGGTATTAACTGCCACAGCTCATATAAGGACTCCCACGCTAAATATAATTCATCATCTCCTGCTTCAGTTATCTTATGATTTTTGTTTTATCGTAAGTTCTGTTAACACGCTCAAACGAGATAGTTTTTGTACCAATTTTCAAAGGAACACCGACCTCTTCTCCTGCTTTAAAATACTTATTAATGACTCCTTCATTGGTTATTAACTCGTTCCACTCTGTTTCATCAAACAGCATATTCTGATTCTTTAATCCAGCTACTTTTATTACAGGAGCGAATCCCAAATGTGTACATAATCCAACAAATGCAACTTTACTTTTTGATTTGTTTAAATAAAACACTGATTGATTCACTAGCGGTGCTCATTTAGCATCCTTAGGAAGCTCGTTTGGAGCCATCAACTGCTTTTCTAGAGCTTGCGCTTTCGCATTCTCTTGATTTAGCGAGGCTTTCTATTGTAACACTGCACTGTACACTACAACTGCAAACGCTTTACTCTTCCCATACATGCAACCTGCTATATATACCTACAGCTTGACCTTGAATGTTGTTGGTGACCTTAAAGATACATTATTTGGTGACCTTGACGATATATTATTTGGTGACCTTGAAGATACATTATTTATTGACCTTGACTATACATTGTTGCCATATTGATAACCTTGAGTTCAAGGTCACCAGCATTGTTGCCTCATTGATGACCTTGAAGATACATTGTTGCCATATTGATTACCTTGCGTTCAAGGTCACCAACATTGTTGTCATTTTGATGACCTTGAGAATGCGTTGTTGCCACGCTTAGGTGACAGAGATAGGTTCAAGTTCACCATATGTTAGAGAGAGAGATAGCTTCAAGGTCAAGGTCAGGAGTGGGGGGTGGTGTTTCAGAACTCCCTATGTCTACCTTCTTGCATCGATTACAAAAAATGCTTTTAAATTCAAAATATAAACAATTAAAAACTCACACTGTTAAAACTTCACAGGCTATAAAAAGAAACGATTTTAAAAATATAAAAATTAAATAAAAACAAAAAATTGTGTTGGCTAATCTACAGAGTCGGTCTTGTAGAACTCGTAGACGAAGTGGAACAAAAATGAGCCATGTTTTAAGTATGTAGATTAGTAAATAATAATTGATTTATAGAATAAAGTTCAATATGGCCGGTGTATTCACTATCGATTATCGAAGGACATAAGATTTTTGTAATCTAAAGCAGTGTTAATGGGAACACGATAAGTTTGATCGCCAATAATGACATCTTTTTAATAATTACCCCAGTCAATAACAACTTTTGCAAGAGCTTGCAAACGTATCTCACGATGATTTGTTCTGTCCAAACAATAAATGAAACAGTTATAAATAAGCAATTGCCATCAAGCCATCACCTGATATTTGATTTTCCATGGTTTCCAACTATGCGGATTTGTTGCAATTTTTTGTAAACGTGAATAGTTCAAAAAGTTAACAACGCTGGGAACTGGGAGGGCGCTGGAACTGGATGGTCGTTCTTGTGCGTGTCCAAATAAATGTTTTAGATTTCTTTATTCAAAATTATAAAACTTAAAGAAATACAGATATTACAGGTATAGAGACTAATATACACAGAGAAAGCATCATTATAAAAAAAATCACGTAAATCTGCCCAGAATAACTCACAAACTGTTATAAATATATAGATTGTGTCATGTAAGTTTATCAGCGCGCATTGATTTTTACGTATAAGTTTAGTTTAAGATACGTTGTTTAGCAACCAGTTTGTAAACAAAGTATGCAATGGCGCCATTGCTCTATTTGGAAAGTGGATAATAAATATTCATAAATCATTATCATACAGTGTTGTTGACATTAGCGTGCAATAAAAATTTTATAGCACTAGTTAAATAAAAGTTAAGTAAAACTTTTTCCTAACTTTTTTATTTAACTTTAAATAAAAATTAAGTTAAGTAAAACTGTTTACACGAAAATCAGTATAAAAAGTAGTTATACTGGATTAGTTATACGCCGAATTTTCCAATATTAGGAAAATCGTGTCGCCCCAATTGGGACTCGAACTCACGACCCTCGGTACACGAGTGGTACTCTCATATCATTCGCCTGCCACTGATACAGATAAAAATAATAATTTATTATTATAATGTCAAAAAAAAAGAATTTAATTGTAACTAGAACCTTACTTATATCCAACAATTTTGTAATTTAGTTATGTAAACAAATAACTGACTTCTAATTGTTATGCAATGTCAATGTCTTTTTCTTTGTGTATTACTATATTGTCATAAATGAAATATTTGCTACAGACGGATTTAATTATTAAATGTATTTAAGTATATGCTTCCAACGAGTGTAACTATTCGTCAAGGTGGCATACATGCAATATGAAATGCAAGTCCACTGCTAAAAATAGTCGACACTTTAGTTGTGTTAGGGGGATGTAGCGGGATGACGGTCAATTTTCAATAAACGACTTATTTCTATATAGAAAACGTTTCGGAAATTTTTGTTTTTCCTTCTTCAGATCTCTACAAATATGAGATAATCGACAATAAGTAGGCAGTAAAACCTAAATCCTGATAGTGGAAATGAAAAAATTTGTACGCCACCGGATATTTTAAAATTGATAAACTTAACCCTCTTATATTATTAACCTCTACACTTATAACTATCATTACACGCTCGTTTAATGATATACTAATATATTTCCATAGTTCATGACTTTACACTCACACTGTATATTTTTTAAGTTAATTGTTATATTAAAAGGTCGACAACGTGATCACAATTACATAATATAAAATAAAACAAACCCAAATAGTGACGAATTATGGAAGCAGTACAGGAAATATTTCTTGATATAAAACTAGAACTAAACAGGATCGAACTAAATCTTAAGACGAACAGATGAGAAATAGGTCTTCTAAAACAGATTAAACACAAAATTAAAAACCAGTTACCGAACAAGAGGTGAAAATTAAAGCACTGGAAAAAGAAGAAAAAACTAGTTATCCATGGAATTGAGAGTATTGAACGTGAAGGAGAATCTCAAACTAATGTAAAAATTATGATAATATTAAATAAATTGAAATTCCTGTCAATGCGGAAAAAATGGGTCCAAGATTTGTACTAATTAAACTAGCTAGTTAGAACAAAAAGAGGAAATAATGAATGCGACAAAAAAACTGAAATATACCAAGCCTTTTATAGTGAACACTATCCAGAACGAAGAAAGTATACATTTTGGTTGTTATGGAAGATTTAAAAGCAATAGTATCGTATAAAAAATGAGAATCTAGACAAGATTATGGGACTGCATAGTTTAGGAGTGATGGGAGGTCGAAAATGATGAGTTTTCAGTAGACCTTTGTGCCTCTCATAGTCTAGTAATTGAGAAGCGGTTTTTTCTCACAAGGATATTCATAAAATAACGTGGGTTTCACTGAATTAATCCATTTGAAATGAAATTGACCCGTTATAATTAACAGTAAATGGAAAAGCTCCCTATTAGATATGTGCAATAAGAGGCAATCATTTGAGGAATAATTTAAAAGTACTAGCTGAAGTGAACCACCATTATTATTTATATTGTGCTTGATTATGTTTTCAGAAAAGCTCTAAACAGTGAGATTGGATTATTGTGGATATCTGAGGAATATACGTTTGGCGGACCTGGAGTATACTAATGGCATCTGTCTTATGTCACAGTTTCCAAGATATAAACAAAATCTTGCCAAGATATCACCCAGCAAGCAGCTAAAGTTGATTTAAGAGTTAAAAAAAAAGAAATGCGAATTGGAAAAACTAGTTGAAATACCCTCTACTGTGAAGAACAAGAAATTAAACAAGTACGAGTTTTGTTACTTGGGCTATATTATAACGCAAGATGGTGGAACAGATGCACATGTTGCTTATAACCTAAGGAAGGCCAGACAAGCTTTAAATATATTAAACGCCACGTGGTCGTCTACTCAAATTAGCAAAACTACAACAATAAGAATATTTAACAGTAATCCCCGTCTATGAATGTGAAACATCGAAAACTGGTAAAGCCAAAGAGACACAGAAACTAGCCTTTTGAGAATAGATGCCTTCGACGCTCTGCAGAATGTTCTGCCCAAGAACAATAACTAATAGTACATAAATTATGGAATATGACCAAATAAATACAGATTACACAAGAAATTAACCATCACGAATAAAGTAGGATTAGCCACACATTTAGAAAAAATCAGCAAGATATTTCCAGAAGAGCTTTCGATTGGAATCCAGTGGGGAAAAGACTGACAGATCGAAAAAAGAACACTTGGAGAAGCTCAACTTTTAGTGAAGCACAGGGACATGGCAAATCATGACGTGAAGTATTAACCAGAGACCGAGTGAATTGAAAACGCTTTAATCAACCCTATGCTATATTACAAGCTTCAAGGTTAAGTTAGGTTAGTTACATTTAGATGCGATGTGTTTAGTCTATTAAGTAATATTAACATCTGACATTTTAATGAACATTAGAGGGATTATAAATAAATATTTACAATAATTTTGTGCTCTTCTAAAATTGATAACAACATAAGAAGTATAATGTAGGCAACCGGGGTAACAATTTAATTAATAAAGTACCTACACGATGAAGGTTGTTAAATATGACTTACAGTTAAGGCTCTTGCACACCAAAATATTGGCATATGTTAAGTATATGGGAATATTTCTTTCTCTTTACAGAGTTTCTTTGTGAACTGAAACATTATACTATATTTTTTCATGTATATAATAATAAGTTAAAGCTCTCTATGAGGTATTATTTTAGTTTTCTTTATAAAAAAATAAAAACGTCATAACGTTTTTTACTTTTTTTAGCTTTATTTGTCAAGATAGGATTTTTTTTTTACCGTTGAAGAACACTTTGGATAGTCTAGCTAGGTATGAGCTAATTTTTCTCAAAACTAATATTCTCTCGGATATTTGATATTAAAAAACCTGAAGTCAGTCCAACCCGTCAAACACATTTCTTACAGAAACAACTGCGGAAACATTGCTTAACGACACACTGTACGCTATCTTTTATTATAGCCATCGCACGTATTGTGTGACCTTGATGTGTACATGGTTTGATATACGCTCTTTGTTATTAGCAGCGGTAGTCCGATTATAATCGACAATCCTCGACCTTACCAACTTTAAATTGCCCACAATCGATTTATATGTTGCATATTTTTATGCAGTGGTTATAATATAAAATGTAAACTGCTGAGTTACATTTTCTGTGCGACGATTTACTACTGTTTTAACATTTTTACAAAATAGTTCATTATTTGCGTTATTCGAGATGGAAGCTTGTTTCTTAAATATTATTTTATCCTATGCATTTACATTGATAACCCAACTCGAAAATTTTTAACCAATCAAATTACAGAATTTTTCAAGTTGAGACCAATGAAATTAGTTCATAGTGAAAAACCACTAATGGTTTTTTCTCAGTGAAAAAATGTATGTCAAAATGAAATCTCAAATTTAAATAAATTTGCTCGATGGATTGTCAAGCCGAATTCAACTCGTGGGCTAATTTTTTCTTGCAAGATTTGTCATTTAAGACATCGTAGCTTCGTAGCTGAAATGTCAAATTTTGTCGGAAAAAATTAGACTACTTGTTAAATTATATATGAAAAAAATGAATAAAATAGCATTATGTTAGCCTTGCTGTCCTAGATCATTATTAAATCACAGGTACATTTACTCAGTAATACTATTGTAAATACAGTTTTCCGGGCATAACTCTTATTACGCTAATATCAAAGTTAAGATTTTTACCATAGATTGTCATCATATATTGGTTCATTTAACCGAATATATAAAAAGATCTATCCATGACCATCAAAGATATTGAGGTCCAAAGTTTCCCAAAAATAAAAAAAAACGAGAATTAAAAAATCCATAAATACCAAAATAGTGAAGTTCCAGCTTTCCAATATTTTAAGCATACATTATTCCTAACTATATGCCTTCTGCGAAAAAATGAGCCCTGAGACTTCATCTTTTCCTGGAAATATGTCACCCTAAAAAGCGGAAATTTTGCAAAAAAAGGTGTTAAACTTCCGGCTTAAATTACACCCATAAGGAAGCTTCTTACAAAGCTTATGTTTTGAACAACAAATGTAGTTCGAGGTCTGAACAATACAACGGTTTTTACCAAAAGTCTCTATCAGTGGCTTATTAAGGGGGGTTATCGCCCCCCCCCCACCCAAATCTATTCAATAGTCTAGGTCATCTATGTATTGAAACCGTGGTTTCTCGTAAAAACTGGAAATCTTAGTCCCCCCCCAAAGAAATTCCTAAATTCGCCACTGGTCTCTGTGACCAACCGTTCTTGAGATATCCAGATTTTCGTTTAAATAAAAAATTGCTAGAAAAGTCGTTCACCACGAAACAAATATGGCTGCCATATAACCAAAAAGAATAAAAATAAATTACTAGTGTTTCGAACTACCAATACTTAGATGTGATAACACACAAAAATTTTTTTGAAATGGTCCAGCAACCAGTACTGGACCACTTGCAAACTATTTATGTTTACGAATTTCACCGCATTTACCGATCTGAGCGTCAATTTTTAACCCATAAAAGTTAGTTTTTTGTTTTACCGTTACCATTTTAGTATTTTATATTTACAAGATTTAAAAAGAAATCATTCAAAAAAACTGACAATTTTAAGGTTTGGACTACGTTTGAAGGTCCATGGAAAAAAAGACGAGAATCTCACATTTCAAAATTGGCGAATTAATAGTCCAAATAGATACACGTAAGCATACAAAATTCGAAGTCTGAGACTGTTACCATTCTTAAGAAAAATTATGCTGAAAATCAGGAATATGAACGAAACTATTAAACATTTTGTAAGGGTCATTGTCACGCATTTGCACAAGGGATAGCCAAAACTTTAATTACACAGTGCGACAAATTTCAACTTTTGGTTCATGACATGGGATTTCTCTTCAGGAATGGAAAGATTAGGTGCCAAATAGCAATTCCCCAACGGAAATTTGCTAGGTTTGTTAAAATAAGAGAGTTTTTTAATTTTAAAGTTTGAGAACTATCAGGGTATCGGATTGGCTTGAAAAATTCGGAAAATTACCTAAAAATATAGTTTTCCAGGTGTTTTTGGGCTTGTTTGAAAGGAAATTGAAAGTGGATACAAAAACGAACATATGTGAAATCCTTGAAACACCAGGGGTCGTTTTAAAATGCATTTAAAGCGCTAATTTGAAAGGGGTATGGGGTAGCGAGGTGGCAGAGGGCGTTCCTTTTTCATAAAAGCTTTTCTCCAATTGTCCCCTATTATACCGCAAAATGCCGGACTGAGAGTAATGTTTCTTCGTACAAAAATGAGTCTTTGCATTAAATTCAGAAGTATGAATCCATGTTCTTTATTTTGTTTTAACTTTGTTCAACAAATACAATATTAACTTTACCTCTACTGATCTATTTGCTTCCGTTTGGGCGCTGGTTTCTCATTTTCGCTCTTCTCCCTGATTTGTATGTCTGAGCTGGATGCGTGGACATCATCTTCGCTGTCACTGTTTTCATTCTTGTCTTCGTTCCTTTTTTCTTCGCTATCCTCAGCGTCTCTCTTTAGCCACCAACACAAATCCCCTAACATGGCATTCAATTTTTAGCCTCTCTACCGAATTTCCATAGGCATTGCAACCTAACGGAATCGCTCTCCATGTTCATCAGACTCTGAAAATAACTGCTTCTCAAAGTAGCCAAGGTGACTTAAGGAAATGTATTTTGAGAGACATTGATATCTTCAATTTCTCAAATGTCTGTAACATATCAGCTATCAAGTCACGGCCTTAATGGCATTCCAAACAATCGACTGGTCCTCATTCAGATATTTGTCAAAATCCGAATTTTTCATAAGCTTGCGAATATCACGAAACTTGTATCTTTATAAGTATAAATTTATGCATTTTGAAACTGTAAGGTGAGTAATATCTTTCCGTACACCACTGTAAAATGTCGAATTCAAAACAGTGAAATTGATACCTTCATGTGATATCATCATTTCTTGCATCGTTATCAAGAAATTGGGATTGGACAGTCAGTTTTATGCACCCTTTCATTTTAGCTAATAGTAGCGTAATGATTGTGTTGGGCAACCAGACGTTTATAATGCTTCGTACTTTTATCTTGTACATTTTTCACCATTTTTGACTTTCATACTGTGTTCATCCTGCACATTACACAGACATGTTTGAGCTTGCAGTACGACATGCAATATAAAAAATAAAAATACGTTGAAGATAAAAAATGAATGCTGAAATCTAAATAATAATTTGTTTGTTGTTAAGAGAAATTAAAACAAACGAAAAAGTGAATTTATTCCCCTTCAATTCAAAAAATCATTTTGCTAAAGAAGAAATATTGCTATCAGGCTGAAATTTTGAACTATAATAGAAAACACTAAAAAAAGTTTCTGTGAACTAAAACGCCTTCTGCCCCTCTTTACCCCATCCCCTTTTCAAATTAGAGCTTTAAATTCTTTTTAAAACGACCCCTGGTGATGCAAGAATTTCACTTATGTTTGTTTTTGTCTATCTTTTTTATATATCTACTTTCAATTTCCTTTCAAACAAGCCCAAAAACACCTCGAAAACTATATTTTTAGGTAATTTTCCAAAATTTTTAAGCCAATCCGATACCCTGATAGTTCTCAATCTTTAAAATTGAAAAACTCTTTTATTTTAACTAACCTAGCAAAATGCCGATGGGGAATTGCTATTTGGCACCTAATCTTGCCATTCCTGAAGAGAAATCCCATGTCAAGAAAAGTGTGTCGCACAGTGTTATCAGAGACGTAGAGCAATTCACGTAGAAAACAATGGTATTTATTTGAACACGATAGCTCTAATAGTATAGAAGCTATTAAATTTTCTGTAAATGGCGATTTTGGTCAAAAATTCTGTGCGGAGCCGAAGATGGCCGCCACAATAATACCAAGGCTTGCAAAATTCTTTTTTGCTGTTTTTGAAATGTCAAATGTATTAGAAATATTCTATGCAAAATATAAAAAATATCTCTAAATGTTAATGGGTGATCTACAATGCATTGTCTCAATTATAATTAAACTTTCAACGGTTCAGCAAGATCACAGAGAATATTACGGAAAGTCTACTACAATATTTTGTAGAATCTGTGAATATTTTTTGTTATTATCACCCTGTATTTATCAACGCATACATATTACATTCCCAAATGGGGTATCCTTGAATTTGGAATTAAGAGAATCACACAATAAGACAAACAGAAATGAACGTTACAATTAAAAACAGGTGATGACGTCATCGAACGATTGTACTTATCAAAGCTATCAACATTCATCTCAGATAAAAAAATCTACGCGTTCAAGCACTCAACTGAAACTTTTCTTGTTTCTGTTTTATATCGACCTACTTTTTAGCAGTAACTGACATTAACGCAGAAAAATAGAAAAAGTAATTTTGTTATTTTTTATGAATTAAATTAGGCATAAATGTATAGAGAATTATCTTATGGCAATTAATTATTATTTTGTATTAGTTAGCTAATTGTAGCTCTCATTCGTTTTTAATATTCGCAGGTTATTAAATTTATCTTTGTTATTTCAAATCTCTTTTGCACAATAAAAATAAGATTTCAATAAAAATAATATAAATCCATTAAAAGATAAACAGATAAGTAAGCAACAGTCCCCAGAAGTGTCCTTTTTATATACAAAATAATTTAACAAAATTAATTAGTCATATTTGAGCGGTTGGACGAAAAGACAATTTAATTTATTTAAATTAAATGCTGTTTTTACAAACTTATTAATTATATACATATGTCAATTTATTATTTTTACAAAAAGAAGTCAAGGACTTTTATACCTAAATAATTCTTGAAATTATATTACCTAAGCATTTAAAACTACAGGGTGTCCCATAGCCCCCACACCAGACTTTACCAGCGCATTTCTGATGGCATTTGGAACAAAAAATCTTAATAAAGTTTTTTGATTGAAGAAAGTTCAAATTTTTAATAATTTTGACGGACGTTTTCAGAAAAGTACGTATAGGATTAAATGCAAGCTCTTTAGAAATTGACACCATCAGTAAAAACGTGACATCTGTTGAATTAGCACAAAGATGCAGACGGTGCAAATTCCACTTTGGATGGTGTTGAAAGAACATAAAACGTTCATTAATCCGGGAGATTCCCCTGTACTCTAAGAAACGCAGACAGAAATTACATCATTTTAATACTGACCCATTTAATAATATCAATAAATTTGATTTGTTATTCGTTAATAAACATAATTAAGTAAAGACGATAATTTAATCTATCCATCAATAGGTATTGTTATTTTTTATTTATTATTTATTTTATTGGAAGTAAAATCTAAATACAGTAGTACACAGTTCTTTTAGTAAAATCTTTCTTTTTTATGTTTTGATAGAATGACCTTAATGGATGGTAATTTATTTTGCATAGTATAAAAACAATGCCTAAAAAATAAGTAGATACTGTTATACTATTTTACTAAAAACTGCAGTAAAAGGGATTTGCAAATTGTTAGGTCCTACCTGACCGAGTGTTTACAAACATAATCGTCCAAGCGGCGACCGCAAGATTTTGACTGTCACCGAATATACGGATAATTTATGGAAAATATGGAAGTAGACAGTATAGGTAACACAAGCAAATCCTGGCACGACTGGAGTTAATGGCCTAAGGTTAACTCATCAATATTTCGCGTCCGTTAAATAACATCCAGGCGAAATTTACAGGATTTGTAGAGAAGTACCCGTACTTCAAGAATATCTTTGTCAACCTTACCCCATCCTGGCAGAAGTGCCCAGTTGACCACCCAGAAGAGATGGTTTTGCAGCATCTCCCGTCCGTGATGGAATATCCACTTTGTTTTTTAAATTGAAGGTTAAGCTGCTCAAACAACAAAAAGTTTTTGTCAGCCTGAGCAAAACTTGGTATAAATACCCGGTAGACCGGTATTGTTAAGGTGCTGCAGAACTAGTACTCTTTAAAAAGCACATTTCTACCAAGTTTTGCTCAGACTGACAAAACTTTTTGTTGTTTGGGCAGCTTAACCTTCAATTTAAAAAACAAAGCAAGTGGATATTCCAACACGGACGGAAGATGCTGCAAAACCACCTCTTCGGGGGTGGTCAACTGGGCACTTCTGCCAGGATGTGGTAATGCTGACAATAATATTCTTGAAGTACGGGTATTTTTTACGAATCTTGTAAATTTCACCTGGATGTTAATTAGGCCATTAACTCCAGTCTTGCCAGGATCTGCTTATAGCTCTATAAGAGGTTTTGTGTTACCTATACTGTCTACTGCCACATTTTTCATAAATTATCCGTATGTTCGATGACGGTCAAATCTTGCTGTCGTTGCTTGGACTATAATATCTACTCAAAATAAAAGCTGTCGGCGGGGTTGTTTTGATTTTTTTAGTACTAATGCAGCTGCATCCAATTATTAGTCACAATTCTTAGACATATTTACGGTATTTACAGTGATGATTTTATTGCTTTTTACTAGAAATCGGTACCCTTTATTTATTATATAGTATGTACTTTCTGGGAATAAAATAATATTATTTTAAATAAAAAAAGTAGGAAATAATACAGTACATCATGCCCAAAAAATAACACAACTGGCACATGGTTATCAGTAACCAAAATCTAATAATCAAAACACATAATACTACTAATAGAATACTAAATTACCTTACGGCGAATTTTCGAAAATATCTTATTTAATTTACTGTAAACAAAATTAATACAAAACTATTTTTTTATTCACAGACTTGCTTGTATTACACATAGGGGTTGACGTACCTATTAAAAGAATATGAAATTGTCTTACTTTCTTATCAACAAAAATACCATTTTTGAAACATAATATCAAATACAAGTATGTTTGTTATTTATTTATCTGTTCTTATTCCACGAAACACTTGGCCAAAATAAAGACGGGTTATTACTTTATTATGATAGCTTGCACATTCTCGAAGTAGTATTGTTTATCACCTTGAAGCTTCAACTTTAAAATATGTGTCATGTGCGTTCATACTATTAAATTTGAAAACATTAGTTTGAACTTCGATGCCGTTTTTCTCCAAAAGCATGGTATATAGGAATTTTCTTTCTTTAATGTTTATCTAATAACTGGCAAAGTCTGACTACTTCTTAATGGGACACCCTGTATAATAGAATAGCTACATGCATTCTTCAATACTAACAAAGTTTATCAGTAGGATACATGAAGTGAAATAAACCAGTTTGAGGTACTTTTAGATAAGAAAGTGGACGCCGGTGATTTCCCTAAATGCTTCGTCCAATCAGAGAAATCCATGTATTACTTTCGACTCCATTGGAACGATTGTCTGGCGACAAAAGGAGAGGGGTGTACTCTCTATAAGAGTTTAGCAATGGTCATAACGCGATCAAGACCAGGTAATATGGGTGGCATATCTCGAAATTGTAAATTATTTTTTGCTAGATCAAGCCTTATATTTGTATTTATTTTCTGTTTATTTTATTTTATTCCTTTTGATTTTGCTATTTATTTATTGATTATTATTATTATTTTGATGTGCTAATATTTTAACATTTTGGAAATGAAACATATGTATACAGTGAGCTTTACTTCACAACTTGACACTCCTGTAGCGCTGTTATTTTTAATCCAATCAATTTCAAATTTTTATCAGATACAGAGCCACTTCAAATAAACTTGTGGGTAATTAAAAACCCCATTTATTATCAACCGCCATCAGCTTACTACGGTCGAAGATAAATGCAAAAAATCTAAAAATCATATAGGCCTTGTTTAATCGAAAAAGTCGTTACGCGAATTTGTTCTGGACCACCTGAAAATCCCAAAACCAAAGGTTAAAATCCCAAAAATAATATAATTTTAATTCAATTATAATAATTTATTTAAAATAATTATTTTTCAAGATTTTTTAACCAAAATTTGGATTTATGGTTTTCAGGTGATCCAGAACAAATTCGCGTAGCGATTTTTATGATTAATCTAGGCCTACTATGTTTTTTTCGAGTTTTTGCATTTACTTTTGATCGTAGTATGACGGTGCTTCCTAATAAATAGGATTTGTAATTACACAAAAACCTCTTATGTTCGATCCTAGTAGGCTGGTGGTTTGTAATAAATGGGGTTTTTAATTACACATGAATATCTTTCAAAGCGTTTTATACCTAATACAGATTTGGAATTGATTCATTTATAAATAAAAAATGCAGGGCTATAGAGCTGAAATTTCAAACATTTATTAGTCAAGATTTTTTAACCAGAATTTGGTTTTGGGGTTTCCAAGTGGCCCAGAACTTTCCGTAACGACTTTTCCGATTAAATAAGGCCTAATATATTTTTTCATTTATCTTCGATCGTAATAGGTTGGTGGTTTATAATAAATGTGTTTGCCCATAAATTTATTTTAGGGGGTTCTATACCTGATATTTGGAAATGATTGCATTATAAATAACAAAAATACACGGGTATCAAGCTGTGAAGTAAAACACACTGTATATTGCTGAATAGCTGTTTTCGACTAGATACAGTAGTTTTTCTGTTATATAGTAAACTTGTTGTGATTAAGTTTGTTTTATGTTCATTTATTCTAGTTTTTAGATAACGTCTAGTTTGCCTAATGTAAATAACATTAATTTTATCACATTCTTGACAGACAATTGGGTAAGCAACGTCTTTTGGTGTTGTGATGTTTTAATTTACATACATTTTCGTTGTAAATATTATTGTTGCTAATGCGATTAAATTGTTGTATTTTGTGAGAATTTTTTGCTAATTTGTTTAACAGTTTAAGGGCCGGTATTATAAAACTTTTTACTTCCTAGATAAAATTTACTTTGAGAGTAAATTCATTTGTTCTGTCAATTTCATATGCAAATTGACAGAATAAATTAATTTACTCTCAAAGTAAATTTTATCTAGGAAGTAAAAGTTTTATAATACCGGCCCTTAGTATATAAATTAGTTTATGCACAGATGCATTATAATTAGACTATTATTGATAGATCTATCTAAACATAACTGTCTCTTTATGCCCCAAGGGCCTCTTTATGATCCGACGGGCAATAATGAAACGTCAATTAAATGTCAGAGCTGTATTTGTAGAACTTGATTGGTTCTTAATATAATTTGTAAACTTATCACCAATGAAAATAAGCTGAAATTAAGTATTTTAGATAGTAACTATAGTAACGTACTTCGTATATATGCACATAAGTATACGTACAGCGGCTTGATGTAACCTACGTACTCATTTAATTATATTTTTTACACAATAATAGATTTGAGATAAAAACAATCTGTGCATAAAATAGTGTATGCATTTCGGGCATAATTTGCTTTTATGGCCCTACAGCCTTTTCCTAGCCCTCGGCTGACGCCTCGGGCTAGAAACAACGCTTCTGGCCATAAAAGCTTCTTTATGCCCTTAATACATAAATAACTATTATTGTACATTTTTCCTTTTCTAATTGTGGAATTCTTTTATTTTCTTGTTTGGTACTTACTATATTATTTTTAAATAAGGTTCTATTTGAAAGTGAAGGTGGATTAAGTTATTAAGTTTTTTTTTAATTTAAAGCTATTATCTGATAGACGTAGGACTATGAATTAAATTAATGTTAAATTATGACAATAATAGTAATTGATATAGCGGCATGAAGCTGTATCTTTTTGATATCAAACTATTTTGTTTTTATGATGTTTAAATCCAAAAAGGAGATTTGATTATTCTTATCAAGTTCATGAGTGAATTTTAATTTAGCGTGAAATTAAATATATTTAATTTCACTTCATTTATCATAGATATTATCTAGTGTCGATCTCACTTTTTGGGACAATCATAAAGATACCGTCTCTTCTGCATGTGCGGTGATCTATTTCAGAAGCAGTGTTGAGTAGTAATTGAGTAGAAGTAACTCGTTACTAGCAACCACTTACTCTTTAAGTAACTTGTGAGTAACTCAATTACTTTTCAATTTTCTGTAATTGTAGTGATAACTCGTTATTTTATGTCAGTAACTAAACTACTTTATTTTCCTCTAGGTAATTTCTAAATGTTTAGTTTTGTAAGTAAAATTATAAGATTGACGTTTTACAAAATAATAATAATCTGCTAAATTGTAAATAGCCCTTTAAATGAATGAGGTTTTTAAAATGACAAACATACAGTTGCACTAAAAGTTTACAGCTACACACTCTCATGTTTAAATTGAAAGTAGGTATTAGAGCTATGTGGGTATACAGTATAAACACTTATAAATCAATAAATGACAACCAAAACTAGTTAATTTTTGTGCATAGCTCAACGAATGGTATATTTATTTATGAATGAATATTTACTACAGCATGCGCATCCTGCACAACTTTTAGTTATTAAAAATCCCAATTTTCAAGAAAAAGTTTTTCGATGTCTTCCTTGAGGATGTTCTGAGAAAATTATTCAAATAAGATTTCCATGCAGATAACAGCCTTATGTACTTATTTTGACTGTTAAAGGATGAAATGGATCAGGCAATGTAATTGTAAATCGTATTAATGAAAGAAAGAAAGCAATACTTATGAGAAGAAGTTTCTTTTACAGTTTTTATGCTTAGAGGTTTTGACATGTTTAAGTAGGCAAAAGAGAACCCCGCTTATTAACAAAGGTGAAAACCTAACAATGATGATTCATTGAATACCAATTCAATACATTTTTATTTTTTGTTAGAATTTGTAAATTGCAATAGGTACAAAGAAAACTCGTAACAGCACACACTTTAAATTCGTCACTCGACCTGTGCGTTTATTTTGCTTTGCTTTTCTGTTTAACTCGAATATTATTAATAAAAATGAATTAAAGGAAATGTGGACTAAAAAAGTTAACTTCAATTTCACAAGTTACTCTATGATAACTACTCAGCTACTTTTAGTTCTCTGCAACTTGGTAACGTATTCAGTTAGTTTTTTGTAAAGTAACGAAATAACTTAGTTAGTTACTGTTTCTTAGTAACTTACTCGACACTGTGCAGAAGTTATAAGTCTGGTAAAACTATTCTAATATGAATGGTTTCTCTCTTACATGTGCCGTCAATTATTGTCTGTCACTTTGGCTAAAATGTGACAGATTTATCCGATTATATAGCCAGGGTTGCCAGATTGCCCCGCGTTTAATGCTTCTGTCCCGCGATATAACCAAATTGTCCCGCAAAGCAATTGTTCTTGTACATATATAGGTATCTGTTGGATGTTCATTTTGTGAAACCAATGCGTAGTATTTAGTTAACAGATAGATGATATAGGTGTATGCGGGTTATAGAAAAAAACGACTAAACATACTTCTATCGCAGTATCATATAACAGTAGCCATCTCTATTTGTAGCATTTCTCGTCCTGTTTAATTATCTCTTTTTAGGTTGGACTTTCTTTGTTATGCAGTAGACGACTTGATTGGGTGGTGAGCCGGAACACACGACCAAATGACCATTTTAGTTGGAGATATTTTTTAAAAGGTGTTGATGTGCAGGATCGGCGCGCAACAGCTTACAAATACGGGCGCTTCCTCTGCTGCTGTAGTCACACCGATGTTTTGTGACTTAATGACTGACAAAGCAAACTCCCACCATTCAATCTACGTAAATTTCGATGTCGTAATTCAAAACTTTGTAACTTTTTAACGAAAACTTAATACTGATTCCGAATATGTAAATCATTTTTGAAACAAACGCCTCTAAACCTCCAAGATTGGTTGCTACCAATATAACGTTGAAATTCACAACCCATTGTTTGTTTGATGGTCACTGTTTAAAACCACGCTTCTCCGTTCGTTTGGTTGTCACTGGTTACCCCTTTCCCTCTGTTTATCGTAAAGTCATACCTTCGCGGTTAAGCGCTTTCTCGATAGTGCCGTTGATAGAACAAAATGTCTGGCTTTGGCATTAGAAGTTGAATGTGTGAGATAAATTAGAAATTGGTTTTGGATATATTTCGCTTTAGCGGAGAAAATCCCGCATTCAACAAAATGATCATTTGATTATTTATATGTGATCAATCGTCAAATTAGACGGATTACGTTCTAGTGTTAACCATTTAGGTAAACTCTTTTTATTTTCCAATGTGCTAAAATCTCATAAAAGCTTTTTCTACTTTAGGTAACATTTTCCCTATCAGTTACCTCGAAGAAATCGTGTACTAAAAGACCTTTCAGTTTATAGAAAGGTAAAAATTGGTTCAAATATTTAAAATTAATACGATATACAGGGTGATTTATTTGTAGGTCTTTTGTTCTTGGGGTTTCATTGCTCGTTGTGTTTAGTTTTTCCTGCTCCTGCCCCGTTGACTGTGGGTTTAATTAGAAGGTCCTTCCCTTTGGGTCCGTGCCTGCATATATACGTACAGGGTCGAAACAAGACAAGAATATACCGGGGTATATGTACAAGAATAAGGGTGAAGCGAAAACCCCTAAGCAAGGCTTTAAAATTGTATTGTAACAGCCGTGGGTCTTCGAATGGTGGGATGTTTGTCTGAAATTGTATGTATGTATTTTGTGTCATTTTATTTATGTTTATATATATTTATTAAACGTTTATACAATTTATTCATGCATGTTAGTTTTAAGAACTAGTTAACACGAGATCTCGAGTAGAGAATTTGTCCTAGGGTAGTTTTTAAGCTTTACAAACAGCTGTGATACAAATCACCATTCCATTTTTTATTAGACATTGAAATTCTTGATCAGTATAATAATTACCGTTTACAATTACATTAGATAATTACAATTACTTTAAATAATTACAATAAAGCCCTACTTAGAAAGTTTACATTTCACTACGTTTGTGTTTTATTTATTTATTGTGTGGTTTTAATATTGCTTTCCAGCTCGTCAACTATGAGTGTACATATATGCACTGTACGACCAAAATTGTGGAAGTTGCCTATATCTTAGTAAAAGATCTATTTCTTCGTTTATCTAAAGTTTGAAGCTTTAGTAACAAGCATTCTTTTAAAACGAAGTGGCGCTTGTTTTTTATCTTGTATATCTTGTATTACCCCGCCCCTCTCCGACTTATGGGGGTTAGTCGGCAAAAACTAAAGCAGTGTTATTTAGGTCAAGCTGATACTTCCAGCACAGCTATATTTTGGTAGGTTAGGTATTTATATATATAAAAGTAGCCTTTGTGATTCTGTAGGCTATACCAACTTAACTTCCACAAAAATCAGACTAGCGAATCAAAACGCTATGCAAAAGCAAATTCAATTTTTCCAACCTAACCTAAACTAAACCTAATCTAACCTAACCTAACTTAACCTAAACCTAATCTAACCTAACCTAACCTAAACCTAATCTGACCTAACTAAATTGAACAATTGTAAATTATACAATTTGGTAATCATAGAAACTTAACTTAAGATAAGAACTTAATATAACATAATAATAGAACATAAGAACTTAATATAATTGTTATTCATTGTCATGGAGATTAAGCAATGTTTTACTTTTGATCTCCAAATTTGGAGCCTTTGCCCCGTTCGTGCCAAAAAGGATTTGCATATTCAAAATCAGAATAAAATTTCCGTTAAAATATAACATCAGTTTGGTCAAAAAATGCCATTTTTGCCATTTGGATATTAGAAATCACAAAAGAAAAATTAGTAATCGCTAATACTTCTACTGACATAGAGTCACTACATCTAGTCACCTATGATGTGCTGGTCGATCAGACTACAGCAAAACGCCGCCATATTGGGGCAGAGAAGAGTGATTTTTAATAATGGACAAATTAAAACCACGTTTTACTTATTTGACATATTAGAAGTTTGATCTTTCAGAGTAAGAAAAACCTTTTAAAGTAAACGTGGATTTGATTAAATGAAATCAGATACAAATAATGAACAATTTTGTACTTCTTTTGCCCTTAATATGACGGCGAAGTTACTCTGATCGACCAGCACGGTCTAGGTGACTAGATGTAGTGACTCTACACTGACATAGAGTCAACAATAACTGCCGTTAACAATAGCTACAGATCAGATAATTAAGATTGTTTTGGCAGTTTAACATTATCTATTCTTATTAAGAGAGATATAACTAAGATATGTGGAAAATATTGAATAATTTAAACTTTGTGATGTGTAGTGACATTAGTGTGCCTGGTACCGTATTCTTGAACTCACACGAACAAGTTTCGCATACGAGATGGCGTAATTTTTACGTCATAAAGTTCAACTTAACCAATCAAATGTTGGAAGGTAATAGAAAATTACGTCATCTCGTATGCGAAAATTGTTCGTAGGAGTTCAAGAATACGGACCCCTGTGCGGAAACTATTCATATCGCACGCAAACGTCATTTGTCAATTGTTTTTGAGAATGATTGATATTGCCAACTTTCAAGCCTACCGTGCGATATTGTTAGGTTTGCTATATGGTTGTAAGAAAAATGTTTTTCGATAGTGTTGAAGTCGCTTTGCATACTACAGTCAGACCATATCCCCAACACGTTACTCATATTCACGGTGGAGAATGCAAATTAATAGTTCGAAACCGCTATTAATTTATTTTTATTCCTTTTGGTATAAATATGGCAGCCATATTTGTTTCACGTCGTTTTCTACAGTTTTTTTATGTAAACGAAAATTTTAATATCTTCAGAACGGTTAGTCGTAGAGACCTGTGGTAAAAACCGTTGTGTTGTTCACGCTTCGAACTACATTTCTTGTTCTAAATACAAGCTTTAGAAGATGCTTCTATATCCCTCAAGTACTATCGTGTTTTCAAGTAACGTATATACTATCATGGGGTGTTCGAACATCCCACTATCTATAGTGAGTTTTTTTTTGATAATAGATGTTTTTTCATAGTTTTTTGTTTTTAGGTAATAAAACTAGTCTTTAGCTTACTACTGACGTTAAAAAAGCAAAGATTCGATTGAAACGAAAAAGAAAATTCAAGACACATAAAAATATACATTTTTTTAATAAAAATACATGTGTACATAAAAAATGTTTGAAACTAAAAATATGCTTTTCGTGGACTAATTTTTTGTTGCATGGTGCCCGAAGGTGTGACTTCATTTCCTGATAAAGAAAAATGGCATTATTATCAAATATAAAAATTGTCTGTTGACATTTTTGGGTGTTTTACCGCCTTACACCTATTGTTTTTCAAAAACTGTAAAAAACAGCAAATCGTGATTTGAAACATGTTAAAGGCTTTGTTCTTGTAAAAGAATACCTAGAAGCTGAAGAGCGCGAGTTTAATAATTTAAAAGATATAAAGCAAAACATGGTGCTTGGGGTGCCGAAACACCCTACGATAGTACTTGAGGGTTATGGATGCAATTTAAGCCCGAAGTTTAACACCTTTTTTTGCAAAATTTGTATGGTGCCACATTTCCAGTAAAAGTAAACTCTTATGGATCATTTTTTCTAAGAAGGTACAAAATTAGGAGTAGTTTATGTTTAAAAAACTTGAGATCTAAAACTTAACTGTTTTGGTATTTATGGGCTTTTGAAGTTCTTGTTGTCTTCATTTTTGGGCAATTTTTGACTTCAACATCTTTGATGGGCATAGACGGACGTTTTGTATATTAGGTGCAAATGGAGCAATACATGATGGTAAACTGTGGTAAAAATCTTAACTCTGATAGTTATTAGCGCGAGAACAGAGTTATGCTCTTTACACAGATTTGGAGGAAAATCGATCACGCTAGAAAATACAAGGAAACAGCACCCTTTTATTTTATTAATGACTTTAGTAACACTGCCGGGACTCTCCCAAAGCAATGTTAGCACTTGAATAAAGTACATTTTTCTACTTCTATTAAATCGTACATTAATTATAAATGGGTTTCTTAATAAGTAATAGTATTCATTACCCACAGGCTGTGAGTAATAATTTATTATCCACGAGCTGTGACCAATCACAAAAAGCTACGTCTACAAAAGCACAAGTTCATTTATTTAACCCAAACGCTTTGGGTTCATAGATGAGAGAGAAGAGCACGTGCGTTGATTGCACAAACGAGCCAGTTCCGTGCATGCCGAGTCGCTGTGCGACATTCAAATGTTTTAGTGGTTTTGTTTTAAATGGTTTTAACAACAATACTTACGTAGGTGGTGTTGGTTTTAGTAATTTGATTATGATAGTTACAATCCTCGAGTCTGTTGACATTTTCTAATAAATAAAAAGAATTAAAAACGAGTTCTGATGAAAGCGATGATAACACAGCCCAACAAAATAAAATTTTTACTTGGTGCCGGAAAAGTAAGAACTGATTTTGAATATTTTTTTTGAATGTGCTGATTCCAAAAATACCTGGCTTTTTTTCGTAGCAGCTCTAGTTTTTGAGATACGTGCTAATTGATATTAGTTCTGATAAAACGCAAAAATATTAAAAATAGTAATATCTTTAGAGGCCAAAAGTGAAATTTCATACCTAAATAATTAAAATCTAATGAGCTAGTTTGAGTTACTTGGTATTATTCATTAGTGTAAAACCCAACATTCTTATAGTTACCCCCATCAAAACCTAACTAACACGCAGCTATATTAACTCGTATCTCTGCTTTACGAAGTACATTTACCTATTTAGTTTACGTAGGTGAAGTTGTGGTATCAGTTTGTATTGTTCAGTGATAAAACATTTAATTAAAACCATGGCATTCAGAAGCAAACGTAGTTGTGTGAATCATCCAGACGTTTTTTGCTATGTATGTGGCGAGTACACTTTTAAAGAAAGTAGAAAACCTATTTCTGGCTTTGTGAAAAGAAGTTATCTGGCCTATTTTGGTGTTCACTTGGGAGACCAAGATAAATCTTGGGCTCCACATTTCGTATGTAAAACATGTGTTGAACATTTGCGTCAGTGGACAATTGGAAAGAGAAAATGCCTAAAGTTTGAAGTACCAATGGTTTGGAGAGAACCAAGAAACCATCACGATGACTGCTATTTTTGTCTCGTAAATATCAATGGAATCAATCGGAACAATAGACAAAAATGGACATATCCTGATCTAGATTCAGCAAAGAGGCCTGTACTGCATAGTGAAGAAATACCCATTCCATCATTCAGCAGTCTGCCTACTCTCCCGGAAGATGATGCAGAACTACCCACGTTTGATGAAATACAATGTATGGAATCAGAAAACGACAGTGATTTTGAAGCAGATTTAGCAAGTCCCGAACGTTTCAATCAACAAGAACTGAACGATCACGCTAGAGACCTGGATCTTTCAAAGGAATCTTCTGAATTACTCGCTTCCAGATTAAATGAGAAGAATCTACTTCAGGCAGGTACCAATATTACATTTTATCGTAAAAGAGATAAGGATCTGCTGCCCTTTTACTCTGAGGAAAATAACCTGGTATTCTGTAACGATATAAGAGGACTCACAAAAAATGGGTTTGTCGGAATACACACCAGACGAATGGCGCCTTTTTATAGACAGTTCAAGACTTAGTTTATACAATATACAGTATCTCAAAAACTAGATCTGATAGACCAACTTGAGGACAGTTTTGGATTCTGCACCCAAAACTTACATAGAAACAGTTACAAAAACCCTGGCACCAAAATGTGTGTTGGGCTGTGTAATTATACACCACCAGAGATTTTACAAGCGGTCAAAGAAACATGGTATATTTACTGCCGGAAAAAATAAAAAAAAATACGAAGTGAGTACAAGGCCTTTATGGATTGGTGAAGCTTTACAAATGTCAACTCATTCTCTGAGAACGTTCTGTTAGTTTATTTTGGAGAATTATCAGAGATATACAAATCTTCATCATTATGAGCGATTTATTCTACATTGCAAAGCACACTAAACATAAATAATAACATCATGTAGAAAATGATTCAAAACTACACATTTATTATAATTTAACAATTAATTCGCCAATTAATTATTTTTTGTGAATTTTCTTGATTTATTTCATGATTAATAGTCATTATTATACGCTCGTTGGACAATATACTATTACTCAGTAGTAATCGAGATAGTTTACAGTTTTCAACTGGGCATAACTCTCCGCATGTTATTATCAAAGTTAAGTTTTTTTACCACAGTTGTGTACATATAATTGTGTACATATGATTTATTGCTTCATTTGCCCTAAATAAAAAAATAAAAAAATTCATGCATGCCCATCACAGATATTAAGGTTCAAAGTTGTCCAAAAATGAAGAAAACGATAATTTTAAAAGCTCATAAATACCAAATTAAAGATATTTTAGATTTCAAATATTTTAAACATAAGCTATTTCTGTGGACCTTCTTAGAAAAAAATAAGTCCTGAGACTTGTAATGTGCAGAAAATGTGCAGAAGATTCAATTTATAAATTTAGATATGCATTGAATAATCCTATTCCGGCGCTGTGTATAGTGAGATATTTCGTTTGGATATTTCATTTTGATAATTCTCCTAAGTCGATGTCGAATCAACAAAATAATATATATGAATCTAGTTTAATGTGTCTAGGCGACAGATTTTATTGCTCGGTACTTTTGTAGATCTGATAAGCCTTTTTTAAAATATTTAATATGATTCGAATTTCGGTATGTTTTGCATTGGTTAAAAATGTCAATAGTTTGGTTTGTTTGGACCGTTTAAAAAAACTCCTCTCTTAAATAAATAAAGTTCATATAATTTTTGCATCCCAGTAGCCCAGTCTACCAGTAGCTCTCCGAGCTAAAGTTAGAGGCCATTTTTCTCAACACTCGTGTCGGCCACTGAGCCAACGTGGTTGTCTGTCCTTAATTCGTACAATTAATATAAAAGTTCTATAAATCTACGTACTGAATCGGTACAACTTATTGAGAATAAAGTTTAATGTTAAAGTTCTCTCATTTGCACACTACATTGGCTTAAAGAATCAGCGTAAAGCTAGTAAATAGTGAATTCATGTTAAATCGGCGCGTTTTAATAATAATTATATAACGCGTTATGTTATATAAGAACACGTCAATAATACATTCAAGCAACATTCTAGTTAGTTTTACGTACCGATCAGTCTGAAGTTATTATAGTTTTTAGTATTGTAAAAGTTCAGATCTACAACAAATCTAGTCCGTATAGAAAATGTATTCAAAGTGTAAAGTCTATCGTTCAATGTGAAAAATAGTTCAATATTCAAGGTGTATTTCGCGCAACTGCAGTTTCAGTCAGAAGTTCTTTATGTGAATTGTGGTGTTATGGTCTGTAGTTTATTGACTTGGGCCATAGTTCTGGTTAAGTCTTAGTGAAAATTACGAATTGTACAGGATAACTGTTTATAGTATTACGATCATGTATGTTTAGGGTCATTTAGGTTACGATCATTTATGTTTTAAAATTGTTAAACTGAGATTGTCTTTGGTATTTAATAAATTTCAAAATGATTTAAGCTTGATTAGGTTTTTGTATAAATTTTATTCTGTGGGGATCCCGAAATCTAACGCCCATTTTGTAGTTAGGAATTTTTTGGTTAATGTAAGAAACGATAATTTTTATGTACTTAATCCATGGTCGTTTCTTTGTTTTCAATATAACCTCGAACTTAATTACCGTTTATATTGTTCGGCTCAACAAATTGCTGATGTTTATTTTATTATCAAAAATTATGTAGTGTTAACAAAGATTTTTGATCAGATCAATTTAATGTCAAGTTTAAAAGGGAGGTTATTTCCCAAACTGTTGCCTTTATTAAAAAATTATATAACATTTATTCAGTTTGGTGGCGCCCTCTATTTTTTATTTATTCCTGAATCTATTATCTAATCAGAAGCATTGTCATTAACTCGCCTGAGTATAATTTGATTGAATAAGATGACTCTGCCGGAGCATTAAGATCTTTAGTAAGTATAATAACGTATTATGCATGTACGGTGTTGTTTGATTATGGGTATCGCTTTGAATTAATTCCTTGTTTAAGTAAAAGTGTGAGTCACAATTGACGCCTATTTGTGGTGCTGACTTTTGAGTGAGTTATAAGGTCAACACATCCAATTTACAAAGAATTCTAGATCCTGGAATACATTAAGTTCCATTAATATTTTGTCACAATCATTAATACATTGGAGAGAAAAAGATTTTTAAAGTCTTACTTTTTGCTAAGCAGGTAGATCAATAACCGCTACAGAATTAATACGGCTATAACAAATAAAATAGTTTCAATAAGCTATTGATATTACAATGCAAAATGCATTGACCAATAATTTGGTGCATGTTTAATCATTGTTAAGTTTTTCAGAGACTTAAAAATTTTTGTTTTACTTTATCTAATGTGATTTCATAATATATAGATCTCCAGACTTTTTTTCACCAATGATGCGAAGCACATTTGCAATTTTTGTCTTCTCAGATGGTTGTTTGAAATCAGTGTTTTTCAAGTTTTTTGCATCTGCGTTGACAATAAGAGAATTACTTCGTGGACCGCTAAGACAGTAATAAAAACCATTATTTAGTATCGTAGTATTTTCTGTATTAGTTTTTAAATCTAATAGGTAGTATGAAATGGAAACTCTATTAACTAAATTCTATCTAATAAAATAAACGTATGTATATAAAAAGTATTTGCGATAAAATTTATTAACTTTATTATCAACAAACTATTTTTATATGTAAATATACAATTTTTTCTTCAAACGTAAAATAATTAGGTCATAATTTGACTGAGGTGGCTGGGAAAAATGCAACTTCTCCGCCGGCGACAGTTTTACTTTTCCTTTTGCCTCCATGGAAGGAAAAGTTGAACAATTTATATCTGTCAAAACGTTTTTTTGTATAACAATCGAAACTACTCGCATTTATTAATCGCCTACTACATTTCTAGTATTGTATGCATAAATCAAACCCAGAACCGAGTATCAAAAGCACAAAAACATGGCAGCTTTATAATACATATTTTAAAGCGTTTGAAGAAAAAATAGCATATTTAATTTGGAGAAGTGACTTTTCATGCTTTTCAAACTCAGGCGCGCCATGAAAAGTCATACTTCTCCTCCGCATAAAATAATATACTATTGTTTTGAAATAATATTTCAACTTGCATAAAAACGTACAATAATGGATTACTGCTAATTCCAGAAAAACATTTTATCTGCGACCACTACAGAAAAATACACATTTCGCACAGTCTAGTAAGCATGAAAATGAATCATTGCTCACAATCACTAAACTGAACGAAAATGACCGTGCGAAATGATATTGCACAATTAGTAGTTCTATTAAGACGCCATAGAGGTCAGCACATGCAACATTATAATATTATTAATTATTTGAAATATAAAAGTTATAAATTTTAGATAAAGGTTAATTTATTTTGTTTATTTAATGTTTTACATTAATAGTATATTAAAATACAAGTTCGAGAAAGCATCGATTCAAGCACGCGTTTGGAATTCCAACACGAGCCGCGTAGCGGCGAGTGGAGGAACAAACAAGTGCTGGAAGAGCTTTCTGAACGAGTGTTTTATACTATTTTTTCTATTTTACGCCTCTTAATTCCTTTTTACAGAAAAGAAATAAAAATTTGAAATTTAGGGAATTTTGTTAAGGTTGGGTACAATGATTTAGTATTATTTAAGAAGGCTGTGGAAAATTCAATTTGAATTGTCATAATTTTTTCTTGAAAATGAGTTCTGAAGATTTTTCATGTACTCCGCCCGAAATTCGAGCAAGTGCGGCCAATGTTGTTACCAATTTATTGCCAGAGAAGTCCAGATCGCAATATGAAAAACAGTTTTATCAATTTTTAGAATGGTGCAATGGAAAAAATGTTGGAAATATATCAGAGAATGTGTTACTGGCCTATTTTGATGAGCAAAGTAAAAAATACAAACCATCTACTTTGTGGAGCACCTATTCAAAACTTAAATCGTGTCTTGATATATACAGGAATGTCGACATATCAAAATATGTTAAACTGCAAGCGTTTTTGAAACGAATGTCTACAGGTTATCAGCCAAAAAAATCAAAAATATTGGAAGAGAGCGACATTAACAAATTCATTAAAGAAGCAGATAATAAATTGTACCTGGCGATGAAAGTGGGTGTAAATTTTATTTATTTTGTAACTGTGTACAAACAATATAATTTTAGGTTATATTAATAATGGGTTATAGCGGCGCGTGTAGGCGCGAAGAATTGACAAACATGTCCATCGATGACGTTGAATATAGACCTCACTCAGTTACTGTAGCAGTTCCTAAAACAAAAAACAATGTACCAAGACAGTTTATGATAACCAACCCAGACTGGGTTGATTTAATTGCAAAATACGCAGCCTTGAGACCGAAAATTGTTACACATAAACGTTTCTTCTTAACATATCGTGGTGGTCACTGTGTAAATAGTCCCATTGGGATTAATACTATTGGGAAAATTTCAAGAAATATTGCTGAATTTCTTCATTTACCAAATCCAGAACTCTTCACTGGACATTGCTTCCGAAGATCGAGTGCAACACAGTTGGCTAACCAAGGCGGTGATTTACTAACTATAAAACGACATGGAGGATGGAAATCATCTGCTGTTGCAGAGGGTTATATTGATGCATCTTTGAAGAAAAAGATTGAAGTTGCACAAATGCTTGGTCATCAAACTGTATTGCACTTACCTGATTGTTCTAACCATGACACAGTAAACAACCTTAATTTGGAATTACCTGGATGTTCTCACCATACGGACGACGCTGAAAATAATATTACTGTATCAGATAGTAATTCTTTCTCTCATAATATTGTGTCAAACCAAAATTTACCTGGTATTACTTTAACGTCACATGACACTTCCAATGTTTCAGTTAATGTCTACAACAATTGTGTTTTTCACGGTAATAAAAATTGAAGTTATGATACCTACCCTTTTTCGTTTATTGCAATTTGACAAGTAGCAAGGTACAGGATAGCCTGATCGCTATTTTTATATTCTTCATACCGCCTGCTGGTGTCTAACAAGTTCACGGTACTTTCCGTTGTGACAGTTCTGTTAACGTTGATAATAATTGTCCATGATAATCGAAGCTGATTTATTAAAAACACATTTTGTTTCCATTCCCATTCACGATTTGACATTTGACGTTGACGTAAACGTCAAATTAAAATTTGGAAAAACTGCAATGTCGCCAACACCAGAAAAATAAAATACACTAGCTTAGTAAAGCATCCAAAATTCTCAGTAACGAACCCAAACCGGTGCTTTACTGGGTCTAGTAACGACGTAAAATAGAAAAACTATATTTTGAATGCAAATCCATCTGGAAAAATTATCACTCCGGTGGAGAATCGAACTCTGGACCGCCTGCTTACTAAGCCAGATCTCCTACCGTTGACATATCGAAGCAACTTGCTGTAATTTAGTTATTACTATTATATAAAGCTATTATAAAATTGTTATTGAATTAAAGCAATATTGTTTAGTTTTTTACATTATTATATAATTGTTAATATAATATTATTTATTATTATTGTTAAATTACACTAAAAACTATGAAAGCTTTTATAATTTGCTACATAATTCACAAGCTACAGTTTCACAGCTACATAATAAGTGCAATCGCGCTGGGTACACTTAAAGCTATCTTTCGTTGCCACTCACAATATCTGCGATGTCAGAATGTGTTTTGAATTCGCAGCAAAGGGGTTAATAACCTTGACAATTGAATTGGGATTGTTTATAAAAAGTTATTTTGGAAAACGAGTACATACGTATGATTGTTTAGCTGTACTAAATAGTAGATTGACTGAAATTATACAGATTGTAAACGTATTATTACTATTGTCTTTAAGAATTTAATATTTACTTTTGTTGTTTTCAAAACTCTAGATTTATCATGGGTGAATCCGATGATGGGACAACGTGTAGTGTACACTTGTACACCTCCAAATATCGTGGAAGAAGAGATGTAATGTGAGCACATTACATCTCTTTCCCATAGGACAGCGAGCGCACTTACTGACCGAGATGAACCTCACTTTAATTCTCCTTCAATTGTATAGGTCAGACAGCGGAAAACCAGCACCATATCAGACGCTGACGTCAGGTAAGAATCAAATCCACCCACACCGGATCCTCATGTTAGCAGAGCTTCCTCCGCAATGTTTTATAGTCATCGTCAAGAAACACTTCAGTGTAACTCTACCACACATTATATTCTGACTGCGTCGTCCGTTACCCAGGCAAACCTGGGATTGGGTAGAGAACCGCCAGTGTGATATAAACATGTTTGATTTATTGTATTTTATATGTGATATATTTATTACCCTGTACTTATTTTTCATTATTGCTTGTCTAGGCATCTAGGTACGTGTCACTGCAGCTGATATGAACACTAACATCCTACAAGAAAAGGATTTATGTCAACGAGAGATTTATGGTTTTAACTGTTTCTAAATACCTTGTATATATATTGTTTAGTTTAATCAAAAACTTATTGTAATGGAACCAAATAATAATAATTTGATCACTGATTGAACTTGAAGCGATGACGTGTTTAATCTGGGCTAGCATATTTTCAAGGAGGTTTTTACAAAACTAGAAATTTGTCTGTCAGGTTAAATACGTCTCTTCTCGCGCAAGGTTAAAAATAAATTAATAAAATGCTACAATCATATTAACTGTCCTTTTATTTGTGTTTATCTCTCTTCTTCCGTCCTTATAAAGCAAATCAATCGTCATCAGTTTGTGGTCACATGTTGTATAAAGTAATCACAAAGTAGAATCAAATTTGTTCTTTTTGTACTATATTTTCAAACATAAAATTTGTCATTTGTAAGGTTGGTAGTGCTTTACCAACTTCCTTTTGTGAAATATTTAAAATCACACGGTAACCGACCCTGTGACATTACACAGTCACATGCGCATGCATTATATCAATTATATGTAACAAATTCTTGAATTACTTGAGCTGATACTTAATTGCATACTTTTTCCTTAACCCTTTCGCCCTCTTATCATTGTTTTATTCTTTATAGTTTATTTTCTATAATTATACTGATACTTGAAGAGATGCATAGTGCAAGGTCCTCATACCTTAATATAGTTATTTTTTCCAACAACTTAATATAAAGTATTTGCTGTTGGTTTGATTTTTAAATAAACATTTTAGTTGTGTAATTATCGTCAAAATTTGAAACAAACTTAATAAATTATGCTCTTTCTAATTTAACACAAAAACCTAAGAGGATCATTTCATAGACAACTCTAGAGATAAAAATAAATAAATTGCCTTATGCAGACTTTCAGAAATAGAAGCTGGGCCACAAAAATTACAGCGATTGGTTCTTTTACTTTTAAGATTTATTATCTACCACTTCCTGAATAAATCAATCCTGAAAGAGTTCAAAAAGTAAATAGACATTCAATAGCTGCAAACATTTATTTTTAACAAAATACAACTAAAGATACTTCAAAATAAAAGAAATCACTGCTGAATATTTAACAATAGATTTTTTAGCAGGATATTTTTCATTCACTTATTTATTTCCGTTGACCCAGACTCTTAACCCATTATAACAGCTATGTATGAGTAGTATAACGAGGCGTACAAATTAAATCTAAAGTATAATTTGATAAAGTAAAAATTCTCAAGTTAAGTCATTCAACGGAACTAACATTTTTACAAAAGAATTGAAGATGACAGAGTGTATAGTAATTTAGCATCTATTTTCTACATTCGGTTATAAAGAATACTCGAATAAATCTTTCCCGTATATGACAAAAGAGCTACTGTGATTTTCCTCTTTACAAACTGTATGTATGAATGCATATATAATTAAACAGTCAGTTTGACTTCTTGGTAATCACAATAATGTTAAAATTACATCTTTGTAGGCTTCTTTTGATAGATATAACAGTATTTTTCAATTATTCTACTATTCTAAAATTCACAAAACTCATTCATGTTTACGTTTAAAAATCCTGCAAAGTCGACGTACTAAGCTCGTCTTTTGATTAATTTAATTTTAATTGCATCGTTTATGTTTTAATTTTAAATAGTTAGTTATGTATAGGTATTTCTTGAGGTTATATAGACGAAAAATCATTATTCACTTATCGTGAAATAAATTGAATAGGTTCTCATTCAGTATTCAGCTGTTGTTATGCTGGCCTCCTCAATTTAATTTTGAATCAGCATGTCAAAGAGCCATCAACTGCATATAAGAACTCCAGTCTGGTAAAATTTTCTGTAACTGGATAGATTGTATATTAATTTTCTTTCATAATAATGTAATATTCTTCCAGCTTTATTAAAATTTGTGAAACTGTCGTTTTGTATCAAATTCTTTGGCTTATTCCAGATTTGGCTCATCTATTTTACTCCATATCCTAATTAAAAATCCGAATTTCTATACCTTTTACAGTATGATTTCACATATGTGAAATATGTGTTCATATTAACGAAAACTTCACACAAATGAAAACAGAATTCATAATAACGAAAATTAATATATCACTAGTGAAATCCGAATTTGCAATAATGAAAGCAAAATTTGCACCTTTGAAAACCAATTTCATCTAAACGAAAACAGATTTCAACTTGTATTTTATAAGTAAATAATAACATTAAAAATAATATTGATCTAACGAGATTTTTATAAACAAAAATAGGTTTGGGTTTAATTCAATTTCAATAATTGATTGATTGTCACAATGATGCAGGATGCATCATAAAATACCGTTCGACATGTTAAATCTCTTAAATTGCAACAATGGCAATATCTTCCAAGCCATTCTCCAAAATTTAGAAATGACTGGTGCCTGGTTGTTACATATTCCATGCATTCTGCCTTGTATTTGATAGTTTGGCAAATATTTTAATGTTTTCTCTAAGCACACATTTGCATAAAGAGATGCGTTATCAATAATGAATTTTGGATGTTGCAGCATGCATTCAGTAGCACATATTTCTATTAAGTCCCTCAGCCATATTTCGCAATGATCCGTTCTGTAAGGATCTAATGCCAAAATCTGTGTGGAACTCATTGCTCCAATGCAGTATAACAAAGAACGTAATTTTTCTTTACTGGTTGAAATGATTAATCTCTTGGTCAATTTTTGACTTATCTTCCTTACGGCGACAATAAAGGTTAAATTGGTTTCGCCAATCCAAATTATTGCTCTGCTCTGCTTTGTAGAATTTTGTCATCTATAATATAACAAGTGGTCTAATTTTTTCCGACAAAATTTGTCATTTCAGATATGAGTAGCTTTCGCAACGAAAACTACACGAGTCGACGCAGGAGACGAGTGTAATTTTCCAAAAGCAAAAGCTACGAATGTCTTAAATGATAAATTCTGCAAGAAAAAATTAGACCACGAGTTGAATTCGGCTTGACAATCCATCGAGCAAATTTTTATTTAGCGTGTGTAGTTAATATTAATTTAATTAAATTTGACATTTCATTTTGACAAGTGGTTTTTTCTTAGTGAAAAAACCACTAGTGGTTTTTTCACTATAAAACTAATTTCATTGGTCCCAATTTGAAAAATTCTGTAATTTGATTGGTTAAAAATTTTCGAGTTGGATTGTCAACTTAATGTATTCGCTTGTCTGAAAATAATTTTCCACTCAACCATTGTTTTACAGTGTTATGTCAAACACGAACTTGAAATTTGTGATTAACACGATCATATACAGGGTTTTTTTGTTTATTGTTTCCAGCCTTACTTTGTGGAACTCTATAATAATGAAATAAATAAAGATTAGTAAAAAGTTTCACAGTATTTATTAAAATATAACCTGACAATATTGTTTCGACAGCTACGCTGTCATTATCAAACTTATTAGCTGTCGAAACAATATTGTCAGGTTATATCTTAATAAATACTGTGAAACTTTTTACTGCTCTTTATTTATTTCATATACAGGGTTAGTTAAAAGTATGGAAACGGCGATTTATTGTCGTTAATATTCATTTTAGGAAATAATGTTCAATACAAAAGTTTTTTAGGAAATTTTTATCTACATTTGAGATTACTTAAACTTTTTCTTTCTTCAATTGTTTTTGAGTTATGATGTCTTTCTGATTTTTTTTAATGGAAACCTGTTAATTTTACGCTACCATTCGATAGAACATTTATTTTCTCTTTACGATAGGATTAAATTTTTTTAAATTTTATTTTATTTTAATAACTTTTTTTCCAGAAAACGCCAGTTCGAGTATTCACAAATAGTAGGTGCATCTAAAATTAAACTCGCCATTGCTAATATTAACAGCAACAAATTTCATACAATAATTGAAGGCAATAATTGTATCAAATTTGTTACTGGTTAAAATTAGCAATGGCGAGTTTATTCTTAAATAACCATACTATTCGTAAATACTTGAACCGGCGTATCTTCAAAAAATGGTATTAAAATAAAATAATAGCTATTTATGTAACAAGTACATAATGTAGGACTTTATAGACAAGCCCTATAAAAATGTATTCTTGCCAGAAGAAAATGTGACAGGTAATCGACAGTTGTCATACTTTATTTTACTACTATATACTTTATTTTACTACTATATACTTTATTTTACTACTACCACTTTATTTTACGAGTACAATAATACGCCAGTTCACTGCCTCAAAACAATACAATAAACAGTACTTTATAATGCAATCGGACATAAAATAGTTTTTTAATACTGTTTTTTTTTATTTCACGCCTACACTACGGGGGAACCAACAGCTAAGGTCATATGTCTACCATCGAACGTGCAACACGAATACACACACCCATAGTTGAGGTGGTGAAATTTCCCAATTAGAAAGATACCGTCGCCCCAAGTGGGACTCGAATCCACGACCCTTGGCACACGAGTGATGTACTGACACCACTCGTCCACCGCCGGCCCAATTTAATACTGTTGTAAAGAGAAAAATGTTCTATCGAATGGTAGCGTACAATTAGCAGGTTCCCATTTAAAAAAATTTGAGGAAAGGCGTAACTCAAAAATAACTGAAGAAAAGATTTTTTCAAGTATTCCCAAATGTAGATAAACATTTCCTAAAAAACTTTTGTATTAAACATTATTTCCTAAAATGATTATTAACGATAATAAATCGCCGTCTCCATACTTTTAACTAACCCTGTACTATAATCTTTCAATGTTAATTACCAGCTTACCATTGCCTCTTCTATTATGGATGTCTTTTTTGTATATACACTGCCGTATCTGTCTTTAGAAAGAGGTTGCCAAGTTTTCAACCACTCGTGTGCTGTACGTATGTTCACACCTAAAGCTTTTGCTGTTCCTCTCCAATCTTTGCCTTCCTCATATGCTTTAACAATCCTGGCTCAATCATCTTGTTGTATTTACCACAAGGCATTTTCAGAACAGTATAGAAATTTTCTTTACAATAAAACTTTACATTTTATTGACCTAAGCATTGACGCAAGCTAACTTTGTTTTCATTTTAATGAAATTAGTTTTAAAAATTGCAAATTCTGTTTGTTCAATCCTGTCGTTGATAATTACTGTTTCTTACCTAGATACCAAAGGTGAAAGCGTTTGTTTTGTCCATTCAACCTACTTACATAGCAACGGGTGAGCGAAAGCAGTGGGTGGAAAAAATTTAACTCACTTCCGATAAGTAAAGTTATAAGCTGATCATTTAACCAATTTTATTCATAACAGTAACACATATCAACAAAATTACTTATAAATATGAAAGTTAACATTGCATTGTAAAAAATCGGTTGATTAATACCAGGGAATTGATATTTTGCATACTCTTCTGATTCAACTTGCAAGTGAATTTTCTTACTGTTGCTGGTTCTGCTGTCAGTATCACCTGTAATAATTTTCTTCGCTATCTCGATTTTATTGGTCACTGACTCTTCTACATAACTCTCAGCAATGGACGAAGAGCGCCAACCTCTTTGTCTTTTGAGAGTCAGGATATCAGCAGAAGCATTAGCCAATAGTGTTGCTGATGTCCGTCGAAAGAAATGTCCTGTACGAGGGTAGATTGAAAAGTTTCCGGAATGGGCAAGAGATGGCGCGCGTATCGTGAAATTGTTATGATGGTTGTCAAGGCTAACCTATTTTAGGAAAGCTGTCAAATTTTCAGACACGTGCGTCGTTCCGTTTATGTTTACTAGGATATCTTGTGAAGCAATTCAGGCACTTTTGCAAAAATGGATAAAAACGAATTTCGTGCAGTCATCAAACATTTCTGGATGGACGGGAAAACGGCGACGGAGATACGAGATATTTTGCAGAAAGTTCATGGCACATCCACACCTTCATTTTCGACTATTAGTTTCTGGGTGAGCGAGTTCAAACGTGGCCGTACGAGCACCAAGGATGAACCACGCAGTGGACGTCCAAAAACGGCCACAAATGAAGAAATGGTCGATAAAGTCCATGATCTCGTGTTAGCCGATCGACGAGTGAAGTTGCGCGAAATAGTAGAGACCACGGGCATCTCATATGAACGTGTGCAAAATATCGTGCACGAACATTTGGGCATGAGGAAGCTCTCGGCGCGATGGGTGCCGCGTTTGCTGACTATGGACAACAAGCGAAATCGTGTGACCACTTCGAAAGAGTGTTTGGCCTTGTTAAATCGTAATCCAACGGATTTTTTTCGCCGATTCGTGACCGTGGACGAAACATGGATCCACCACTACACACCAGAAACCAAGCAGCAGTCGAAACAGTGGATTTCTCCAGGCGAATCTGCTCCGAAGAAGGCAAAGACTGTCCCATCTGCTGGAAAGGTCATGGCCACCGTTTTTTGGGATTCGCAAGGTGTGATACACATCGACTTTTTGCAGAAGGGAAGAACTATCACGGGACAATACTACAGCGATTTATTGGATCAATTCAACGGCATTTTGAAGGAGAAACGGCCTCATTTGCAGCGAGAAAAAGTGCTCTTCCATCACGACAACGCGCCGGCCCATTCATCCCGAATCGCCAATGCTAAATTGGTTGAATTGGGCTACGAGGTGGTGCCGCATCCCCCGTACTCTCCAGACCTGGCCCCGTGCGACTTCTTTTTGTTCACAAACATGAAGACTTGGCTCGGAGGCAAGCGCTTTACGTCAAATGAGGAGGTCATCGCCGCCACTAAAGCTTATTTTGCAGAGTTCCCGAAATCATATTTTTCTGAAGGCTTAAAAAAGTTGGAGCACCGCTGGGAAAAGTGTATCGCCCTGCAAGGATATTATGTTGAAAAATAAAAACAAAAACCTGTTCAATTACTGCGTTTTCTTGCCCATTCCGGAAACTTTTCAATCTACCCTCGTATATAGGTCAACGTATTTCAATTGCAGGTAGCTTGCCACTAATCTAGGTATTTTGGATAAAGTATTTATACCCACTGGTTGAACTGTACATTTTCCTGATCGATAATTTAAAAAAATCTTCCATCGCCAAGAGTTTTAGGCCAACGCTGCATATTTTCGATATATCGATAAACATTTAAAATTATTTCCTTCATCATTAACCACAGCAAAGGAACGTGGTTTATAATTGTTGGTTTTAATAATATAAACAACCAATCTAGATCCTTTATCTTCAATATCGGTTGTTTTAAGATTCACTAACTCGTCGCACCTGCAAGCGCCCATAACTCCCATTACAACAGCGATCTTCATTAGCAAGTAAATCTCGACAGGGGCTTCATTTAGAAACTTTTCTACTTCTTTCTGGTCCAATGTTTAGGTTTTTTAGGTTGATAGCCCTTCGAATTACTTTTCAAAATTGCAAACAAGGTTTTAAACCTAAAAGATTACCTATAATTACTACCACTTAATTAATTACTATAAAATGGAAACCAGGTCCTAGATGCTATAAGCTAGTGTAGGAGGGAGGAGGGAGGGGGTAATTATTATTATTACGTAGGCCCTAAGTGCGGCTGCAGCCGACGTACAGATGGAACAGCGCAAATCCCACATTTGTGTCACAGCTAAGGAAAACTGCAGAAGATCTTAACCAGATCTGCCGGCACCGGGAATCGACCTCGGGCCGCTTGGGTGAAAGTCCAGTAATAAATTATGTCACTCCGGCTCAACTCAAAACTACTAAAAACAGAGGTCAGTGGTCATGCAAAGGCTACATAGCCATCTTCTAATATCTGGGCAACAAAGCTATATTAACTTGGAAATTGTAAACGACACGAACCGGCTCATTATTTGCGGCGTTACGAAGACTTGAAGTGAGAAGAGGTTATTGTCGGCTTATGCACAAAGACAATATAAATCTTTGTTGGTGTGCCGGCAAACACTTGCAACAAGAACTGGTCTAGACTCCATATCAGCACACAACATGCAGTGACATTTTGTTCCACCGGCCGCTCTACTTTGGGAGATTATGGAAAGCTGGTGTAAAATCTATGAAACACCATCTAAAAAGTGTAATCCGGAAAACCCTAACTTATACCGAACTCAACACTTCCACTCGCCAAATAGTAGCAGGTTTACATTCAAGAACACTAAATCCCTACGCAATGATGACAATGAGATGGAGGCATTAATACCGGGACACCTTCTTACCTGAAGAGAATTAAATAGTTCTTCTATACTGAACAACATAGACACTAATATTGCTACAGATGGAATATCTAAAAATTTAATTATTAAATGTCCATGGTAGATTTTAAACTTATTTAGGATAAGTTTAAAATCTGCCATGGTCATTTAATAATTAAAATTCTAAATATTCTAAATATTCAAATTTCTAAATAGTATGTACTTAGATACTACAAGCAAAGTAAAAATAAATAAACTTACCGAGGCAAGCTCTACGAAGACGGTCGGTGAGCTAGGGAAAATAAGTTCAAATACAACAAAAACACAACATGTATAACAAAAAGTTATACAAGTTATACAAGGCGCATCCTCTGCGCCCGATCCAATTTGACCAAACTCTTTGTTTAAATAATTTGTTACTGTAGCTCCATTATGAGGTGAGTCTCTGTCTAGGTAATCTTGGAAGTCGCTTTGTAAAAGTAATAAATATCTGCCCTGGGTCAAAGTTTCATGGCAAAACTGAGGTCCTAAATACATTTCGTTGCCAAGTATCCCTATGCATACATTAATTGAAAAGTTCTCATCATCCTGTATCATCCTCATCGTCTGTCCAATTGATATTATGAGATGTTCTCTTCCCATATTCATGAGCCATTTCCAAAATTCTGTTCTGTTCTTGGGATCATCAGCATTCAATGCCTGAAATAAATGTATCTTAACTGGACTAAATGGTTTTAATTTGTGGAATTTTAAAACTTTTAAATTCCGTATCTTGTAGTATTCAGTTCAGAAGCTGCTTGTCTCGTGGAAGCTCTAGGATTAGCTAAAACTCAAATAACGTCATTATCGTTTCTTTTTACATTTTGGACACTATGGCGTTTTGCAAGAAACACCATTGGGCCGAAAGGTTGTAAAGTATTTAAATAAAAAAATCATGCACTCTGTATACACAAAATATCTATTCATTACAATTAAGGTAATAAACACTTACTGGATATTCTGAGCATTTATTGTTTAGTTAATCAGTGGAGCACACAAGGGGTGGACTGCTCCCCCACCCCCGAATATACTCAAAGATTATAGCAAAATATAACAAATTATTAAGGATCCCTTAGAAAATATTTTTATTGCATTGCTTATTCACTAACCCCTTCTCTTTTTGTTTTGTTCTAATTTTATATTACACACGAATACGAATCACATGAAACCTTTCTTCAGTCCGTGTACATTATTGATGATTACAATAATTGGAGGATAATCATTATTGAATTTTTTACATAAAATTATCAAAAAAATCGGTTTAAGCACAAAATATTTTATTACAAAAAAGGAGCGTGCATGCATACGTGCGTGCGTGCGCGCCAGAGTGTATGCGTGTGTGCGCGTATGGGTGTGCATGTCGGTTTGCTCATGCTCGCTATAAAAGCTGTAAGTACTTTAACATAGTGGTTTTTTTAATTGATTAGTCTGTTTTGATAAGATTGTACACGTTATATTTTGCAATTGAAGTAAATTCATCAGAAAAGTTGTAACTTGGTTTTGATACTGCCGTACAATTCAGCTCTGCAAACTTCATTAGAATGGTGGGTTACGTTAATTCGAAACATGTAACTACCTTCCGGTATGAATGGTGAAAGTCGTGAACCATCGGGGGTCCAGTTGCAAAAATAGTAAGTACCCTTAAACATAGAAACAAATATAAATATACATTAATAATTAGAAATTACTCAACTTACTACCAGTATTGGACAACCTGTAAAATTCCCACGATTTCGTATATTTTTAAGACCAATATCATTTCTCCTAAAGGCTTCGCAAGCTGAATAGGAGAATCTCATTGGAAACAAACGATACTCGTTACTTGCAAATTTATATGCTTGTAATTCCATCTATAACAATTATAACATAATTTACAATAAACTCTAGTATGCTTGGAAAGTGTAAGTAAAATTTAATTCTATGGATTTTTAACAGTGACACTTAACATCTATTTAAATTTAAGTAAACTTGCACAACCAAACCTTTATAGTCTAGTTGTTATATTGTATAGTTATAAAATAGTCGAAGCCGAACATTTAGGCGCGTCCGTTTATGCACGACCATTTTTTGTTCTGTAACTAAGTAGTAACTGTCGGTCCAAAAATTTAAATTAGTGATTATATTACTACTAAAACATTTAAATCAAAATCTCTCGGCAAACCTCTGCATAAGGAAATAATTTGTAATATAAATTTAATTTATTTATTATAAGTCTCTTATTGTTTACAAAGAATAACATGTTTGATCAAAAATATTTACTTCTTCTTATTCTTTATTCCCTTATGCAGAGATTTGCCGAAGAATTTTAATTTTAATGGTATTTGTAGTTTAGTAAAATGAATTGTTCTTAAATAGTTGCGCAAAAATGTTATTGTTAATAACTTTTAAAAAATCAAAAATTTTATTTTATCAGGTTACTACCATTACATGACAGAAAATGTATATTAACATTGAATACCGTACTACTGATAAATACGTGGTCCACTTCACGAATTTTGTCTCAGCAGGTAACACTTACAAATGGACACTGCTTAGAGCTTATAGTTCAGTGCTTAAGAAAGTCAAAAAGCACTGGAATAAGACAATTTAACTAATCCAAGCGAAATTCTGGGGTTAACAAGGTGTATGTGTGTACATAAAACTAAAATAGGATATACTAATAACAGGGTAGTAATTTAGGGTAAAAGGAGGACGATCCCTGAGGCCTATTTTCGGCCCCCTTCAAATTTAAAAAAAAACGTCCAAACAAACTTATTATTTTTTAGACAATATTTGGCCAATTCTAGGCTAAATGAAGGTGATTGGATAAGTAACTATCCTTATAAACAAATCACTTAAAAATACCAGTTTAAGAGGAAAAGCGTCAAAATCAGTTCTGCTGATTCGGAAAGGGGTCATCTATAATGTACTTAACGCTCGAGTGCATAAGGAAATAATTTGTAATATAAATTTAATTTATTTATTATAAGTCTCTTATTGTTTACAAAGAATAACATGTTTGATCAAAAATATTTACTTCTTCTTATTCTTTATTCCCTTATGCAGAGATTTGCCGAAGAATTTTAATTTTAATGGTATTTGTAGTTTAGTAAAATGAATTGTTCTTAAATAGTTGCGCAAAAATGTTATTGTTAATAACTTTTAAAAAATCAAAAATTTTATTTTATCAGGTTACTACCATTACATGACAGAAAATGTATATTAACATTGAATACCGTACTACTGATAAATACGTGGTCCACTTCACGAATTTTGTCTCAGCAGGTAACACTTACAAATGGACACTGCTTAGAGCTTATAGTTCAGTGCTTAAGAAAGTCAAAAAGCACTGGAATAAGACAATTTAACTAATCCAAGCGAAATTCTGGGGTTAACAAGGTGTATGTGTGTACATAAAACTAAAATAGGATATACTAATAACAGGGTAGTAATTTAGGGTAAAAGGAGGACGATCCCTGAGGCCTATTTTCGGCCCCCTTCAAATTTAAAAAAAACGTCCAAACAAACTTATTATTTTTTAGACAATATTTGGCCAATTCTAGGCTAAATGAAGGTGATTGGATAAGTAACTATCCTTATAAACAAATCACTTAAAAATACCAGTTTAAGAGGAAAAGCGTCAAAATCAGTTCTGCTGATTCGGAAAGGGGTCATCTATAATGTACTTAACGCTCGAGTGCATAAGGAAATAATTTGTAATATAAATTTAATTTATTTATTATAAGTCTCTTATTGTTTACAAAGAATAACATGTTTGATCAAAAATATTTACTTCTTCTTATTCTTTATTCCCTTATGCAGAGATTTGCCGAAGAATTTTAATTTTAATGGTATTTGTAGTTTAGTAAAATGAATTGTTCTTAAATAGTTGCGCAAAAATGTTATTGTTAATAACTTTTAAAAAATCAAAAATTTTATTTTATCAGGTTACTACCATTACATGACAGAAAATGTATATTAACATTGAATACCGTACTACTGATAAATACGTGGTCCACTTCACGAATTTTGTCTCAGCAGGTAACACTTACAAATGGACACTGCTTAGAGCTTATAGTTCAGTGCTTAAGAAAGTCAAAAAGCACTGGAATAAGACAATTTAACTAATCCAAGCGAAATTCTGGGGTTAACAAGGTGTATGTGTGTACATAAAACTAAAATAGGATATACTAATAACAGGGTAGTAATTTAGGGTAAAAGGAGGACGATCCCTGAGGCCTATTTTCGGCCCCCTTCAAATTTAAAAAAAACGTCCAAACAAACTTATTATTTTTTAGACAATATTTGGCCAATTCTAGGCTAAATGAAGGTGATTGGATAAGTAACTATCCTTATAAACAAATCACTTAAAAATACCAGTTTAAGAGGAAAAGCGTCAAAATCAGTTCTGCTGATTCGGAAAGGGGTCATCTATAATGTACTTAACGCTCGAGTGCATAAGGAAATAATTTGTAATATAAATTTAATTTATTTATTATAAGTCTCTTATTGTTTACAAAGAATAACATGTTTGATCAAAAATATTTACTTCTTATTCTTTATTCCCTTATGCAGAGATTTGCCGAAGAATTTTAATTTTAATGGTATTTGTAGTTTAGTAAAATGAATTGTTCTTAAATAGTTGCGCAAAAATGTTATTGTTAATAACTTTTAAAAAATCAAAAATTTTATTTTATCAGGTTACTACCATTACATGACAGAAAATGTATATTAACATTGAATACCGTACTACTGATAAATACGTGGTCCACTTCACGAATTTTGTCTCAGCAGGTAACACTTACAAATGGACACTGCTTAGAGCTTATAGTTCAGTGCTTAAGAAAGTCAAAAAGCACTGGAATAAGACAATTTAACTAATCCAAGCGAAATTCTGGGGTTAACAAGGTGTATGTGTGTACATAAAACTAAAATAGGATATACTAATAACAGGGTAGTAATTTAGGGTAAAAGGAGGACGATCCCTGAGGCCTATTTTCGGCCCCCTTCAAATTTAAAAAAAACGTCCAAACAAACTTATTATTTTTTAGACAATATTTGGCCAATTCTAGGCTAAATGAAGGTGATTGGATAAGTAACTATCCTTATAAACAAATCACTTAAAAATACCAGTTTAAGAGGAAAAGCGTCAAAATCAGTTCTGCTGATTCGGAAAGGGGTCATCTATAATGTACTTAACGCTCGAGTGCATAAGGAAATAATTTGTAATATAAATTTAATTTATTTATTATAAGTCTCTTATTGTTTACAAAGAATAACATGTTTGATCAAAAATATTTACTTCTTATTCTTTATTCCCTTATGCAGAGATTTGCCGAAGAATTTTAATTTTAATGGTATTTGTAGTTTAGTAAAATGAATTGTTCTTAAATAGTTGCGCAAAAATGTTATTGTTAATAACTTTTAAAAAATCAAAAATTTTATTTTATCAGGTTACTACCATTACATGACAGAAAATGTATATTAACATTGAATACCGTACTACTGATAAATACGTGGTCCACTTCACGAATTTTGTCTCAGCAGGTAACACTTACAAATGGACACTGCTTAGAGCTTATAGTTCAGTGCTTAAGAAAGTCAAAAAGCACTGGAATAAGACAATTTAACTAATCCAAGCGAAATTCTGGGGTTAACAAGGTGTATGTGTGTACATAAAACTAAAATAGGATATACTAATAACAGGGTAGTAATTTAGGGTAAAAGGAGGACGATCCCTGAGGCCTATTTTCGGCCCCCTTCAAATTTAAAAAAAACGTCCAAACAAACTTATTATTTTTTAGACAATATTTGGCCAATTCTAGGCTAAATGAAGGTGATTGGATAAGTAACTATCCTTATAAACAAATCACTTAAAAATACCAGTTTAAGAGGAAAAGCGTCAAAATCAGTTCTGCTGATTCGGAAAGGGGTCATCTATAATGTACTTAACGCTCGAGTGGGTAGGGATGGATAGATAAATTGCGACAGTGTGGCAGGAGGGAAGAAGGATTTCCGCGATAGTGCGTACGCGTTTAAATTGAAGGTAATTTATTATTATTTCAGATTTCAACAATTCAACAAAATAATATTTAGAAACAATCCTCTGATGATAAAGAATCAAAGCGTAAGTTACGTTTTCAGTACCTTTCATTTATATTAAAAACTCAAGTGTGACACGTCAAAATACAATTAAGTTGAAAATAGTTTATGTTGGTGCATCTACTACGTACAGAAGAGATTCATCAGAACTAAATCTGATGCTTACCAATACATTGGCAGTTTATAACTGAAAGCATATTTTAGTATATTTATGGTGCGAGTCACCTTCGTTTAGCCTAGAATTGACCAAATATTGTCCAAAAAAACAATAAAAAGTGGATTTGGACGATTTTTTTGGAGTGGGCCAAACACAGTCTTTAGGGACGAGCACCGAACTGCCTTTTCGTCGAAGTGTGCCTACGCTCAAGTGTATTGCCGCTTCAACTATTGTATGATATAGTTTATCTATTCGCGTACCAAAAATAGAATTTCCTTGTACGAAGATTTACATGGGAATTGTCGTAAATATTACTAGATGGTGTCGAAATACTTTATGTTATTGTTTCTAAAGTTATAGTTACATACCGTTTAATCATTAAACAACCCTTTTCGGATCGCGATGGTAGCGTTAATAGCTGCAACAGTCCGGTTATATTTAAAATTCTTGGCAACAATTTTGCTATAGTCGCTATTGCAGCTAATTACTTCAAAGCGTTCGTGTGTGAAATTATAGTCATTTTGAAAGAAAGGCTGCTCAGAAAATGTACCAATATTAGTTCGTGACACTGAGAAGCAATTACGTTACCTGTAGCAAATCAGAGAAACATTCTCTTATACAAAATAGTAATATTCTCTTATACAAAATAGTAATATCAGTTTTAAATAGTGCATCATAGATATTACCGGATTTGGTTTAACAATTGACTTTTACATCCACCAGCTCGTCGTGTATACTAGTTTTAGAACATTGTTTTGTTTTCGTACCTGTTCGATTTTTTTAAACTCATCGCACTAAACTCAACCATAAAGCGTTATTTGTAAAAAAACAAAAGTATATCTTTCAAAGTCATCTTAGAAAAGAGATTTAGTACTGACAAAAATTTAAATAAAAAAATTAAAAAAGAATTACGACCAAACAATGGGTTTAGATATGCAAAATTCGTCCACAATGTCAAATTATTCAGATACAATCTGTTCTTACATATCCGGTATTCAAAAGCAAATAATATTAATGGCTGTTGTTGATTGCCTTCTTGAACACTGAACTGCTGAAGTACGTTTATCGATGTAGTTCATTACAAGTTTGCAGTAAGAAGCATCGGATTATTCTTAAACACGACGTTTTTCACAGCCTGAGTCAATGAACAAAGAAGAACTTTCTATTTATATTGAGAACAACGATGAAACTCAACGATCGGCCCGTAATTGTGATGTAAAATTATGCAAAAAGGGCGAGGGTAAGCAGTAGAGAATAGTAACTGAACATGTAAACCATGCCATAGGTGAAACGCTTCTTTGTTCCGTAGATTTCTCGATTATTTGCGTTGTGTTATAAGTCATAATAAAAATAAAAACGGAATTCAGAAGGTATATACTTTGAAATTAGAAATTTCAAATTTAAGAAATTGAATTTTTAAATTTAAAAATATCCGGTTTTAAACGTAATGGATTTATCATACGGAAAAATGTTATTAAGGTTTTTGTCGTGCTGGCAAAATGATATTAAAGTTTACAACTATTTCAATTTTTTTCTGATAATGTGGTACCTTCTAGAATAAAGTTGTATCAGACTTTCTTGTTTATTTTGATGTCTTCTATCACTACTTAAAATTTCCCTTCCACCCTTTATATCATAATATGTATAAATATTTTTAAATTTATTAATTATTGAAAAGCTCACAATATATACTATATATCTAATTAAATATCTACTCCATATTCTAAAAAAAATTAAAAGATAAAGTAAACTCCGCATAAGCAAGCTTGTGCGCAGAGGTTATTTCATCGTGCTATATTATGCATCATACGCATCATCTCAAGTTGACTAAATCCTAATAAATGTACTCCTCCATCTTTTAATAATAAACTAGCAAAACCTCGTCAAAACATGACTATCAACAGGCTAATCTATTGAAGAATTTTCTTGTATACAACGTACGTTGTGTGATTACAATCCTTCGGGTTTCCAAGAGTGATTATTTAACAGTAACATTTATTAAATAAACGCAATCGAACAAAAACAGTTCAAATACTAAGATTACCATTCTCAGACAAACTTTTGAACGCGTTATTTAACAAATATCCCCTTACTCCTCCACCGCCAATCATAACTTATCCTATCTTCCTCCTTTAGTTACTCCCTTCTTACTGCTTTTTCCGTCTTACCCCTCCGATTTATCTCTTTTTCAAACTTACCTCACCTATCCCGACTTAACCCCCCTACCCCGACTTATCTCTCACTCAGACTCCTTCCTGACTTATTTGTATCATAAAATTCTACACTGAATTCATATATTATATATGTATGCTTAATTCAAAGATCTTCGGTGATTATTAAACACTTTGACATTTAAACAAAATATAACTTAACATTTTGACGTTTGTTATGTTTACATTTTCAAAACTAACAACATAACCTTTAAATTTTGAAATTTTGTTCTGAATATAGGTGCACTGCTGGAAAGATCCAAAATAACAGAGAGTTTGTCACTAAATTGGTCTCTCTTTTTATATCCTTTTCAAAACAAAAGAAGACAATAGTGATTTTTTTAGTTACAAACAAAAGAACTTTTAGAACTAAACGCTACATAACCACATAATTGCTTATAACTATTAATTATTCTTTAAACAAATTCAATAAATAGATTGTCAAAAAATTCCCTTTTCAATGATCTATGACACTTGTATTGAGATAAAAAAATAAGGCCACTATAGAAAGTCGACCAAATCACTTTTCCTACTCAACTATTAAATAGCTAAATTTAACTTAAATATTTAAAATTGCTTAATTTTATCTTCCTATCTTGACAAGATACAACCTTACATCCTAAATAACATTATTTAGATATTTTTAGATAAGAAAACCATAAAAATAATAGCTAAACTACATTATTTCAGCTTGCTATGGCAAAAGGCAGAAAGTTGTATTTTATTTTAATGATATCTTCTATAAAAAACAACCCCAGCATTTATAGTTGTATCAAAATTGTGTTTGAGGAACTGCTTGACAACACAGCAATGAAACATTTTAGCCACGAGCTATTTAATCTAACTAAAGAAAAAGATTTAACGATTTCAACTTGAAACTTAATAATTTCTTTACATTAATAATGCAGGTAAGGTAGCAAATACTTGCATACATCATCACTATCATGCACCTTGTCTGTTTTAGGTCAAAACTGGCTTTGAAATGGCTTTCACTTTATTTTTTCTTGTATGAATAGGTAACGACTTCACATCGTTAGCTAAAAAGTGAAAAATGGGAAGGACTCTAAAAAAATCAACTTTAAAATTTATCCTTTTACTGCCTAGTGTGTTCTTAAGTACTTACATGTTTATTAAATTAAAATCTTTTCTTTGGCTTCATAAAATTAAAAATTTTTCTCCTTGAGGTTATGCAATCCATCTAACACCTTGTTAAAAAAAAGTTTACCTGGGGGTGCATACTTTCTATAGCATGTCAAATATAGTGACAATATATAGATTAAAACTACTAAAGATTTCGTTAACAGTTAACAGATAATCTTCCAAAATATCTTGATCTATTTCTTGAAATGGACAAGTTAGAAACAAATAAAGGCGTGTGTAAAATTATGGGTCATTCTCCGTACAAAAGGACAATTTAAGAAACAAAAGAAACCAAAAAAAAGTTGTAATTTCTTTGCAAGTTTTTGCTTTCAGGTTTTTTGATATGTTTTGAAAACAGCAGAACACCTATCAGTAAAACTTTTGTAGTATTTTCTTAAAGATTTCAATTTTTGAGCATGCGTACTATAGTAATGATGCTAATTAACTATGGAGTTGATGAAAAGGATTGTTTCTTAAAATAGTACACATTTTATTTATAAAACTAACAATTTTTATGAACATCTAGTCACTATTAATGTCAATTAACTCAAAAAGTCGGAAAACCGTTAGAACCAGTGTAATTTTTATAAAAGTAAAAGAGAACTTCAGAAATTATTTTTTCTTTAAGGAGTTGAGGGCTGCGAGGTACACATTTAAATCTTTATTAATTTATTAAGTATAAAAATGTGTTTCTTATATTACCGAAGCTGGAAAAGGCTTCGGGGATGACGACTTCGGAAATGACAATTTTACAGTTTTTAAATAATTTCCTCTAAACGGTGCATGCTAACCTAACCTAACTTTCTGAAACACAAACACAGCTAATAACAAAGCCGAATTAATTATATAAATTGTAAAAATAAAATCAATTATATATGTTTGAGCTATCTACGGGTATGACGATTAATAAACGTGCGTACGTGTTTTTCGATTAACAAGAAACTTCTTATTCTAGGAGTCAAACCACTTCCGCTAACTTTAACTGCTGGCAGCTAAAAGAAAGATGTCTGAATGCACACCCGGTATGTGTAGACAAAATACATCACCACGTTGCCAAATTTCTACGTTTTTGTTTTGTGCTTCGAAAATGACGCTAAAACTAGTTACACTTATAATATGGCTATAATTCAAAAACCTTCAAAGAATATATAATAAATAAATCATTTTATAAAAACTGTAGATACAAGCTTAAGTATCACTGCTACAATTTAAAAGTTATTCGAAAACAGATAAAAATATTGTAACATTATACACTCGTAAGAGCAGCTGGTTACAGCCTTGGAGTATGACAAAAGTAAAGTTTGATGAACAAAACTAACAAAAAATAGTATATTGTGTTACAAGTGCAGAAAAGTGCCAATTTCTCACGAGTGTGAAGATTTTGCGGCATGAGACGTAGTCAAATGCCGCAATCACACACGAGAATTTATACTCGCATTCATATTTTTTACGTGAAATATTTGGCAATAAATTAAGAGATGTAATGTGAGCCGCTTCCACGATGTTTGGAGGTGTACGAGTGTACACCCCAATTTTCCTTCATCGGATTCACTCATGATACATCTAGAATTTTAAAAACGACAAAAGTAAACATTAAATTTGTAAAGACAATAGTAATAATACGTTTACAATTTGTATAATTTCAGTCAATCTACTATTTAGTACTTACAGCTAAATAATTATGTACTCGTTTTCAAAAAATAATTTATATGTACAAAAATCACAATTCAATTGTCAAGGTTTTTAACCTCTGCGCAAAATGTCATATATTCTCGCATTATGTAGCAAATTATAAATGTTTTCAATGTTTTTATTGTAATTTAGCAATAATAAATAAAATTACATTAAAAATTATATAATAATGTAAAACATTAATTAATTTTACGTTTTAATTGAATAACAATCATTGTAACTTTATATAATGAGAAAAAAACATAATCGAAAGGCGTCTCGATAGCTCAATTAGGTTACGCTGTAGCTACTAACCGAGCGATCCGGGTTCAATTCCCCGGGTCTGACCTTAGTTTTTTTTCTAGATGGATTTCCATTCGAAATATAATTTAATGTGAAATATTAATTAAACAAAATAAATTAACCTTTATCTAAAATTTATAACATTTTATATTTCAAATAATTAATAATATTATAAATATTGCAAGTGGTGACATCTATGGCGTTTTAATAGAACTACGGATTATTGAGAACTCCTTCCTCACATACTTTACTGTTGAGTTTGGAGATTGTTTGCAATTGGTCGTTTTCACGGTTACTAGATTGTGCGGAATATGTAACTTTCTATGGTGGTCGTAGATAACTTTTTTTTTTCTTCAAGTTTTAGGTGAGATCTTTTTTTAAAGTAACCATACAAAATAGTCTTGCAAAGTTTCTGTTGATATGTACCGTGCTAAATACGCAATTTACCAGTAACATGTTTTTTTTTACCTTTTCTGGAGAATGACCCATATTACTTTTTATAGTAATTCTATCAACATGTGGGAAAAACATAAGTGCAACAGGTTCTCAACTAACAATAAACTAAAGATACTTACAAATACAATAAAATCAGATGGATAATTAAATTACGTCATAACAATGTTAATAACTACTTTGCGAAGAATATAATAAAAGCAAAGGGTTATTCCCAAGTGCGAAATTGAGACCTTGCTTGTCATCAAAATTCTTAATTTTTTCACGTTCGTTGTCCTTGATAACTTCGATCGATTTGGATTTCACACTTGGGGCTACTGAAAAGGAGAATCGAATTACATTTCAGCGATTCTTATCTCTTTTACAGAAAATATTTATTTTAACATGCATAAAAATTTCAATCTGAATATACAGATTTATATTTTTTATGTTTATTTTACGTATTATACCTACGTATTTAAACCGGTGTGAAGTTAGCAGCCAAAATCCAGCAGCTAATTTGACGGAAACAACCGAATGGTCAGTGGCGTTGCATAATAAAATCTTGGCTGCTGGCCTTCTTAATACGACTTAAGACCACCTAAAGAAAATATTGGAAAGGAAATCATATCCATACGAACTAATATTACCCTTAAAGAAATGTAAATGGCAAGTTTTAATATACATAGATTTCTAAAGGGGTTAAAAAAATTAAAAACCACCCCTAACTAGAATAATTAATATTACCATTAGAGAAATGTTTAGCCAAGATCTAATTTGCATAGAACTGAAGTATCTACCCTACACTACCACCATATAAAGGCAATATGCGTTCCGCCGTTTCTAAAGGGGTTAGAAAAATTAAAAATCACCCCTAACTAGAATAATTAATATTACCATTAGAGAAATGTTTAGCCAAGATGTAATTTGCATAGAACTGAAGTATCTACCCTACACTACCACCCTATAAAAGCAATATGCTTTCCGCCGTTTCTAAAGGGGTTAAAAAATTAAAAACCACCCCTAACTAGAATAATTAATATTACCATTAGAGAAATGTTTAGCCAAGATCTAATTTGCATAGAACTGAAGTATCTACCCTACACTACCACCATATAAAGGCAATATGCGTTCCACCGTTTCTAAAGGGGTTAGAAAAATTAAAAACCACCCCTAACTAGAATAATTAATATTACCATTAGAGAAATGTTTAGCCAAGATGTAATTTGCATAGAACTGAAGTATCTACCCTATACTACCACCCTATAAAAGCAATATGCTTTTCGCCGTTTCTAAAGGGGTTAAAAAATTAAAAACCACCCCTAACTAGAATAATTAATATTACCATTAGAGAAATGTTTAGCCAAGATCTAATTTGCATAGAACTGAAGTATCTACCCTACACTACCACCATATAAAGGCAATATGCGTTCCACCGTTTCTAAAGGGGTTAGAAAAATTAAAAACCACCCCTAACTAGAATAATTAATATTACCATTAGAGAAATGTTTAGCCAAGATGTAATTTGCATAGAACTGAAGTATCTACCCTACACTACCACCCTATAAAGGCAATATGCGTTCCGCCGTTTCTAAAGGGGTTAAAAAATTAAAAACCACCCCTGACTAGAATAATTAATATTACCATTAGAGAAATGTTTAGCCAAGATCTAATTTGCATAGAACTGAAGTATCTACCCTACACTACCACCCTATAAAGGCAATATGCGTTCCGCCGTTTCTAAAGGGTTTAAAAAAATTAAAAATCACCCCTAACTAGAATAATTAATATTACCATTAGAGAAATGTTTAGCCAAGATCTAATTTGCATAGAACTGAAGTATCTACCCTACACTACCACCATATAAAGGCAATATGCGTTCCGCCGTTTCTAAAGGGGTTAGAAAAATTAAAAATCACCCCTAACTAGAATAATTAATATTACCATTAGAGAAATGTTTAGCCAAGATGTAATTTGCATAGAACTGAAGTATCTACCCTACACTACCACCCTATAAAAGCAATATGCTTTCCGCCGTTTCTAAAGGGGTTAAAAAATTAAAAACCACCCCTAATTAGAATAATTAATATTACCATTAGAGAAATGTTTAGCCAAGATCTAATTTGCATAGAACTGAAGTATCTACCCTACACTACCACCATATAAAGGCAATATGCGTTCCGCCGTTTCTAAAGGGGTTAGAAAAATTAAAAATCACCCCTAACTAGAATAATTAATATTACCATTAGAGAAATGTTTAGCCAAGATGTAATTTGCATAGAACTGAAGTATCTACCCTACACTACCACCCTATAAAAGCAATATGCTTTCCGCCGTTTCTAAAGGGGTTAAAAAATTAAAAACCACCCCTAACTAGAATAATTAATATTACCATTAGAGAAATGTTTAGCCAAGATCTAATTTGCATAGAACTGAAGTATCTACCCTACACTACCACCATATAAAGGCAATATGCGTTCCACCGTTTCTAAAGGGGTTAGAAAAATTAAAAACCACCCCTAACTAGAATAATTAATATTACCATTAGAGAAATGTTTAGCCAAGATGTAATTTGCATAGAACTGAAGTATCTACCCTACACTACCACCCTATAAAGGCAATATGCGTTCCGCCGTTTCTAAAGGGGTTAAAAAATTAAAAACCACCCCTGACTAGAATAATTAATATTACCATTAGAGAAATGTTTAGCCAAGATCTAATTTCCATAGAACTGAAGTATCTACCCTACACTACCACCCTATAAAGGCAATATGCGTTCCGCCGTTTCTAAAGGGTTTAAAAAAATTAAAAATCACCCCTAACTAGAATAATTAATATTACCATTAGAGAAATGTTTAGCAAAGATCTAATTTGCATAGAACTGAAGTATCTACCCTGCACTACCACCATATAAAGGCAATATGCGTTCCGCTGTTTCTAAAGGGGTTAAAAAAATTAAAAAATACCCCTAACTAAAATAATTAATATTACCATTAGAGAAATGTTTAGCCAAGATGTAATTTGCATAGAACTGAAGTATCTACCCTACACTACCACCCTATAAAAGCAATATGCTTTCCGCCGTTTCTAAAGGGGTTAAAAAATTAAAAACCACCCCTAACTAGAATAATTAATATTACCATTAGAGAAATGTTTAGCAAAGATCTAATTTGCATAGAACTGAAGTATCTACCCTGCACTACCACCATATAAAGGCAATATGCGTTCCGCTGTTTCTAAAGGGGTTAAAAAAATTAAAAAATACCCCTAACTAAAATAATTAATATTACCATTAGAGAAATGTTTAGCCAAGATGTAATTTGCATAGAACTGAAGTATCTACCCTACACTACCACCCTATAAAAGCAATATGCTTTCCGCCGTTTCTAAAGGGTTTAAAAAAATTAAAAATCACCCCTAACTAGAATAATTAATATTACCATTAGAGAAATGTTTAGCAAAGATCTAATTTGCATAGAACTGAAGTATCTACCCTGCACTACCACCATATAAAGGCAATATGCGTTCCGCCGTTTCTAAAGGGGTTAGAAAAATTAAAAATCACCCCTAACTAGAATAATTAATATTACCATTAGAGAAATGTTTAGCCAAGATGTAATTTGCATAGAACTGAAGTATCTACCCTACACTACCACCCTATAAAAGCAATATGCTTTCCGCCGTTTCTAAAGGGGTTAAAAAATTAAAAACCACCCCTAACTAGAATAATTAATATTACCATTAGAGAAATGTTTAGCCAAGATCTAATTTGCATAGAACTGAAGTATCTACCCTACACTACCACCATATAAAGGCAATATGCGTTCCACCGTTTCTAAAGGGGTTAGAAAAATTAAAAACCACCCCTAACTAGAATAATTAATATTACCATTAGAGAAATGTTTAGCCAAGATGTAATTTGCATAGAACTGAAGTATCTACCCTATACTACCACCCTATAAAAGCAATATGCTTTCCGCCGTTTCTAAAGGGGTTAAAAAATTAAAAACCACCCCTAACTAGAATAATTAATATTACCATTAGAGAAATGTTTAGCCAAGATCTAATTTGCATAGAACTGAAGTATCTACCCTACACTACCACCATATAAAGGCAATATGCGTTCCACCGTTTCTAAAGGGGTTAGAAAAATTAAAAACCACCCCTAACTAGAATAATTAATATTACCATTAGAGAAATGTTTAGCCAAGATGTAATTTGCATAGAACTGAAGTATCTACCCTACACTACCACCCTATAAAGGCAATATGCGTTCCGCCGTTTCTAAAGGGGTTAAAAAATTAAAAACCACCCCTGACTAGAATAATTAATATTACCATTAGAGAAATGTTTAGCCAAGATCTAATTTGCATAGAACTGAAGTATCTACCCTACACTACCACCCTATAAAGGCAATATGCGTTCCGCCGTTTCTAAAGGGTTTAAAAAAATTAAAAATCACCCCTAACTAGAATAATTAATATTACCATTAGAGAAATGTTTAGCCAAGATCTAATTTGCATAGAACTGAAGTATCTACCCTACACTACCACCATATAAAGGCAATATGCGTTCCGCCGTTTCTAAAGGGGTTAGAAAAATTAAAAATCACCCCTAACTAGAATAATTAATATTACCATTAGAGAAATGTTTAGCCAAGATGTAATTTGCATAGAACTGAAGTATCTACCCTACACTACCACCCTATAAAAGCAATATGCTTTCCGCCGTTTCTAAAGGGGTTAAAAAATTAAAAACCACCCCTAATTAGAATAATTAATATTACCATTAGAGAAATGTTTAGCCAAGATCTAATTTGCATAGAACTGAAGTATCTACCCTACACTACCACCATATAAAGGCAATATGCGTTCCGCCGTTTCTAAAGGGGTTAGAAAAATTAAAAATCACCCCTAACTAGAATAATTAATATTACCATTAGAGAAATGTTTAGCCAAGATGTAATTTGCATAGAACTGAAGTATCTACCCTACACTACCACCCTATAAAAGCATTATGCTTTCCGCCGTTTCTAAAGGGGTTAAAAAATTAAAAACCACCCCTAACTAGAATAATTAATATTACCATTAGAGAAATGTTTAGCCAAGATCTAATTTGCATAGAACTGAAGTATCTACCCTACACTACCACCATATAAAGGCAATATGCGTTCCACCGTTTCTAAAGGGGTTAGAAAAATTAAAAACCACCCCTAACTAGAATAATTAATATTACCATTAGAGAAATGTTTAGCCAAGATGTAATTTGCATAGAACTGAAGTATCTACCCTACACTACCACCCTATAAAGGCAATATGCGTTCCGCCGTTTCTAAAGGGGTTAAAAAATTAAAAACCACCCCTGACTAGAATAATTAATATTACCATTAGAGAAATGTTTAGCCAAGATCTAATTTGCATAGAACTGAAGTATCTACCCTACACTACCACCCTATAAAGGCAATATGCGTTCCGCCGTTTCTAAAGGGTTTAAAAAAATTAAAAATCACCCCTAACTAGAATAATTAATATTACCATTAGAGAAATGTTTAGCAAAGATCTAATTTGCATAGAACTGAAGTATCTACCCTGCACTACCACCATATAAAGGCAATATGCGTTCCGCTGTTTCTAAAGGGGTTAAAAAAATTAAAAAATACCCCTAACTAAAATAATTAATATTACCATTAGAGAAATGTTTAGCCAAGATGTAATTTGCATAGAACTGAAGTATCTACCCTACACTACCACCCTATAAAAGCAATATGCTTTCCGCCGTTTCTAAAGGGGTTAAAAAATTAAAAACCACCCCTAACTAGAATAATTAATATTACCATTAGAGAAATGTTTAGCAAAGATCTAATTTGCATAGAACTGAAGTATCTACCCTGCACTACCACCATATAAAGGCAATATGCGTTCCGCTGTTTCTAAAGGGGTTAAAAAAATTAAAAAATACCCCTAACTAAAATAATTAATATTACCATTAGAGAAATGTTTAGCCAAGATGTAATTTGCATAGAACTGAAGTATCTACCCTACACTACCACCCTATAAAAGCAATATGCTTTCCGCCGTTTCTAAAGGGTTTAAAAAAATTAAAAATCACCCCTAACTAGAATAATTAATATTACCATTAGAGAAATGTTTAGCAAAGATCTAATTTGCATAGAACTGAAGTATCTACCCTGCACTACCACCATATAAAGGCAATATGCGTTCCGCCGTTTCTAAAGGGGTTAGAAAAATTAAAAATCACCCCTAACTAGAATAATTAATATTACCATTAGAGAAATGTTTAGCCAAGATGTAATTTGCATAGAACTGAAGTATCTACCCTACACTACCACCCTATAAAAGCAATATGCTTTCCGCCGTTTCTAAAGGGGTTAAAAAATTAAAAACCACCCCTAACTAGAATAATTAATATTACCATTAGAGAAATGTTTAGCCAAGATCTAATTTGCATAGAACTGAAGTATCTACCCTACACTACCACCATATAAAGGCAATATGCGTTCCACCGTTTCTAAAGGGGTTAGAAAAATTAAAAACCACCCCTAACTAGAATAATTAATATTACCATTAGAGAAATGTTTAGCCAAGATGTAATTTGCATAGAACTGAAGTATCTACCCTACACTACCACCCTATAAAGGCAATATGCGTTCCGCCGTTTCTAAAGGGGTTAAAAAATTAAAAACCACCCCTGACTAGAATAATTAATATTACCATTAGAGAAATGTTTAGCCAAGATCTAAGTTGCATAGAACTGAAGTATCTACCCTACACTACCACCCTATAAAGGCAATATGCGTTCCGCCGTTTCTAAAGGGTTTAAAAAAATTAAAAATCACCCCTAACTAGAATAATTAATATTACCATTAGAGAAATGTTTAGCAAAGATCTAATTTGCATAGAACTGAAGTATCTACCCTGCACTACCACCATATAAAGGCAATATGCGTTCCGCTGTTTCTAAAGGGGTTAAAAAAATTAAAAAATACCCCTAACTAAAATAATTAATCTTGTTTATTGTTTCCAGCCTTGCTTTGTAGAACTCCATAATCATGAAATAAATAAAGATTATTAAAAGTTTCACAGTTTTATTAAAATACAATCTGACAATATTGTTTCGACAGCTATGATGTCATTATCAAAGGTAATATAATTATAAACAAACCCGTCGCTAAGGTAGATACAGTAGGCTGGAAACAATAAACAAGATTAATTATTCTAGTTAGGGGTGGTTTTTAATTCTTCTAACCCCTTTAGAAACGGCGGAACGCATATTGCCTTTATAGGGTGGTAGTGTAGAGTAGATAATTCAGTTCTATGCAAACTAGATCTTGGCTAAACATTTCTCTAATGGTAATATTAATTATTCTAGTTAGGGGTGGTTTTTATTTTTTTTAACCCCTTTAAAAACGGCGGAACGCATATTGCCTTTATATGGTGGTAGTGTAGGGTTTGATACTTCAGTTCTATGCAAATTAGATCTTGGCTAAACATTTCTCTAATGGTAATATTAATTATTCTAGTCAGGGGTGGTTTTTAATTTTTTAACCCCTTTAGAAACGGCGGAACGCATATTGCCTTTATAGGGTGGTAGTGTAGGGTAGATACTTCAGTTCTATGCAAATTACATCTTGGCTAAACATTTCTCTAATGGTAATATTAATTATTCTAGTTAGGGGTGGTTTTTAATTTTTCTAACCCCTTTAGAAACGGTGGAACGCATATTGCCTTTATATGGTGGTAGTGTAGGGTAGATACTTCAGTTCTATGCAAATTAGATCTTGGCTAAACATTTCTCTAATGGTAATATTAATTATTCTAGTTAGGGGTGGTTTTTAATTTTTTTAACCCCTTTAGAAACGGCGGAACGCATATTGCCTTTATAGGGTGGTAGTGTAGGGTAGATACTTCAGTTCTATGCAAATTAGATCTTGGCTAAACATTTCTCTAATGGTAATATTAATTATTCTAGTTACGGGTGGTTTTTAATTTTTTTAACCCCTTTAGAAATCTATGTATATTAAAACTTGCCATTTACATTTCTTTAAGGGTAATATTAGTTCGTATGGATATGATTTCCTTTCCAATATTTTCTTTAGGTGGTCTTAAGTCTTATTAAGAAGGCCAGCAGCCAAGATTTTATTATACAACGCCACTGACCATTCGGTTGTTTCCGTCAAATTAGCTGCTGAATCTTGGCTGCTAACTTCACACCGGTCGTATTTAAGTTCTATTTATTTAAATGTTTCGATTCAGTATTTTCTTTTACGATTGATTACTTAATCCATGTATGTTGTTTTAAGAAGTGACTGTGTTTTTTTGCGTGAATATTTAATTTACATTACTTAATTGAACAAGTTCATTAGTGACTATGGGTGGTTCAAAGACGTTCAAATTCTTCTTTGGCTTATGCAAATTTTTGTGTTTAAAATCATGTAATTATGAAAGACAGCAAAATAGGTTACAATTTAAATATTCCAAAATCAGTGTTACTTATTATATAAGACTTACAGTATTTGCAAGTCTTTTTATGGTGGCTAAACTTAGACGAACTGTAGAATATTTACAAGACTTTTTTCTAATACGTGGTGTGTTCGTAATTGCAACGAATTTAACAAGTCTAATAGTAATCATCACTTGGACCATCCAAATAAAATATCAGAGTAGATTTATAAAGCTTTACAATCTAGTTTCAACCATTGATGAGAATTGTAATGGTCATCAAGTAACGGAAAAAGAATTAATTAAGTTAATGCAACAGGAATTTTTCATATTCATTTTTATATTTATGTCCTTGTCAATTGCTGATGTGATGAAAGCAAGGGTATCTGATTTTATTGGATATACTTTTCCAGAAATATTCGTCTTTATATCCGTTTTAGACTTTACAAACGTTCTGTTTGTTTTAAATTCGAAATGTAAACACGTCAACGATAAAATCAAAAATTCGAGAATGGTTCGTTTTGAAGATATCCGAAAGGTACACATCAACTTGCAAAGTATTATAAAGAAGATAAATAAAATCTATGGATATTTTATTATGGTTCTAACAGCACACTCGTTTGTTTGGGTCACCCATAACTTTTATAAGTTTATTAGTATGTACGAATTTGGACGACCTACACCAAATATGTTCTTGTCATATTACACTTCCTTAATTTGGAATTCTGTGCATGTGTTGCATATTGCTGTTATAATAATCTTTTGTGAGAAAATTCAAGACGAATGTATGAAATTTATAGATTTGGTATATGATAAATTGCTTCAGAATGAAGAAGTGAATCATGTAAGTATCAGATCCTTATATTTATATGCTTGCAATGTAGACTATAATCACTGTCATGTTTCTTTCAAATGAAATGTTTTAACCAAAGTATCAGATGTTATAGTGTTTGTTGCAGGTGTCGATTTATTTCCCCCTATAATGGTAATTGATTGAAATAATACTGACTGAATACAATAATTGATCAGAATATTTGAAATGTTCACAACAAAGCTATTTCACATTGCATTAGTAAGCAATACTGGGGTACAGATTTTGAACTAAATATTATACCGTTCTAAGCATATTTTTATCATCTACGATAACCTTCTTGCTATAAACCTACTTCCTTAGAGAAATTTGTTATTCCTGTTTTTACTCGTACAAAAAGACGGGTACAGCACTATCCCCAGAATGTTGGTGGGAATCTTGAATGCAGTTCATAGATCGTTCATATATTTATTGTAATGGTTTGCTATTTTTACATTTTAACTAGAAAAAAATCCTGCTTGAAATTCTTTCTTTGTGTGCCATTGAGAATTGGATATCCCCAAAATGCTTATTATGTTCAATAACAATTTGAATGAAAAATGAAAACCTTATTTGTGAAGTGCCAAATATTTTTATGTTAAACGCCAACATTAAGGTAGGTTACTCCACTGGACAAGATGACCAGGTAAGAATTTACTTAAGAAATAAAATTAAATGATACTTGTTAGTAATGATCAGGGACAACCACGACCTTGCTAAATATGTAGTTAAGTGCTCAATTTTGTGTAATCGAATGTATACGTATAAAATTACCGCAATTCCAGTTTTTTTAAATTGTAATAAAATATAAAAAGTAAACCAACTGTTCGACAATTCTTTGTCATAGAATAAGCAAAAACGACAATCCTCTATAGAAAGATTGCCGAGATTCAAATGTATGTATTTTGTTAGAATTTAAAATATTTCAATTAGAATTCTTCAAACTAGTTACAATTATGTAAATTGAATTACGAAATGCTTACTCTAGAGCAATATTTAGAAAAATAATTATTATTTATTAGATGAATTTTTAAAACTTACTTATCTTACTTAAACTTATCTGGTATGCATTTCACACGTGTAAACGATACAGCCCAGACCGGCTGATAATGCAGCTTATTCTTTGTTCTACGTTGTTTTACATTAGTCTACGATACGACGCCAATTTAAGTACTTTAAATTATTGTACCTTTGTTAAGACAAAATCTAGCGACCTGTTTTTTTAACTAACCTTTTTAATTCCGTAGACAGAAATGTTTATTCTTGAAAATTGATTTGAATTTTGATATTTATACATCGTAAAGCACTTCTACACTGTGCCTACAAAGGGCTGAGGAGGTAGAAAAGTTATTAATTTATTCTATGATAAGGAATTGTTGAACAGCAAGTTTGCTTTTTATATTATATTACCGTTTAAAAACCTGGAATCGCCATAATCTTATACGTATACATTTGACTACACGAAATTGTACACTTAAGGGTCTACAGTAATAATTTTTTCGAGGTTATGTCAAAAACGATAAATGCTCCTGCATGGTATAGGCCCTTAACTACCCATTTAGCAAGGTCGTAGTTGCCGCTGGTAATAATCTTCGTTTTCTATATTTCAAGATAAATCACCCACCAATAGCCTCAGAAATTATGTTTTTAATTGGTAAGTAATTTTACTCTTGACAATCCTTTTTTTTAGCTGTATTAATGTGCTGTCTTTTTATAACATCTCTTCATTGATATAGTTGGTGAAATTGTACAAAGAATACTGATTTCTTTTTATTTAATTTTTATTTTTTCAAGTCGTTTTTCAATTCACACACTTTTTACACGTTACTTTTTAACACCACTTTATATCTTATTATTTAAACCTTCCTATAAATATTAGACAATCTAATTAATGATTTTCTTTCAGATATAACTCCAAATAAACGATGACAACTACCTTCATTTTCATATATATGTCAACTTATGTTAACTTACGCTTAATAGCGAAGAACTTCCTTCTACCTTATTTACTTTTGGAATAACCATCCTTACTGCCCGTACGTTGACTTTGTATGTACAAGATGACATCATATGTACTTTTAAGTAGCTTTTGACAATATTCTTTTATTATAATGATATGATTGATACAAACAACCATCTATATTTTCCAAACTATATGTTTTCCTTTTATACAACGTTTTTATTTTATTTTATTTACAATTATTACAATAGTATTTTAATATGATTAATATTTTTACAAACTACTTATTCCTTTACTTTTTTTTCAAGGTCCAAAACAAATCATATTTATACAGAGTGATTCAGAGATAAAGGTAATCCTTTAAATGGTAGGTAGAGGGGAGGCAGTAGAGCTAATTTACCTTGACAATTATAGATCAAAAACGAAGTTTTCCAGAAAATTAATTTTAAACTTTTATTGAATTTTGGATTCGTCCTGACCTTGGATCCTTTTGGATTCAAAATTCATTAAACTTAAAAATTTATTTTTCTGGAAAACTATTCGTTTTTGACCTATACTTGTCAAGGTAAATTAGCTCTACTGCCTTCCCTCTACCTTTCAGTTAAAGGATTACCTTTATTTCTGAATCACCCTGTATATTACCTCCAGCAACCCGTTCTTGGAGAATTCATTTTTTCCATTCTTCTATTTTCATTATCAACGCCGAGTTTTGAGAACATGAAACCATGATGAATGCCTTATTTTAATTAATTGTTAATACAATTTGAACAATTACGTATGATATAGGTTTCTTGGTAATATTGAATTTTTGTTGTATTTCATATCTTAAAGCTAGTTGTGATTTATGCATAATGTTCTCTAAGATAATAATTTATTTATAATATTTTCCTTTCTTTCAGGAATAGTTAGTTACCTATGAATTCATCCTGTTCCTTTCCAAATAAATACGAATGTACAAAATGTCTAATAAAGACCATACGCATTAAATTTCTTATTGTAGTAAGTTTATTTAAAAAAAATTTTGTATACCCTCATCGTGTGTCTCACTACGTTTTCAAACCTCCGTTCGCCTTTCGCAACTTACCACCCACGTTTCGTCAACAAGCTACTTGGTTAATGCATAATCATCATTGTCTCGATTGGAATGAAGGATTCACTCCTCCCTTTATGCTTCCTGTAATTCTGCAACGCTTGACTCAGCAGGCAGATACCGTTTACGTGAAGGGATCTGAAAAGAGCAACTACATTCTACGTTTCGTATCACAACCGGTGGTGGAGTTACCAGAGGAACCAGCTCTACAGGCTATGCTTCCATCATGCTTTTATCATCATCATTCACTGTGCTATTGTGCATTAAGTAATGTATACTTATATAAAACTCATGTAATGGATTTTTCAGAATAAAGTTTTTAAATTCTTTAATGGTTTTATTAAAACAACATAATATGATTACAACTATTTATTCATTGTCTATTACAAACTTTAATTCCCAATCCAGATAACATAATATGATTACAACTATTCATTGTCTATTACAAACTTATATAACTATTCACAATTGAATATATAACAATTACTACCCTTTAATTCCCAATCCAGATAACGCACCAAACCCGAAGGAAAACCGACAGCAGCAAGGTTGTCACGTGCACGTTCAGTTGCAGCAATCCATTCACTATACGGTGTAACACATTTACATTTGAAAAGAATGAAATCACATTTATCAGGCAACAAGTTAATAGTATGACGATGTTGGAACAAACCTTGTTTTGTACATGTGGAATTTTGTATATTTATAAGTTTACCATTTTTTAACAAATAATGGACTTCTACACTTGCACACGAAGTGTATCGATAATCGTTTTCACTACGTACAACCACAGTGTTCGATAGTTTAGCTCTTTCGATTAACAACCCGGTATTGTGAGTTTTATAACGCGAAAATATAATTTCACCCTTATCTGTTGTTTCAAGAACCCAGTAATCTTGCCAACCCACTTTGATTGAACCCATTTTTGTAACTGACGGTAAGCGACTGATGTGACTATTTAAACTATACCCCCACCACTTTTAAAACGTGTATTATAGATACCCTCTCTATACTCTTCTTTCAAAACTGGAGCGATTACATTTTCCACGTAGCTTATTCGTCTCTGAAATCGTACCCTATCCCTTGCTATTATCTCCCATTGACTTCTGCGTGCTTGACGATGTGCATACTCCCATGTTAACATGTAATGCATTTTGTTTTTACTTTCATCAAATGTCACTAAACCACCCATTTAATCCGTCCTCTATTAAGTCATATGCATAGTCCCTTAGATGTTGCGCAATGAGCTTTTTTACCAAACACTCATCACAAATCACACCTCTAATGAAGTCTTGACACAACTGCACGCCTTTTCTATATCGTTGTGCTAACTCTTGACAATATTCTGGGCTGCCCCGTACCATGAACAGCTTCGTGTGCCGCATCCTCCTCTAGCGCTTCTAATTCACACCGTAGTTTCACCACAGCATTCAGTTTATCAATAGCTTTGCTTGATACGTCTTCACTGTTACGCGTCTCCATTGTATTTCACTACGTTGCACCTAGACCATGTGTTCTTATATTCACCCGCTCCCCACCCTTTCCCCTCTTCATTCTACCATTATGCAATACACTTCTAGCATTCCAAACACGTTCGGGATTTGCATCTTCATTAATGGTTCCAGTATGTTTGTGATGTTCACTATGCAGTCACCCGGCATGTCTACAACAACATCTATTATGCTATGGTAGAAATTGAAAAATTTCAAACCCTTCAGAAGGTTTAATCGATATGTTAGTAACGGTATTAACTGCCACAGCTCATATAAGGACTCCCACGCTAAATACAATTCATCATCTCCTGCATCAGTTATCTTTATAATTTTTGTTTTATCGTAATTTCTGTTAACACGCTCAAACGAGATAGTTTTTGTACCAATTTTCAAAGGAACCCCGACCTCTTCTCCTGCTTTAAAGTACTTATTAATGACTCCTTCATTGGTTATTAACGCGTTCCACTTCGTTTCATCAAACAGCATACACTGATTCTTTACTCCAGCTACTTTTATTACAGGAGCGAATCCCAAATGAGCACATAATCCAACAAATACAACTTTACTTTTTGATTTGTTTAAATAAAACACTGATTGATTCACTAGCGGTGCCCATTTAGCATCCATAGGGAGCTCGTTTGGAGCCATCAACTGCTTTTCTAGAGCATGCGCTTTCGCATTCTCAATTGATTTAGCGAAGCTTTCCATTGTAATACTGCACTGTACACTGCAACTGCAAACGCTTTACTCTTCCCATACATGCGACCTGCTATATATATATATATCTACAGCTTGACCTTGAATGGTGTTTGATAACCTTGAAGAGTGGCCTTGAGTGCATTGTTGCCATATTGCTGACCATGAAGAGTTGCCTTGGGTCCAAGGTCATAACATTGTTGCCATATTGTTGGCCTTCAGAATGCGGTGTTGCCATATTGTTGACCTTGAGAATGCGGTGTTTCCATATTGTTGACCTTGAGAATGCGGTGTTGCCACGTTTCGGTGACAGAGATAGATTCAAGGTCACCATGTGTTAGAGAGAGATAGGTTCAAGGTCAGGAGTGGGGGGTGGTTCCAGAACTCTCATTTTTTCCCTACTCATATAATAGCTGAGTTAAACTAGCTCTAAAGTTAATTATTTTGTAAGTTTGACTATCCAAACAATATTCTCTGACTAAATATCATTACGTTATGCCAATATTGCTATTGGGTTGTTAACATTGAATTTAAAAGTAAGCTCTCACACTGAGGCAATGCTCAACTAGCAACTAGAAACTGACAATAAGCAACAGACAATATTATTTTGACCACCTCTCACACTGCAGCAACTGATTCCTTTTAGTTTGTGTAGCAATCTCAAACAATCATGTCATCCTCTAACAACTCTGGATATGCGATTTTAATTTGGTGGCATTTAAGGAACATAAATTTAATAACAGCGAAGAAATTAGCGAAACTTCTAATTTATTAACAGATTATTATTTAAAAACAATATAAGTTGTAACAACCAACCTAACTTATTAAGTGCTAGATGAAGAATAATCCAATTGCGCCAGCCTTGTACAATAATAAATCTTTTTCTTTTTACGTTAAATATATGCACATTTTTTATTTAGACCGTCTTTAATTACATCAGCCACTGACCTCATAACCTTGACTTATATTTCGGCCACAATCTTAAAACTATTAATTCCAGTAAATAATAAAAAATTACTAATTTACAAGTATTCCTAATATACTAATAGCATAAATAATAGTTTAATAATGGTTTTGATTAAATTCAATGTAAACAACCCGATGGCGATAATATTGCGCGTTTTCAATTGCTAGTTATTGATTGCTTATGGCTTCAGTGTTAGAGCCGCCTGAAAGGAATCAGTTGCTGCAGTGGGAGAGGTGGTCAAATTAATATTGTCTGTTGCTTATTGTCAGTTTCTAGATGCTAGTTGCGCATTGCCTCAGTGTGAGAGCTTACTAAGTAAGCTCATACAACGTTTTATCCAACATCTTTTTACGTTCAAATATTGAATTTGAAATGTAAGAGTATAGTTTCATTTACTGAAGCAGTACAGCACAATGCGTACAATATATATGAATGTTTTAAATAAAAATGTATGTTGCTATGGTATTGATGATACAGTGCCGTAATAATTTTTATATTCACTTTCTATGTAAATGACACTTTTCAGACATTTATGGTAACTAAGTAAATGAGTAGTTACAACTACAGCCTTTGTAAAACTTTATGGGCTCCTAAAAGATACTTGTAAAATTCTACAATGCTCAACAACAAAAAGCTATGGAAACTAATTTGTTGCTTAACCACAACACCATGACAACACCTAGTTATAAATTGTGCTACCGCCTTTGATTACAAAGTGTCTTCTAATAAAAAATATACAATTCATAAAAAAAACGTCGGCGAAGATGGAAATAAAACTTTGCACGCGACACGCTTTGCAATTAATCTTTACTGGGCTCATTGGATTATGGAGGCTCGCTCCTTCGTCGCTCACCCCACAAACTTTCCAGCTCGCCTGTAAAAATTAATTTATAAGCTTGGCACGTAAATAACTATTACGGGCTTTATAATCGGCTAGCCCGTAAAAGAGTCTACCCCTAATGACAAACCTCAGTAAACATAGTATATGTTTACGAGTCAGTATACCATACATACTTTAATATTATCAATACAGGAAAGTAATCATGGAAAGTGAGCGACAAGATTTATTAACGCCTCTTGCGGCAATGTCCAACTAAATTTAATAATGTTGTGCAAAATTGTGTAACATAATTAAATTTAATAAAATTTCGTTAGAATGCAATTCAATCTTTGACGTGTCCCAATACCTAGCAATAGCAATAATAGCAATTTTGTGTGCCTATTCACTTTGCGTATTTTGTTTCAGAATTTTCTCAGCCTGTTGTATTTATTACATTCTCGAATGAATTTCTCTGCAAGGAATATTTTTAAAATCGACTTTTCCCTACTTTATGCGGTATGCTTTATAAAATAATAATTTATAATAACTTCGTTAAGTTCTATTTATTTCAGTTTTTTGCAGGATGCTCGACCTATTTCATGTTCTTATGCGACGTTGAAGGAGAAATCGACGTCAGCGAGAGGACATACAATTCTACCGCTTGATATTAACGAAGAATACTCGTCTGTCATATTTATTTACATTATAATTCTGGCTATGTGGCTATTGATCCATTTGCCTGTCTTGAAAAAGAACCTGTATCACAACGCTGCAGAAATCAGATCTCTCCTTTTTAATTCCAAGATAATTACGTATGATTTTTCCTTGCAATAAGCCAGTGTCAATTTACTAATAATCTATTAGGCTACATTTTGTAACATTTATTGACAGTGTGTAGAAGCTTACCCTCCTCAATTAGGACTGGTGGTTAATTATAGACGTATTAAAATAAATCAGCTTAAGTGAAGAATTAATAGTATAACATTTCAAACGATACATTCATAAACAGCTGTTGGGACCATTACTTGGGCTCAATAGTCAGGTTTGAAATCCCGCATCTACCGTCTTGCAGTTTCTATGTAAGAAAATCTCGAATTAACATTAATAGCAGAAGGTGCCAGAAATAACATCGACCCCATTAAATATTAAACTTAAACTACAGAAATCTACTTACAAAAGCTGCTTTATGTCAATAAATATAAAATCTTTCTGTCATATCTTGGTACAAACCTACTATAGCAAGGTACGAATGACATCGTATAGATATCATTAACCTTCTTAGTTTTTTTCAGTTTTACATGGTTGAATGTTCTATCGTGGAACAAAGCACAGATTACACATAGCTCATTTAAATAATACAGATTGCCTAAAAAAGTCTCCACAACTGAGTCAACAAGGGAATTAAGAGTGATGGTTTCTGGAGTTGAGTAAATAATTTTACTATTGACAACTTTTTTTAGCTGTACTAATGCACTTTATAACATCCCTTCACGGATACAGTGTAACTCTACTTTTTCTCTCATCAAAACAAAGCCCCGCGATTGGGCACCAATGTAACTCTTCATTTCTGTACACACAAAATAAATGAATGTGCTTCACTTGGACGCCAAATGTAACTTACTACTTCTCAACACTCTAAATTGCATAATTCAGATTCAAACTGTACAATCTTATAATAGCACAAAATATTTAATATTTACTGTACAACTCATAAATGCACCAACTGCTTGAGACACATCTTTAACAAATTTAAATTCAGGACTCGGGTATTGTTTTCATACCTCATTGATTATAAAAGAAAGGGAGTAAGGCTGGTTATAGACACAACAAAATTGTATATTTGGGCGCCATGTGTTTAGAAAAGTCCAGGATTAGAAAAAAATAATGCTTTAACATTTGTAAACCGAAACAAATGTCAGATCTATTAATTTTAATTCAACTATTAGTCATATTTATTTACGTCAAAATTAAATTGGTTAAAATACAATTAAGGACTTTCATAAATATATGGTCCAATATTATCACACTATGATTAAATTCAAAAATAGATTTATTTATGAATAAAGTAAACAGTTTTCATTTAGGACATAGTCATAGGTTTAGTAAAAGTTACCCAAATGCAAATAATAATCAAAAAGATAGTACATGAATGTTTTACAACTTACTCCAATGTTAGCAAAATAATATACCCTAATTCACAGTACATTGATCGAATAATTTGATTCGCTCCCACTCCACAGAATGATTAACACATTAATGCCTGTTTATTCTCACATAAACACTAACTACCAAAATTAACAGCTTGATGAAATTGAAGAACCTGGAAAGCACCTAGTCGCTGACACCGTTTATTACTCCAGATCAAATAATTAAAGTTTACAATAATTGTTTTGCTTTAGAACTATAATATCATAAAAGTTACCTTTTAAATAACAGAAACAACCATATAAGTTCAATTATTAATTACATTTATTAAGGAAAAGTTTCTTAAGATGCCACTGGTTAATATAGTTAATCGTTAAAATGTTTTTCTTTATTAAGAATAACACAACACTTAATTTTGCCGTTTCAGAAGTTATCTAAAAATATTTAAGTACAAGCATTGTGTTTTCATTCATTCATGTGCCTCGGTATATTTCTTACAGCCAGCGCTACCTAGCGCTGGATGACCCAAACCCTATTGAACTACGCGATGTAAGAGCGGTGAGGATCCGAGTTTGAATTCTTTTTTCGTATTTCAACAATCAGTAAACGCAACAATCAGTAAAAACAGCAGTGTTTTAAGAGTGCGTTAGTTACTAAAGCTTACCCATTAGGGTAAGCTGTTGGCACCTATCATTCATTTAATAATACTTATCGCTACTAATAATAATTCGTTTACATCGTCATATCTCGAAACATAATTGAGCTATGAACCTGATTCTTTTTTTAAATTAAACCTCGAAAATGAGCGCATGCAACAATATTATCAAATATTGCCAAAAGCAAAAATTGACAAAATAAGTTTGGGTAGTCATAAAGGTAGTTTAGAAGGGAATTTCAAGGTTCAGCGGTCAGTGCAGATGTTTTTATGTAATTTAAAAATATTTTAATAAAGATGCAACAAAAATATTATTGACTAGCAATCTTTTAAAATGACGTTTTTGTTTTCGTTATTAGCGCATACTTTATTTTTTAGTGCACGAGGTTAGATATATCTATTACAAATAGGGGGGATAATATTAATACAGGGGTTTTTACAAGGAATTCAAAGCTTTATTGATTTAAATTAAAAGTAAGATCGCCGATTATCAATGATCAAAGAGCCATTTTACATAATTTATGTTTTAATAAAGATACAACAAACAATATTATTGACTAATAATATTACTTATCTTGAAGTACATTCATTGTGTTTTCATTCATTCATGTGTCTCGGTATATTTTTTACAGCCAGCGCTACCTAGCGCTGGATGGCTCAAACCTTATTGAACTACGCGATTGCTTTTCGTATTTCAACAAAAGCAACAAGTGGCGTGCAATCACCACGCTTTGCTTATTCCACTTTGACCTTTGGAGGCAAGTGACACGAGTTATGCAAAGTGAACTGATACGAGTTTTGCAAAGTGAAGTGATGCGAGTTTTGCAAAGGGAAGTGACACGAGTTTTGCAAAGTGAAGTGCGACAACCACCACCGTTGGCTAAGTGACCTCAGGGTCCCCCGGATCAACTTTCTTCATACCGGAGGTCCATTCCCGGATCAACTTTCTTCATACCGGAGGCACATTCCCGAATCAACTTTCTTCATATCGGAGGTCAATTCCCAGATCATTTGCTTAAAAATGGGGAAGCGTCTATAGGCAAATGAAGAAGAACGAAGAGAAGCAGCTGCGAAGAGAAAGAGAGAGGCGAGAACTAAGAGGACAGAAGAACAACGACAACAGGTGAGAGATGCCAACAAACGACGCCTGTCGCATGACAGAAAAAGAAAAACAACAGGTGAGAGATGCCACCAATGCCTCTCAACAACGACGCCTGTCGCAAATGACAGAAGAACAACTACAACAGGTCAATGCCTCTCAACAACACCGCCGGTCTCAGACGACCGATGAACAACGTCAGCAAGAGAGAGATGCTAACAATGCCTCTCAGAAGAAAACAATGGGAAAACCCAGGCCAGGAAGAAAGCAGATAAAGGAGCAGCCCTGTTCAGCCTGGATGACATCATAGAAGACGAAAGTGAAGATTACCTGCACTATTGCGACCCTATGAATCAAGTTTGCCAGTATTGCAAAGCAAAAGGACTTTGAAAAGGAACGGCCTCCAGATAAGAAGTTCTCCAGCTGTTGCCACAAGGGGAAGGTTCTTCTCCCCAGAATTCCAGTTCCTGAATACATTAGGGAACTGATGACTAGAAGCAGTCCTGAGGCAAAGAATTTCCAGGACTTCATCAGAAACTACAACAGCGCACTTGCGTTTGCATCGATGTGAGCACAGATTGAAACACCCTAGGGCAATGGACAGTACTGCTTCAGAGTCCACGGACAGGTTTATCACAGGAGTGGACCATTGCATCCTCAGGAAGGGCAACCCCGGAAGTATGCCCAGATTTACGTTCTGGATGCTCAATAAGCGCTGAACGAACGACTTGGACTAAAAAGTTTTTGGCATTTAAAACGTTCAGGTATTATTAGTAATGGTTTAATGTTTAAATTTATGGAAAAAGGAATGTGTAAAAAGATGTTTTTATTAAGTTAATTTTTAGGAGTCTAGGCCACAACTGCCAATGGCCACAACGGCCAATCGCTATTTTGGCTGTTGTGGTCATAACCGCAACGGCCTCCGTGACCATAACGGCCAACAGCCACAACGGCCAATTTGACCATATCGCCCAACTCGACACTTGACCATAACGGCCACCATGACCACAAAGGCCAACTAAAAATTCTACCCCATCCGCCATTTTGACCACAACGGCCACCGACGCTTGTGTATTGCCGTTGCTGGCAACGATGACCACAACGGCCAAAATGACCACAACGTCCAACTAGGGTGTGTGACCACAACGGCCGAAATGACCACAACGCCCAACTGTGGAGCGTGACCACAACAGCCAAAATGACCAGAGAGAGAAAATGCAAACTGCCTACCTGCACTCATAGACGATTTAGGACAATGGATGATGGAGAACAACGAACTCGCTAAGTCTTCGCACGAAGTCTAGCTGGAAGAAGAGAAGAAGGCAAAACCTGGAAAACGAAAGCAGATTCCCATCATGATGTCCATTCGCCAAGGTCGCAATGAAGACCGTCGACGCTACAATGTTCCGAGGTGTAACGAAATTGCGATGGTATTCAATTCCCCGGATGGAGAGCCGCCTTACGAAAGGGACATCCGGGTGTACAGCAGATCGGACTACCATCACCCATGCAAGATGCGATCCCATGATTTACCCCCTCTTCTTCCCGCACGGAGGGGATGGCTGGACACCGGGAGTCAACCATAAGAGCGGGAAGGGCACTGTGACTCAACTCCAGTGGTATTCCTATCACATGGGTGTTCGTGAGGACTTCAATCAATTTCTGGCTGGAGGGAAGTTGACCCAGCAGTGGTTGCTGGATGCCTATTGTAAAGTAGAAGCCTGCCGTCTGGACTTCGCGAAGATGAATCAGAAGAACCTTCGCTCAGACAAATACAAGAACCTCGAAGAGTTCGTGGAGAAGAAAGCTGAATGGCATGGTGTGAAAGTGGGAAAGAAAGTTATTCTCCCATCATCCTTCCAAGGAAGCGCAAGGAACATGCATCAGAATTACCAGGATGCCATGGCCATCGTCCGCAAGTTCGGCAAGCCTGATGTTTTCCTCACCATGACCTGCAATCCAAACTGGAGAGAAATTACAGAAAATCTCAACGGCCAGCCGCGTGAACATCGCCCAGATTTGGTTGCACGTGTCTCAGGCTCAAGCTGAAGGAGATCCTCAACGACCTCGAGAAAGAACACATCTTCGGAGTTGTAGCAGCGAAGATCCATGGGATTGAATTCCAGAAGCGCGGACTGCCGCATGCTCACATGTTGATCATCAGATTGTGGCGCAACATAATGATCCACAGTCACGGAGCTTACTGTCAGGATGGAGACAAATGTACGAAGAATTTCCCGAAGCCATTTTTGGATGAAACCAACGCCAGCGTTGATGGATATCCGTTGTACAAAAGAAGGGACACAGGTGTCACATACCCTGTTGGAAACCGAGCGGTGGACAACAGTATGGTCGTTCCATATAACCCATGGCTGCTGATGAAGTACAACTGCCACATTAACGTCGAGATCTGCGCATCCATCAAGAGTGTGAAATACCTCTATAAGTGTGTCTACAAAGGTCACGATGCCTCCAACGTTCAGTTCCGTGACAAGGACGACGAGATGAGTTGGGACGAAATCCAACAATACCTCGGCAGCCGCTGCGTGTCCGTACCGGAAGCTTCTTGGAGACTTTTGGAATTCCCGATGCAGGACAGGTCTGATGCCATTATTCGACTTCCTGTTCATCTCCCTAATGAACAGACGGTGTATTCAACGAGGGAGACGAAGAAGATGCCTTAAACAACGTGCGGGATGACAAACTGACGGCTTGGTTCAACCTGAACGATAAAAACCCCGCGGCACGACAGTACCTGTACACGGAAATTCCCGAGCATTTCACCTTCCACGACAAGGAAAGAGAATGGGCCCCACGGAAGAGTCAATTCGGGAAGATCATCGGACGAATGTACGTGTGTCGGTCAGCCAAGGAGAAGTGTATTACCTCCGCCTACTTTTACTTCATCAGAGAGGTTGCAGATCCTACGAAGACATCAGGACCGTGGAAGGGCATCTCTGCTCAACGTTCAAGGAAGCCTGCATTAGGTTACACCTACTTGCAGATGACTCTGAGTGGGAAGCGTGTCTCAATGAAGCTGAGTTCTTCCAAATGCCGCCTCAACTACGACAACTGTTTGCCTTCATCTGTGTCATGGGAGAGCCAACTGATCGAGTCCTTCTTTGGGAAAACCAACCGAAAAGCTTTGACTGAAGACTTCAGTCGACGTCATCCTGAAGATGTCGCTGCACAACTTGTCCTTCTCATCATTCAAGATGTACTCATTCTGCCTGGGAAAAGATGCTCGGATTTTGGACTGCCAGATCTTCCAGCAAATCTCCTGGAGACGGTTCAACTGCAAGTTGACATTGAAGAAGAACGAAGGCTTGCTGCAAGAAATATAGCGATGCTCAATCCGCTGCAGCGTGCAGCCTTCGATGCTATCATGCAAGCAGTTGAAAATACACAGCAGCCCGAGAGGTACTTTTTCCTCGATGGTCCAGGTGGAAGTGGAAAGACCTTTACCTACGAGACGCTGTTTCACCACGTCAGCGGAATGAATCTAAACATCGAGTGTGTCGCTTCTTCAGGAATCGCTGCGACTTTACTTCCGTTTGGCAGGACTGCACATTCAACATTCAAAATTCCCCTCAACCTGCACGAGTCGTCCACAAGTTCACTGACAGCACAATCCAGAGCGGGGCAGGCCTTGAGGGACGTGGACATCATAGTTTGGGACGAAATCACGATGACTAAATTCCGTGCTTTGGACTTGGTGGACCAACTCTTCCGTGATCTAACCGGAGATGAACGTCCTTTTGGCGGAAAAGTGATGCTCCTGAGAGGTGACTTCAGACAGACCCTCCCCATCGTCACGCATGATTGGACTGATGATGAACCATGATGGATTGCACGAGGACGTGGTGGAAATTCCGTCCGAATGAGTAGAAGAAAGCTGCCTGGTGGACAGTATTTTTGGGAAATCCCTCAATCCTGAGGATGCCGATAATTATGCCGCACCATCAATCCTGACACTGAAAAATGATAACGTGCATCAGTTGAACGACCAAGTTCTCAGCCGTCTCACAGGAGCCTGCACTTCCTACTGTAGTATGGACACAGTAATGGCAGATGACAAAGAGGAAATCAACAACTACCCTGTCGAATGCTTGAACACCATCAGAGGATCTGGGCTGCCTCTTCACAACTTGAAACTCAAAGTTGGTGCCATTGTGTTGATGCTACGTAATTTGAACACGCGACATGGACTGTGCAATGGCACCAGGATGCAGATCCGGACATTTTCACCGAATTTGGTAGAAGCCGAGGTTTTTACCGGCAGAGCTAAAGGAGACCGGGTGTTTATTTCCCGCATTTACTTGACCACAACTGAAGGTCAGTTCCCATTCCAGCTGAAGAGAAGACAATTTCCTCTCATGTTGGCGTTTGCGATGACCATCAACAAATCCCAAGGACAATCTTTGGATGCCGTGGGAATATATCTCCCCGATGTCGTGTTCAGCCACGGACAACTCTATGTCGCTTTCTCGAGATGCAAGAGCAAGGGCAAGTTGCGAATGAAAGTCCTCGACGCTCCTCGACAAGGCAGACTTCTGGCTGACTCGGACAAGGTTTTCACTGTAAACTGTGTCTTTCATGAAGTCTTCGACAATCCAACAATACGCGTGGAGCAGCACGCGAAGAATCCAACGCTTTGGAAACCAACATTTAAGAACTCCAGGATTCCGGAGCCAAGGGTGAACAAACCGACTGTGGGAACTCCAGTCGTACCGCCACCTTTGAGACCTGCATCCATGCAGGACGTCCTGAGGGAACTCCAGGACATAGACACCACAATTCCGGTACCGGATTACCGTGAAAACATTTCAGCAGTACTAGATGGGGAAGACGCAAGAGGACACTTTAAAGACTTCAACCTTGCAGTAGAGCAGCATGCCGACTTCTACTTCAACCCACAGGTCCACCATACTGCAGCTTCATATTCTCTCCTCCCGCAACTTCGACAGGATCTTCGTGTTATCCCAACTGGGGGACGAGGAGATTGTCTGTTCCGAGCATTGTCAAGATGTTTTACCGGAACAGAAGATTTCCACCTGCACTTGCGGGTGATGTGTATTCGGACGTTCATCGATGCTGAGTAGTACTTCACTGAAAATATCCCTCTGGAAACCGGAGACTTGAGGCAACTCATCCACTCAACGTTAATATTCTCCGAAGACAGAGAATGGGGTTCGGCAGCCCATATGAAGTGCATCGCCATGAATTCTGGACGGGAAGTTTGGAACTACAATGGAAACATCAGCCACGGTGTGTACAGCGGGATGTCCCGTGAGGTTCTTCTCAACAACATGCCCATGAACTTCACCAGGTACAGGAACGTTTTGCCGTTGTCAAACGATGCCATTGTGCCAGGTATGCCAATGATGTTTCTCCTGACTGGAACCAGAGGATGTGCCCACTTCCATACCGCCCTACCTGCTGCTCCGGATAGCAACATGTGGCCCCCTACTACGTTTGGAGAAGACTAGGTGCAGCATTAAAACCTACCCGCAGAGTAAATTCGCGGAAGACCTAGTTTGGCAGTCACCTAGTTTGATTTTAAATCTTCCGTTACTGATTTAATTTGTAAATAGGTTCTAGTATAAACTTAGTTTACGTTACGCTTAGGCTAATATTTATAATTTCTCATTAATAATAGCTTTATTATTACTCTATTGAAGTTACCCACGAAACCAGAATACGGTAACAAAATACTTGCTTAATTTTAATTGTAAATCTTCATACAAAATTATTTGTTCACGAAACTTAAGCTTTTGCTTTCCCAAACAAATTAATTATTTGTTTTCTTTATTATGTATATAATGACGTTTCTAATTTAATCAAATTAGATTTCCGTAGCCTTCACAACAATAAAACACGTTACTGTATTCGGAAAATGCCGTCGGTAGAACAACCCCTGTAATATATTAAGAAGAGCTTTGTTAGCTCCACTCTTATTAAGAGTTTATTGCTGATTGACTTGACTAAGACTTATTGAACGGGCAAATGAGCTCAGCAGAAAATATGGTCTCCGAATGAATTTAAATAAAACTAAATATATGGCAATTACAACAGCACCAGTTAACATTCCTGATATTAGAATAGATAATGTGAGCATAGAAAGAGTAAGCAGATATAAATACCTGGGAACATGGGTGAATGATAATTGGGAATACACAAATGAAATAAGGACACGTATTGAAAGGGCTAGAGCCACGTTTGTAAAAATGAAACAAATTCTAACCAACAGAGACTTGAGCTTGGAAATACGAATGAGAACAACTAGATGCTATGTTTTCAGTGTTGTTATATGGAATGGAGACATGGACCATAAATAAAGAAATTAGCAGAAAAATAGAAGCACTCGAACTCTGGATATACAGGCGAATACTGAAAATATCATGGGTGGATAGAGTGACGAACGAGGAAGTGTTACGACAAATGAATAAGAACAAAGAACTCCTGCATACAATAAAGAAAAGAAAACTGGAATATTTAGGCCACGTAATTAGAGGAAACAAATATCAAATTCTACAGCTGCTAATACAGGAAAAGATACAGGGTAAACGAAACGCAGGAAGAAGAAGAATATCCTGGCTTAAAAATCTACGCCAGTGGTATGACTGCACATCACGAGATTTATTTAGAGCAGCAATGTCCAAAGTTAGAATAGCAATGATGATTGCCAACATCCGATAGGATACGGCACCTAAAGAAGAAGATGACTTGACTAAAAAAGGCTTCAGTTTTATATAATGACAAATAATTTTTAAGAGAGATATTTGAAATTGGCCTATAACAATACAACGTGGCGTTCACAAGCCAATCAAAAATTATTACTTCGGAACAAAGAATATTTGAAATGAAGGGACTTCACCCGTAATTGAGATCTGCGATATTTGCAGTAATCTGATACACTGGGATCGAGAGTTTATTTATCCAAAACATACTAAAGAGCACGTACAAGGAAATCTTAAATTAAAGCCAAATGGATTCTGTTAATGGTTTTCTTCTATGAAACAAAGATTATGAACCTGGGAACGTCTTAAAATGATCGTTCATACCAACGAAGGCTTTGCTGATTTTAAAATATTGTTAATAAATACACAGAGGTGTCTTTTAGGACCTTTTAGATTTTGAGACCCCGGGCACAAATATTGAGTGGGGCCCCCAGTAAATAAACAAGTGTTGATTAAAATAAGGTAGCTCGTTGCGGGGCCCCGTGCATATGCCCGGCTGACCGACCTTAGGGACGCTTCTGAAATCTTGTGAGAATATAATTTTATTGTTTTGGCTAAGGAAATATTCCCACAACCAAATCCACATGAAATGAAATCGAGAAAAGTTTTTGTTTAAATATTTCTCAACCAAGTACGTACTCCCTGCCAAGTTTCATTAAATTTTATTGACAGGTTCCCTCACCTCACACCGCTTCTTATCGCGTTGGGAAATTAACAGGGGGTTCCCAAAAAGTTCGAAGGGGTGGTGCGAGGCAACCTCCTAATAGAATTTCATGAAACTTGGCATGGGGCAGTATTTTAACAACAAGAAACGGCATTATCGTGGACCACAACAAAAATTCGTAATAAATGTTCTGGAGTGTCCTGGCCGAACTATTATATAATGTCCAAACTATTATGGGCCTGGTGTCGTTTATTATATTTTTACTTATTTCGTTTACATAGGTAAAGTTTATTTTTATTTTATTCAGTTTTTAATCTCATTCATATCTGAAAAGAATCTTTAATTCTTATTGTGTTAATTTTAATTTTTAATTTTATATATTTTTGTTGTCATGATTAATGTTTTACATGTGTAGACTGGAAATAAAATCTATTTTATAAAAGTGTTTATTAAATTACACCTATTTCCAATATTTCCTAAAAGAATAGGGGCCCCCCTTAGCTAATTGCGCCTAGGGCCCCGCACAAGGTAAATCCGCCACTGTTACAACAGTTAGTGAAATTGTATAAAGAATATTTAGGTTTCTTTTTACTCAAATCATTTTGTGAGGTTACTATATACACTTATTATCGGAGAGCTTTCACCTACCTTATTTTTTTAAATAACCATTTCTGCTGCCTGTAGGTTTCAAGTTGACATACAAGTAAGAAGTTTTTGATAATATTCTTTTGTTAGATGTTTGATACAGATAACCATATCTATAGTGTTACATGCGTCCTTTTTGTACAACTTTTTTATATGTAATTTTAAATTATTACAACTTATATGTCCTTGTGTGTGTTGGTTTAATAGTTTTATTTAAAAAATTTGAATTTACATGTTGTTTGGCTTGGCTAGGGTCTCGATTAATAAAATAGTCTAGGTTAATTTCGGCCGATTTTAGGAACACTCCTTACACTTTCTGGGCAGGACAGCATTACTTTTTTGGCTGTCTTCTGTATAGCAGAAATAGGAAGAAAATAGGTCCCGCGACTTAATATGTATATTACGACATTGATTATTATTATTAATGAATTGTTATTTCGATATGACAAGCACAATTTATCAATCTACTTACAATACACTTATTCGTCCGTGCAAAGTACTTTATAGTAAATTATCTAAAAGCATTCCTTCTAATCTAATAATTTGCTAAGTCTATTACATATTAATTTGTTTCTTCCGCCTGTCAATATCTGCAGAATCTCGCGTTTCTTAGTAGATATGCCGCATGTTACGGCATTTCAACTTTTCTTTCATATCAATAAATTCTTATGCCTTAATGCGTGCAATTATCAAAAAGATCAAATTGAAACAATTAGTTTTGCTTATTCTAAAATAAGCACATTTTATTATATAAGAATGATGTTGTTTGCAGTTCTGTTTACATCCGGAAAAATTCGACGTGCAATTGAATATTTTCATGAACTTTTCCTAGTACGAAGTGTTTTCTTAATTGCAGCGAATTTAACCAGTGTTATAGTTTTAATCGTTTGGATAATTCAAATAAAATACCAAGAAAGGTTTATTAAATTATACCAAACCCTACAGAATATTGATGCCGATATTTGTATTTCAAATTCTCGGCATAAGAAATTAGAAAGATTGTTTAAGCTTGAATTGTTTGCTTGTATTCTTGTTTTTCTATCAATGACCGTTATTGATTTAGTAAGGAAAAGAATGTCAGATTTTAATGCCTATACAGTGCCAGAGATGTTTATCTTCATGTCAATTTTAAATTTGTCAAATATTTTATACATTTTAAAGTGGAAATTTAACTGCGTCAATAGTAAACTTGAAAATTCAAAATTAGTTACTTTTGATATTGCTCGAGAGTTTCACATCCGCTTGGAATTCGCTACGAAAGAAATAAATAAAATGTATGGGTTTTACTTTTTGGTGCTAACAACACACTCTTTTATTTGGGTAACACATAATTTTTATAAACTCATCAGCATGTATTATTATGAAAGACATCCACCTAATATACCTTTATCGCTTTATACCTCAATACTTTGGAATTCTCTTCATATTATGCATGTTGTTATCATTGTAGCTCTTTGTGATAGCATAACATTTGAAAATAAAAGATTTATTAATTTGTTAATTGGTTTATTGTTGCAAAATGAAGACGCAAGCAAGGTAAGAAAATGTTTATTTTATATACGAGGGTAGTTTTTTAAGTTATCTACCTAGCTATGAAAACAATATACTACCGCGACAATTTTCTTATGTCAAGTTGCTGTGACATTTTATAGTGTCATATCCAAGTTTGATTCCAATCGCTTAACATTTGTCATTTATATATCAGTTTAAAGCAGCGAAAATGAGTGATTTGAAGCTTGAACACAGAAGCGTCATGAAATTTCTAACGAAAGAAGGAAGTAGCCCGAAGAATATCCATGAGAGAATGGAGGCAGTGTATTGAGAAAATAATTCGTCCTATTTCCAAATCAAATATTATATTTATATTATATTATATTTCAAGGAATCCATTCATGATGACCCAAAGTGTGGAAGACCTCTGGAAGCACGAACTGAAGAAATCATCAACAAAGTTGAAGATTTGGTGTTCACTGACCGCCGAGTAAAAATTTTAGTTATTGCTAGAGAAATGGGAATATCAGAAACGAGTGTTTTTAAAATTCTACACGAAGATTTGGGAATGAGCAAAGTGTCGGCACGATGGACTCCCAGGCTGCTCAGTCCCAAACAAAAACTGTATAGACGACATATTTGCGAGGAGAATTTGACTGCTTTATCCCAAGATGAAGACTTCGTCTATAGAATTATAACGGGGCATGAGACCTGGGTATACCACTAGGACCCTCATACGAAACAAGAGTCCATGCAATGGGTTCATAGAGCTCTCCACCACCCAAGAAGGCGAAGACGCAATTTTCTGCAGGGAAAGTGATGGCCACAGTTTTCTGGGACGCGGGATTGTCTTAATTGAGTATATGCGAAAAGGAACTACAATAACGGGAAATGTCTACAAAGACACAATTACGAACTTGAAAGCGGCTATATGCGAAAAAAGATCTTACAGTTATGCTCAGAAAACTCTGCTTCTGCACGACAACTGCATGGTGCACAAAGCACGAATTGTTCAAGAAGTAATCAACGAATGCGGTTTTAAGGAATTACAACATCCACCTTACAGTCCCGATCTTGCCCCCTCTGACTATTATCTTTTTCCAAAACTCAAAAAACACTTGAGAGGGCGTCGCTTTTTAACGAATGATGACTAGGAAAACGCTGTGGAGTTATATTTTGCAGAATTACCAAAAGAGTTTTTTTTCGAAGGCATAGCGTTATCAGAAAAACGCTGGAATAAGTGTGTTAGTGTTAATGGTTCTTACGTTGAAAAATAAAATTATCTGTTATTTAACTCGCTTTTATAGCTAGGTAGATAACTTAAAAAACTCCCCTCGTATTATTAATTATTGCTATTTTAAATAAATCTCTGAAATATTTTATTTTTTAGAATCTTTGGTGTATATCATATCTTTTAAATTTTAATATTAGCTTTTCTGCCATCAATTTCTTCAATTTGGATTTTACATTACTTTATAAGGTATGTTTAAACATTTTAAAAGATTGAAGACACAATCACACAATTGAAGACCTCCTCCGAAAAATCTTGTAACCAACATCCTTAATCTATTAAAAATTATATTTTAGAAAATCAATTTTTAGAATAGGCTCTTAATTACAATTACATTGTTATTCAACTGCAATTATGTTCTCTTAAAAATGTCAGTTACAACGGTGCAAGGAAAGGCCTTCAGTTATGGACAAGTAGTTGATATATGGATTGTTTTAGTTTTTCGCTAGTTGCTCAACCTACATTATCATTTTGTACAGCATTGAAGAAAACTTTGAGGGTGGTAGCATACAATCAAATACCACTTTAACAATTATCCTTAATTAATATTCAGGAAAGAATATTAACTTCAGTTACAATAAAACTTAGCTTTTATACTACAAATTGTAACTACGAGGGAAACTAGATAAATTATCTACCTAAGCATGAAACAAAAGACGCATGATTTTTTAAACAATTTTATTTTTCAATATAATCTCCCCCAACTTCAACGCACTTTCGCCATTTGTCTTGCAATGAATTCATACCATTAAAAAAAATGATTCTTCCTGATTGCCAAAACAGTCATTGATGGTTCGTTTCAAATGGTCATCACTTTCAAAATGGCGGCCTCTCAAATGTTTTTTCAGATTTCGGAATAAGTAGAAGTCCGAGGGTGCCAGATCTGGGCTGTAAGGTGGGTGGTCTAACTCTACAAAGTTACATTCGTTCAGAATTGGACGAACTTTGGCGGCTTTATGAACCGTCGCATTGTCATGAAGAAGGAGCATATTTTTATGCCTCAAGTGGGGACGTTTTTTGGTAATTTCCGAATGTAATATATTCGATCAGAAGAACTCCATGCAAATCCCAGAAAATTGTTGCCATAAGTTTTCCGGCTGAGGGCTGTGTGCGAGCTTCTTTGGGGGTGGAGAACCCTTATGAATCCATTGCATAGATTCCAGCTTTGTCTCAGGGTCCCAGTGATGTACCCAGGTCTCGTCTCCAGTCACTATCCTCGTTAGGAATTCAGCATCAGCTTCCAAAAGATCTAAATTGTTTTGACAAATTTGCTGTCTTCGCGTCTTTTGCTCTGGAGTCAACAACCTGGGAACCCACCTCGCTGAGACTTTATTCATGCCTAACTTTTCGTGCAATATGGTCATAACGCTAGGTTCTGATATTCCCAGAGCAGTAGCAATGGTGGAGACCTTCATGCGGCGATCCTCAAGAACCATAGCTTCCACTTTGTCACACATTTCACTGTTGGTTGCCTCAAGTGGCCTTCCACTTCTAGGGTCATCCTCTATGGATTCACGTCCCCAACGAAACTGTTTTGACCAAAACTTAATCGTAAAATATGATGGGGCATCATCTCCATATACGGCAATCATACGTTCTCTTATAAATTTTGGACCATTGCCTTCTTTTGTGAGAAATTTAATCACACTCCTATGCTCCAATTTCAAAACACTCATTTTTTATCAACTAATCGCGCACAAAACAAAAAGTAACAGGTCAATTTCACTGAAACTTCAGATACAATTATAAAAGACTTGCGACTATTTGACATTAAACGCTGAAGATTGTCAGTTGTTTCAGTCATGGCTAGGTAGATAATTATTCTAGTTCCCCTCGTATACCCAGGTAGCACAACATTGGCACTTTATGTAATAAATAATATAGCCAATATTGATGGTACTTGTTAAAGGGTTAAAGTCAATAATGGCAAATTATTAATTTATTTTAGACGACCTATATTTAAAAAACAATAAATCTCCGACATCGGGCCATGGATGTATTTTAATTATTAATCTCTGAATGTTTCTAAATCTATTATATTGTAGTGGTTTCATAGTGGTGAATTGCTTTCATTTCTCTTATTTAATCATTTATGGCCTTATGAGCATGTCAATATTTGGTTCAATTTTTTATTGGAAGTGTATATAAACTTTTTGGTTATCAAGGATACATTCATATTGTTTATAATAAAATCTGTAAAATGTACAATTTTATAATAATCAAGTTTTTTTTACGAAAAATAAGAGAAAGGGTTGTTATGAAAATAAAAAAAAGAAGAAGAATTTTATAAAATGTAACGGAAAATAAAATTTGATAAAAATATAAATCATAAATAAAATATGCAAATGTAAAATTAAAAAAAGAAATAATTAAACGGAGTAAATTGGTTGGAAGTTTTTTTTCTTATTTATGTCTTAATTTTAGGGTAATTACAGATCATTCACTGACACACAATCCATTTTCAAAATCAATCTCTAAATAGAAAATTACCCCGAATAAATAAGGAAAAAGATTAAATAGGATAACATTAAGGAAAACCCCATGTTATAATTTTGAACTAATCAAAGGCTATTTATTCATTGTCACGTAGCCCATTTTTCAAATCAACTCCTAATATAAAACTACCCCACATGAATATGAAGCTCATCCCACACTAGTTGGCCCAGTTTTAATTTTGTTAAAGCACTGCGTTTACCAAAGAAAAAATGCTGGACGTACTTTAACAAAAATAAAAGTGGATCAACATAAACAAGTAGGTATTCATGTAGGCTATTTTCTTTATTAAGGGTTGATTTGGAAAATAAGTTATCTGCTAGTGAATAGTTTTTTGATTTTATAGTTATGGCTTGATTATCAGGGTCTTTAACTTTGTAATATTACACTGGTCGGCAAAAAAAAATTTTCTGCCCCTGACACCATTTCTGCTGATTCTTATGTAAAATGACCTCCTGAATCTGAATTTGACATCAATTTTCCCCCATCACCCACCGTTTTCGGGAGCCCCCCCACCTATTTTTATCACTTTTCCATGATTTGGAGGGATGAAAAGGATAATTTTAGCCTTTACATTTCTTCTTAGGGAATACAGAGGTGAAAAGTTCTAAAACATGAACATTTGTAGCACGGAGGTAGATTTGGGGGGGATTTGCCCCGTTAAATTGTAAAAAAATCATTAAAAATGATCAATTTTTCCGGTTTTTTCACAAATTTTTTCACTTATTTTCTACTTACTCCAGCTTCCAGACCCCCTCATCCACTCTCAAACACCCCCAAATAATAAAAATATATAGCAACAATGATAAAAATATATAGCAACAATAATAAAAATATATAGCAACAGTTCGGAAGATTCTCAATACCCCATGCGCGCAGGTTTGCACAGGAATTTTCATGCTTTGACAAGTTTAAACTTGCATTGCTCTTCTCACTATAGTCCTGCATTGTAATCCTTATCTTCCCTCATTTTTATCACTTTCCGATAGTAATTTTATGGCCATGAATTTGATTTGGAGGGGTTAAAAGTATTATTTTAGCCATAAAAAATAATAAATAAAAAGTAAAATAATAAATGTAAACAATAATAAATAAATAAGATAACTACCTTCATTTGGTGCTTGCTTTCCTTTTATATTCTGAGGTAGAAGTTTCTCGTACCAAAAACCAGCAGTACTCTGCCAACATGCTCGCATTCCACTTCCCTGAAAATCTCCTCTCGAACTTATTGATGGCTTGACAGAATCGTTCCCCGTGTTCATCCGAAACTGCTCCTAAATTCTCAGGGAAGAAGTCCAGGTGTGAGTGAAGGAAATGCACTTTAAGAGACATGTGACACCCCATGGCCTCGTACGCTGACAGCAATACCTTGACATGAGCGACTTAATCATCACTTTTGTTGTTACTCAAAAAGTTCTCACACACGTTTTGGAATGCAAGCCAAGCTCGTTTTTCTTTTCGATTCAGGTGTTCAATAAAGGTTGAATCTTGGAAAAGTTGTCTAATCTGGGAGCCCACGAAACTCCTTCCTTGATTTTAGCCTCACTAAGACGAGGAAATCTAGTTTTCAAAAATTGAAATGCATCACCTGTCTTGTCCGCGCGCGCGGTGTATTGTGAATCTTCCGAACTGTAGCTATATATTTTTATTACTTCGGGGTGTTTAAGAGAGGATGAGGGGGAGGGGGCTGGAAGCTAGAATAAGTAGAAAATAAGTGAAAAAATTGAGAGAAAAAAACGGAAAAATCGATCATTTTTAATGATTTTTTTACAATTTAAGGGGGCAAATCCCCCCAAATCTACCTCCTTGCTACAAATGTTCATGTATTAGAACTTTTCACCTCTCTAGCCCCTCAGAAGAAATGTAAACGCAAAAATAATCTTTTTCATCCCTCAAAATTATGGAAAAGTGATAAAAATAGGTGGGGGCCATCCCCCGAAAACGGTGGGTGATGGGGGAAAACTGAGGTCATATTCGGATTCAGGAGGTCATTTTACATAAGAATCAGCAGGAATGGTGTCAGGGGCAGAAAAAAAGTTTTTTTTGCCGACCAGTGTTATTTATGCACAGTGACAGTTTAGGGGATGATTTCAAAAATGGCGTTTTAAAAAATGAATACTCTTTGATTAGTTCCAGATTATAGCACAATTTTTTCAGACTCTTATGTATTCAATTTTGTAGCATTTTTCATAAGGGAAGAGGGAATTTACCATATTAAGGGATGATTTCAAAAATGAGTTATTTACCAATAAATAGTCTTTAATTATTCCACAGTTATGGTTCGGTTATGCAGATTTTTACTTAACTTCGTAATACTAGTTATTGGGAGGAACAGTTTAGGGGATGATTTCAGAAATGGCTTTTGAAAAAACGAATACTCTTTCATTCGTTCCAGATTGCAGTACTCCAGTTTCTTCAGACTCTTATGTATTGAATTTTGTAACATTATTCATAAAGATAGCAGTGTTTTACCAGGTTAGGGGATGATTTCAAAAATGAGTTACGGTATCCTAATAATTGGTCTTTAATTAGGCCAAAATTATGGCAGAGGTTTTCATCTTTAATTCGCGATATTATTCACGGGGATAGTTACCAATTTAGGGAATGATCTCAAAAATGAATTCTGCCAATCAGTAGTATTGAATTAATGCAACGTTATGGCACAGTTCTGTTAGCTTTTTATTTTTATTTTCATGGATTTATTTACAAGGGGTGATTAACCAATTAAGGGGTTGATTTTGAAAATGGATTATATTCTGTTGGATTGTCTTTTATTAGACCAAAATTATGACCTAATTTAAATTGAATTATTGTTTATATGCTAGGGGTGCCAGCTTGAGCTCAAGCAAGCACCCCCACTTTACGTTTCCAAAATTTTCATTTCTAAATTTTCATAAAATTTTCATTTCTAATGAATAGTGGGTGGTTCAAAATTCTTTGAGTTGTGTGCCAAGAAATAATTTTTGATTTTCGCTTGGAAACAGAATTTTTTTTTGTTTCGCATTGTTGAAGCTTAATTTTGTTTTGTGATAGATAGATACAGCGTGACAATATATGACACGGTATGAAATGTTCCAAGTTTTATTATATTATATAAAAACAAATTTGATTTTTTTAGCTCCAAGTATACTATTGAACTTAATCTCGAAGTGAGATGGTGCAGACAAGGTTCCAAAAGACATTTTGTTAACTAAATTTTAATAAATTAGATATCTGTCAAAGAAAACAAAAGATTTCAAAGCGACTTAAATGGTAACTGTGATGCAAAAATTTGATCAGGATAGCCTCAAGATTTTGACAAGAAGTAATTAAGGTTGTGCTTTACTGTGTGGACAAATTAGAACTTGATGTTAACATTAGCAAAATAAATAGTCAAATTGACGGATATTGGCTTTACCCATAAACTTTGTTGTTTATATTTTATTTGATCCTGACATGTTGGAAGAATACGATATTGAATTTTGATGTGGTAAATTTAGAATCCTCCCTGCTAAAGGAAAATGGTCCTGTGATTATAAAAGTTAACAAACATATATTGGTAACCGTAAATTCCGGTGTTACAATTGATCCATGATTAGTTCAAAATCATGGAACTAAGATTTCTGAAAATCGACAAAGTAGTGGGGGTGCTACATTTACTGACGTAAATTGTGGATGCTTAAAAAGTACATTTGAGAGTTATTAGGATGTTTCATTTGGGAGTTAACAATAAGGTGTTACCTAATAATAATCTGGGCACAGTGATTTTGTGGAAATAGGGAGAAGAAGTGCATACGTCATACCGTGCCTGACGTCATAATTCTTTCCTCGCAACGCGCATGTAACGCATGTTCATTTAAATTCGTAATTTAGCAACCTTTGGGATTTTAATGAAAGAAGACAGAGCGACAGATATAATACGTCGCAGATAGAGACAGGCAATAATCCAAAGGTTGCTAGATTACGAATTTAAATGAACACCCGTTACTTCAATAAGGCACATTATATTTTCATTTCTGATTATTGATAGTGTTAAAAAGGATGTTTACAAGCTATAAAAACACTTACCCAATGGCTTTCACCCATTGTTGTTTCAATATTTTATTTGTGATAGTACCTATCTATTATTTTAACTTCACAAAGTAGCGTCACGTTTTCTCTTCCAACTGTCAACAGTGTCAAAACTGTCAAACAAACGGTTTACAGCGAAGTAGAGCGATGCGAACATGCGCGTTGCGAGGAAAGAATTATGACGTCAGGCACGGTATGACGTATGCACTTCTTCTCCCTATTGTACAAAAGGGTTTTAGTTATCCATTTATGATTGAAACTAATGATTAAATGATTGATGATTATTTTATTTAGTCAAGATTAAGACTAATTTTTCAATCATAAATACTTTAGTCGTGACTAATTAGTCATGATTAAATTTTTAATTGACTAATCAATCGATTGAAAATCGTAGTTGACTACGCCCAACACTGCGTTGTATCATGTTTATTCTTTAAATTAACTTTGTCAAAGGTCCAAGTGTACCCAAAAACGTGTGTTATTTGTTTCATAAATAATATAATAATGTGATAACTTTGGTTTTAAGTTAATAGTCTAGGAATGTTAAAAACTTGCTTACCTAACTTGTTTTGGAAAAAAAAAATTTTATTTAAATTATTTCACATGTTATACGTGAAAAATTAATTTTAGAAAAACTGTATATTCAAAATTAACCAAAATAATACCACTTATATTTCATAGTATTTGAACTATTTTCCCAGAATTTTAAGAAAATCGTATGTCTAGCGACTAAATTATTGCCAAAAAACCTGCTTTTTGCCAAAAAAAAACTGCTTTTCTTGGCAAATAGGAGGTAATAGTTTAGTCCCTAGACATACGATTTTCTTAAAATTTTGGGAAAATAGTTCAAATACTATGAAACTTAAGTGGTATTATTTTGATTAATTTTGAATGTACAGTTTCTCCAAAATTAATTTTTCACGTATATCATGTGAAATAATTTAATTAAAAATTTTTTTTTTCCCAAACCAGTTAGGTAAGCAAGTTTTTAACATTCCTAGACTATTAACTTAAAACCAAAGTTATCACATTATTATATTATTTATTAAACAAACAACACACGTTTTTTGGGTACACTTGTACCTTAAAAATATCCAGGAAAAACATTATGCTGGAAATGCGAATGCAAATACAGTGAGCTAGGCAACCAATATTACTTCTGTTCCAGTTTTGAAACAAGCAGAATTTGTTCGTGTAAATGATTTTCCGTATTTAGAAAACCGATTATTTATTTCTAATCCCTTTATTATCATTATCATTAGATAAAACTATCATTCTCTTTGTATGTTTCACATTGTTGACTGTGAATACGCAAACTGTAGGCATGCTATTCTTTTTAAGAATATAGTTAGTTTTATTTTTCTGTTTTTTTTTTAACTTTTTCACAAAGACAGAAGATGTGAGTTTAAATTGTTCTTTTAAATGAGTGACGACCTTTATAACTTTTTTCTCGGAAATAAAAGATAATATAACATAAACAGGGAAGAACAACTAATAGATAAAATAATTTGATATAATTCGGCACTTTGTAAAAAGACTAATATCCCCTTAAAAAAAGTTAATATACCTAAAATATAGTTACTATTTAATTCTTTTTTACTTTAAGTAAAAGTTTTTGCAGAAAAAACCCAATAGCTTCTAGATTTTAAAAGTTTTAACTACAATTATAGAAAGTGGAAGACGTGTATGTATATTAGAGTGGTCCTTAAAAAGTAAATTTTTGGATTTCATGCGTCCCACCCCTTAGATCGATTCTATATTAAATAACAAGAAATTTATCAAATTTTTTTCCAGAAATATTAATATTAACCGTGCCCCACGACGGTTGAAGTTTAAATGGAGTTTAACGCGAATTTTAGACACTTGTGGGTTCTATAAGGTATAACACTGTTGGTTTTCAATGTTTTGACATCAACACATGTTTTCTAAGTGCTTTTGGGGATGCTGAATCCGAGTTTGAGGTTAAAAATGTGTTTTGACACATGACAACTGTCAAAACTGCTGTCAAGTTGAAAAATTTTAATGTAATTTCGCATTTTTACAAGTTTTCGCTATTTTCAAGGTTTTTGGGCCGCTGAATTCGATTTTCAGATTCAAAATCGGATTTGACACACTAAAGCTGTCAATAATGCTATAAAAATGAGAAATTTGAAGGTTATGTTGTGATTTGAAAAATATAAACAATTCCAAACGTCAAGATGTTAGGTTATACTTTGGTAAAATGTCAAAGTGATTAATAATTGTTGAAGTTCTTTGAATTGGTCTATGTGTTTTAACAATAATTACTTTTAATTAAATCAATATTTAGTGCTGTGAATTTTGACCTTTGTTATAAATTGTATAATGGAAACGAAGAGACTTACCTTATCTCAAGAAAGCAGCTGGTTTTTAATTATTTTATTAATACCATTTAATTTGGACATTATTTGGAAGAGATATTAATTTTTTGTACTTCAACCATTTTAATTATAAACCATATGGAAGAAAGATGATTTCTGTTTTACTACTATATCGGTTGATAATTTAAAAAGGCACCAAAATTGTAATACAATTTAAATATTTTTAAGGTATTTATTTATTTATAATCTAGAGATTAAGATAATGAGGATGACAGTGATACTACTACTGAAGTTAAAAAGCATTAAAGTATCTTAGGGTTGATTTTTCTTTTATTCGGGGTGTTAAAATTTTATTTTTTTGTGCTATTTTAATTATTAGTTGGTTTATTTTCTGTGTTCTTTGTTAAATCAATTTTGTCATTTCAATTTTAAAAAAGTTTATGGAATATTTTTTTTGTGTACTTTAATTGTTTCTTAGATCCATAAGTATTTAGTGCCCTATATTAAAGCGTGTGAGCATATTCTCCAGATTTAACCCTCTGTGACTATTTCCTGTTTCCAAACCTGAAGAAATGGCTGGGCGGTAAGAGATTTGGGTCGAATGAAGAGGTCATTACTGAAACAAACGCCTATTTTGAGGGCCTTGAGAAAACTTATTATGTATTTGGAAGGAATAAAAAAATTGGAAAAACGCTGGACTAAATGTATCGAGCTAAAAGGAGACTATGTTGAGAAATAAAACGCTTATTTGCCGAAATAAATATCTTTTATTCAAAAAGTCACTTACTTATCAAACCACCCTCGTACTTATACCTAAGTGTAGAAAATCGTAAAAATATGCAGAGTGTTTTATTTAAAATAAAGATGTTGACACTAGCCGTAGCGAAACGCCTCACCCTGTATATACAAAAATATTATTAAATTAAAATTTGTTTTATACCAATCAACTTTAGTATTTAACTTTTTATTGAAAGCTTTACAGTATCCAAAATAAGGTACAGAATCATCTTACGTGAGCCAACCTGTATTTGTATTTTAGTTTCGTGTTTGTGTTCCATATGTCTAGTAACTTGCTTTATCCAATGTTCATTATGTACAACATTTTTTTTGTTTTACGTATTTCACAAAGATTAAAAGCCTATCAACTATACAGTGTGATCCAAAATGAGTAACTATGTTTTGAATCCCCGCGCGGTCGGTTTTAGTGTATTTCACTTGTTGCTATGGCACTATTGCAACGTATTGCGTCAAATTACAGCGTCAACTCTTCACTCTCTCGTTTACATCGTTATGCTTTGCCACATTGTTGCTAATTTATGTTTGTGTTATTATTATTCTTATTACTACAATTTTGCTCAAAAAGAGGGATACAAATGTGTGAAAAATATTCTTGTTGGCAACGTGACGATAATTTAACGTGGAGGTAAATTCAAACCGTCCTCAATCATTTTGGATCACCCTGTATTATTACATATATTTCAAATTCGAAGCTATACATGTGGCAACCCTAATAACAGTAATTCTATTATTAATATTAATTGATGACTAGATAAATATAGACATTCTATCTAGGTGATAATTTTCCAGTTTTGTTGCCTAAAAGTGTTTCTGTGATTTCCATTTCCATAAATTGATTTGTATTTTTAATAATCCATGTAAATTTAAATAAGTTCACTTGTTCTTCCGGACTACAGCTATGCTATTATTTGGTAAATGGCTGACATCATCAATTTCTTTTTCTACATTGTATAGAAGTAAAAAGTATGTTATACATCCAGCAAAAAACTATAACAAGTAGAAGATTATGTTACTACAAATATTCCATTATTACATGGATGGGACTAGACTAGACAAATAACGATTTTTAAGCAATGCCATCTTTCATTCGCAGTTGTACTTCGCGGGGTATTTAAATTTAACAGAAGGAAAAAATAGAACAAGTGAATGGAAACGATAGAACATAAAAACAAAATATTGAAACAATAATATTATGGCCCTACCATATATGTATGTCCAAAGGGAATTCGCAAGTAATATTGATACTTAAATAATGGCAAAAGTCACAAATCTCGTTAACTAATAACATAAAATGCACATAATTATGTTAATTTAAATTAGTTCAATATACTGACTTATACAATATTTAATTATCTACATAGCTAAATCATTATCTACGACAGTGATCACTAATAATAGATTGTAAAGACTGCGGTTTATCGCAATACTATAATTTAATCGAGTCTCCTAACCACACATTGTATTTGACTAATTGCCAATACGTATTTCGATAACGATGTTACCTTTTTTCCGCATAAAAGCGTCTTTTACGGTTTTATGCCGAGAAAAAGGTAACACCGTTACCGAATTACGTGTTGGCAATTAGTCAAACACAAGTTACAAGTACAAATACATGTTAGTTAAATTATAGTGTTACGACAGTGATTCTCAACCTGTGGGACGCGCCCCCTTAAGGGGGGGCAAAATAACAAAAGCAGGGGCGCGAAATATGAAAACCCGACAAAAAAAATTTGAAAAACAAGCTATTGAAAATAAAAGCAGAAGAAATACATTTTCTTTTTCTGTTACTTTTAGAACATTATAAAATGTTAATAAATCGATCTCTTAATTATGGTATACGCGGTAAATTCGAAAAACTAAAACCGCATCAAAAATAAACTACCCTTAAATTTAAAAATTGTGGAAAATGTTATTAAAAAAACTTATTCCTAATAATGTTATCTTCAATTATCTTCAAATACCAATTAAATATCTAGGTTCGACCTTTTCTTTTTTTTTCGCAATTTTCACTTTTTTTAAATTTAGCTGCTGTACAAACAAATAATAGTGTTTATTGTTTTTAGCTTTATATGGTGAAACTCCATAATCATAAAATAAATAAAAGATTAGTAAAAGTTTTACAAGTTTATTATAATCTACCTGACAATTGTTTCGACAGCTTAGCTGTCAAAAATAATATTCGTTATCTATTTTTTTGTATTTACCTTAGCGACGTGTTTGTTTATATTAGCTTTGATAATGACAGTGAACTTGTGAAACGGTTACTAATCTTTTATTTATTTCTTAAAAACAAATAATAGTTTGTAGCATACATTATTCGAATTCCACCAAAGTAAATCTAGACACTAAAATAAATGCGTAAAAGCAATGTCTCAATTTGACCACAGCACTAGTTTTCTTAATAAGTTATAATCATAATAAACTTATAATCATAATAAAACACAATTTTGTTCCTTGTATATAAATTACTTAAAGAAATTTGCATGGAATGAATTGGCATGATAGCATCAAATAATAATTGTTACCTTCAGATCTTAAATCGGTATTTTTAAGTTATACAAACTTATGATTTAAATAACAACACGAAATTAGATAAATTTTGTATGTGATTTAGTAAACATTAAATTATTAAAAAAACGGTTTATAATTTTTAAACTACTTTGTACATGATGATTTTTGATTCGCAAATTTCTTTGGGTTTGAATAGATCATTTAACTTATTTTTCCAGGTAAAACAATTTCTTTTAATTTAATTGTTTCGGATTATATGATTGACTCTATACACCTGGTGAATTCAAAAATATTGAGAATGGAGTTTTCTCAATAACATTTCCCCTTATTTCTAAATTTAAGAGTAGTTGACTCTTAGAGCGATTTCAGTTTTTTGAACAATTTTTTAGTATACCAAAATCGCGGGATTAGATTTTTTAAAACATTTTTTACTGTTTTAGAAAAAACAGAAACTTTTATCCAGAATAGATCTTTTCTACATACATACATAATCCATTCCCCTTTTACTGAATTTTGCAGTGTTAGGGTTCCACACAAACTCTTATGGGAGTGCAACGGAGGTAATGGAGCTATTGTAGCAAGTACATTACGCTCCCCCATACTTTATCACTTCTAAAAATCGAAAATAAAAAGGTTTCCCATATGGTGGGAACACAAACGGTAACTTCTCGTGAAAACGCGAAATACGATGAGCCGACAATGTTGCCAAATGTGGCGTGATTTCGTTGTTCGTGCGGAATTTTTGTCTTGTTGCCGCGTATCAGCAGTCAAAGAAAAATTGGTATAGACAAAAATATTAGAACTCCAAAAAATCCTTGGAACGGGGGCGCGTTTAAAACTGTTATACGAACTTGGGTTCCAAATATTAAAAGGCTGAGAACCTGATCTAAGATGATGATAATAATAGTGACGTAGCAATTGAACGATCGGCCACAACTATTTGCAGATGTGCAATGAATGCATCTAAATTTCAGATATCATAGTACGTATTAATTAACCATAAAACCGTGAATTGCACGTTATATTATACACAAAATATCGTGGAATCCCAAAAGAAGCCTTTTTGTATTAGAAGCAGACAGTTTTTTAAATAAATTTTAATTAGATTAAATTAATAGATCCACCCCCGGCGTGGTTAACAAATTTAATTTTGATTTTTTTCGCTCCTGAACTACACAGCACATAATATTGAGATAACATTGAAGTATTTGCTTATTTTGCAATTCAATTGAAAGTGCAAACCAGAGTCTTGGAAATCGTTGTTTGTCATGTCTATTTTGGCTTATTTGGTTGATACTTACTCTGTACAGTAATGCATAGTTAACATTAAAAAAATTCATTGCAGTAAAATGTTTGTTGAAGTTAAATAAGTAGATGATATCTATAAATTTCTGAAAAAAAATACTTTCATATAGAGTATTAATTTACGTTAAATGTGTTCGACCTTACAGTGCTGCTAATTTCATTTAGTAGCAATTTATCTGTTATTAAATTACCAAACTTTTTCTTCTCTTCTTGAATATTCTCACATAGAATTATCACAATTATAATATGAAACAAATGGACGAAATTCCAAACAAATGAAGTGTAATAAGATAGGGCTATGCTAGGCACAGGTCTTTTGTATGCATAAAAATTAATAAATTTGTATACATTCTGTGTAAACCAAATAAAAGAATGTCCTGTTAATACCAAAAAGTACAATCCGTACATTTTACTCACTTCTTTCATCACAAGCTGTATCCGTATGTGAAATTTCCGAACACTGCCCAAACAAACTTTTTTGGAATTTTCAAGTTTACCATTGGCTCGTTTATATTTTAGTTTTATGGCAAACAAAATATTCGAAAAATTTACAACCGATAGAAAAACAAATACTTCTGGAACTGTATAAGCCATGAAATCGGATAGTTTTCTTCTGATAATATCAATACTTATTATTGCTGTAAAAGCAATAAGACAAGCAATTATTCCATATTTATGCATTTTGAATAATTCATCGTGTCCAGTTTTCGAGCAGAAATAAATGTCCATGGTACGTAAATTGTTGTACAGTTTTATAAACTTACTCTGATATCTGGCTTGGTTAGCCCAAACTATAATAATTATGACACCTGTTAAGTTTGATGCAAAAATAAAAACAGCACGTACCAAAAAAGGATGCTGAAAATATTCATAGGTTTGTTTCAGTTTGCCTGACATAAAAATCGCCATAAATATGAATATTCGTAGAATATAAAAAACGTTTATTTTGCAATAATTAAATACTACATCATGTTCAATTTGTTTATAACTACAAGCATTTAAGCACAGAAACTTGTTAAGGCAGAGAAAGTAAATATACAATTCGTAGTAGTACATTTTTCACTACCAAAGTAAGACAAAAAGTTCAATGTTAGAAATAGAAAGCATACAAAAAGTATTGAGTAGTGCTGACAGGTAAGTATTATATCTTTAGTTTGACCATTAACATGAATTTTTAACAAATTGAATGTGTATCATTTTCACTTAATGTAATTGGTATTTTATGAAAGGCTTCAGATATAGATCGTAGGGCATTAAATGAATAAAGCAATGACAATAACAGATCATCAGAAAGGTAAGGAACACCTCTTATCAAAAAAATAAGTGTTAATTAGGTACAACCACATGATCGATTTACACAATTAACCATTATCACTTTCTCTATCATTTTCATTTAGATAAAGATCCTGTGGTAACTTACGTTTAATTTATTCGCGTATGTTTTTGTCTTCGCACTGAGTCATAGAATGGATACTGCGCCTACACAATTCTTGGAATTCAGATGGTTTCTGATTTTGTAGTACAGTTTGAGCCGCTTATTAGAATCACGTTCATACATTTTTGAATCAATTAAGCAACAATGCAATTAGGCGGTCCTTATATAAAATGTATATTTATGTAGAAAGTAGTATATATTTATAGTCGATAGGCACAAAAAGACAACTGAAACAAACGTTCACCCACACCCTGTTTGAAAAAGAAATGGAAAAAAAGGTCCGTTATAATACTATATTCATTAAGGCCAAGATTCGCTGTAGCCTAATATATTTTGCAACGAAGATAAAATAGTTAGAAGTGAGACACACATAGCTGACTAATAAATGCTGCATGTATTTGCAGATCTAACTTGCAAGCAAAATTTAATTGCTTCTAACGTGAATGGTCAGAATTATGTTGTGACTGAAATATGATATACACTGTTACAATGGAATGTTCATTTTAGTTTTAATTCTGTGTATAGATGGTAATAATACGATAATGCACCTAATATTTAATAAAAATAAAAATAAAATATAATATTATCAATTATCAGGTATATCTCTTATTTTTTTATTTTATTTTATTCACTTAATCCTATTGCCAGATTAGAGCACTAAATCTCGTAGGTCGACAGCTACCTAATACGTAGAATCTCGTTAATTCGAAGTCAAAGGGAGTGAAAAAAATTAATGAATATTCGAATCAAGGAATTTTTTGAAAATTAACCAATGCGCTGTCGCCACATTTTTTTTAAAAGACAAATTACGTCTCTCCTTAAATCGATTTAACCAACCACTGCTGCACTTAAAATTGTTAATCTTTAAAATTCTTGATAATTCTTCCGTCTTGTTAAGTAACACAAGTCCATTTACCGCGATGTTATCGCGAACTTGTTTAAACCACCTTAAAGCACATTCTTCTAATTCACCAAAACGCGGTTCTCGTAGACGTTTACTGGAAACACAAATTTCGTTAGAATTCCAAGATTTTCTCTTTGTTCTTTAAAATTGTGGAAGGCGTATTCGGTTGAATTCTAAATTCTTTGGCTAGATCATTTTCTTTTCACTTCTCTCATCGAATGTCAAAATAGATTTAAAATGTCAAAAAGTACACGGACAAGATCAAAGAAATAAACCGAATGCCATAATCTTCTTTAACAACAAATCAATTAAAAACTAAAAGGTTTACCTACCTATTTTGGGATTTTCTAAAAATTTGTTTAACATTTGGTTTTATAACCGGATGGGTAATGAAAAGGAGCCGCAATGAATCTTCCCTTAATCCTTTCTTTGAAACCTGTTTACTGTCACCGGCTACTTACTGACACATTTATTGTTTATTTAGGCACCTTAAATACATAATAACATATTGCACCCCTATTCTATTTCAGGGCTGTACCGTCTTAGTGGGTTTTGGTGTGAATACATCATTTTAAGAGTATTATTTCTGAGTTGTACTTGAATTTCCCTAGCAAACCAAGTTAGTAAACCAACGGTGCACGTAAGCACAGCGCGACGGTAAGAACAGTACTGGTATAGTTTTCGTGATAATACTACATGTTTTATAAGTAAGTGTAGCAAGTATTAATATAGAGCATAGTGTAATTATCGTGTAGTCTATTTTAGTGTAACGTAGTGAAGAGTAACAAATACTTATATATCATATTGTACGTGCAATTTATTTATGTAGTTAATATTATGCCGCGATTAACGCTATCAGCTCGAAAAAAGAGCATACGTAGAAGAATGCAAAACCTTTCTGGTTTTAAAAAGTCTGCCCAAAAAGTTCAATCAGCAGAATTTGTTCCTGTTGATCAACATTCAATTTCATTAGATCACACTTCAACTTCATTAGATCAACCTTCAACTTCAACAAGTCAACCTTCAACTTCATTTGATCAACTTTCAGCTCCATAGTAGTAGCCACAGCCCAGAGGAAATTCCACCTACTTATACTACTGACGTTGAAAATGAGGTGCTTAATGTTCAAAAAGAGCACGAAGATGTCAGTGGAAGGAGAATTGTGGAAATTAGTAATTTCTTTAATGCCATTATACGTTTTCCTCATGTTGGATTGTTTTCGTGTAGAAATGAACATCTGAAAATGGTTTCCGAGCAAAGAATTGGTCTGCAGAGTAAAATTGTTGTTCAATGTGAGATGTGCGGAGTTAATACTGTTATATCAACTGACTGTAATGATCAGGCAATGGATATAAACAAGGCTGCAGTTCTAGGAAGTATCACAACAGGAATAGGATACTCACAATTGAAGGAAATGTTGGCTACTTGCGATATTCCTTGGATGGGCCCAAATCTTTATGCAAAGACAGAACAACTTCTTGCTACTTATATTGAAGAAACGGCATGGGAATATATGGAAAAAGCTGCTTTAATAGAATCCCGTTTAGCAATTGAAGAAGGCCGAGTTGATTCGCACGGCATTCCATTCATTACTGTGATTGCAGATGGAGCGTGGAGTAAAAGATCCTACAGAACCAACTATAATGTAGCTGCAGGAGTTGGCGCTATTGTTGGTGAAAAAACAAAAAAAGTGTTATTCTTAGGGATTAGAAATAAATACTGTTGTATGTGTAAACGTGCTAAATCAAAACATTCTGAAGCTCCCTTGCTTAAATGCTTTAAGAATTGGGACAAACCATCTACAGGAATGGAAGCTGATATTATCATAGAGGTCTTCAAAAGAAGTATAGAAATGTATAATTTGAAATACTTGTATTTGGTTTGAGATGGCGACAGCAGTGTAACAAAACGTCTTGCAGAAGTTCGTCCGTATGGGCAGAAAGTAATTCAAAAAATCGAATGTCGTAACCATCTTCTGCGTAATTTTTGTAGTAAATTAAGAGAACTGACCCAAAAAAGAATAAGTAGCAAAATGATAATTGTTCCTCTACAACATCGCAATACGCTGAACAACTCTATCAAACGAATGAGGTCGGGTATACAAGGTGCCGTTCTTTTTTATATTACAAATGCAACTTTAGAAAATACAACAGCTGAGAAATGACATCTTGAATTGTCCTCATCATGTTTTTAGGGATCACAATAATTGTGCCACTTATTTTGCAACGGACCCAAACATGAAAATGAAAACAATTGGATTGTTAACTTCAAAGACTCGGGCTTATATCAAGATATAATGGTTGTTACTGACAGAGTAGCGCGAAATTCTGAAAGTCTTTTGCAAAATATGGACAATAACGCTGCCGAATGTTATAACTCTATAGTTGCAAAATATATAGGAGGTAAACAAATTAACTTTACGGGAAAAAGTTCCTATAAAACACGATGCGAAGCAGCTGCTTTGACTTTCAATTTTGAACCAGGCCATATTTCGAAGGTAATCCATAAAAAGGTAGTTGGTAAAAGTCCTGGACAATTTACAAAAAAATACGTGAAAGCTGTGGAAACCAAATCAAAGTGGGTTAAATGCCGAAACAGACTGTTTAGTGAAAAATCACAAAGAAGGAAGATTTACCAGTCAGCACCAGCCGATAGCGAATATAGAAAAATAGAGGAAGAAAACTCAGCAGAAGAATATTCTTTAAAGGAAAACGAAATTTTACAAGTAATGAAAAAACTGAAGACGAATTACATCTGATACAGTTAGAAACAATTGGTCAGCATAATAATCTACTTTGGCGTCAAGAAAGATCGTCGCGAATAACAACTTCTAATTTTGGCCTGATTTGTAAAATGAAAAGCTTAACACATTGTAAAAATATAGTAAAAAATTTGTTGTATAGCACGTTTAAAGGAAATCTCGCTACACGATGGGGACAAGATCATGAAATAGTAGCACTTCGGGAATTTCAAGAGCAATCTAATATTTAAATTCAACAATGCGGACTTTTTATTGATAAAGATGATTTCTTTTCGGCAGCGTCGCCAGACGGACTATTAAGTGAAGACGGATTAATTGAAATCAAATGCCCTGCATCAGCTGCAAAAAGGAAAATTATGAGTGCTGTTAACAAAAAGAAAATTAAATTTTTGGAAAACCGGGTTGGTGAAATCTGTTTAAAAAGGACTCATAATTATTACTTTCAAATACAAGGACAGTTACATATTACGAACTGCGATTATTGCATATTCGTTGTATGGACACCGCAAGAAATGATAAGTGCGAAAATTTATCGTGACGATCTGTTTTGGCAAACAAAAATGAAAAACGAGTTAACGACTTTCTTTTATAAGTGCTTGTTACCTGAATTGATTGATCCTCAGTATCCTCACGGACGCCCAATAAAAGACCTTCGAAAATAATTAGGTAGGTATGTACCTACTTATTGTTGCTTATAATCTTACTTGTAATTATATTTCTTGTAAAAGTTGAAATCTCAATTTAATTTAATTTTAAAAAGTAAAAGAAAACAAAATCTCATACATATATAATATATGTACCTTCAAAACCTTCTACTAGTATGTAATGAAAAGTTTTTATACACTGCTGGTTGATACACCTTTTAGTATGACATGTAATTTCCGACAGAAATTTTATTTTTGTTAAAATTGCAACTTAGTATACCCTTTTTGCAATCAACGTTTCAGTTAAATTAAGAAATAAGATTCAATTAAATTAAATTAAGGAATAAAATAAAATACCATAAATAATAATAGACCGCGCATAATGTGAACTTATTTTAACAGTGTAGCGTGCATGAGTAATTTACCATCGAAAACTATTGCCATTGCGCCTGATAGTTAGGCAATTGTATTAAAAAAAAATCCGTATCTTATCATCGTAAATGTAAGATATTTTAAAAAGTAGAAGGCACTATACGATGCGGTTTTTACTAAATGAAAGAAAAAACGTCAGTTGAAGTACCTACGACGAGATTTAGTTAATTTTATGATTATCAGACATGCGTTGGTTATTCGAAAATATACTAACTTAAGCAATTTTTTTCTAAAACAGATTACGTTTTGTAAAGATATTCGAGTCGTAGGTACCTACAGAAAACCTATCTTAACAAATTGGTTTTTGTTCCGTGTCATTATTTACATAAATAAAAAAGTTATTTTACAGATACGAACACATTATTTTTCTACTAGCGAATCTTCCCCTTAAAAGCCTTATATTCAAGTAATGGAGGCAAATGGAAAATCCCATCCCAAAAAATTACACATTCGGATTGTTGTTATGATTTTATATTGGTCAGTTGATGAAATTGAACTAATCTCGTGTGACCCTCATTTAGTTTTTTTTATTGTGACACTTCCAGGTGAACCGGTACCCAAATTTATGCTTAAGTATTTCACTGCTGCTGCAGAAGTATTTCATGTTATTATTATTTATTTTTAGCGATGACATATTAATTCGTCTATCTTTCCGGCGCATTTACCATGATTTATTGTCAAATTCCAAAATACTTGGATCATCTAGTTGACTTGAAAGATTGCTTTTGCTAGGTATTCGTTCTTGGCCATCAAAACAATACCTTTGGAAATAATGCAGGGTTTGCGTTTGTGTTAGGAATATCATAAATCAAGATATTTAACAAAATAAGGCACAAAATTCCTTCCTGGGGCACTTTTGCTCTAACACGCCTTGTCTAAGAAACAGTTGTATCCTTTAATCCACATTCCATTCACATCGAGAACCTAAGCTACGTCTTATTATCCGGACCAGAGTGTCTCTTTCTAAACCCGAACGAAAATGTTAGAAGTTAGTGTCTCTAATCCGGTAACTTCATCGCTAAGTCTAGTATAGATTACCTTTTCAAAAGTTTTAGAGATAGTAGTTAGTAGGCTAATAGGCCTATAACTTGTAAGATGTCTCCTGTTCTCTCCTGATTTAGGAAATATTAATTTGTTGGTAAAACAGCCAATCCTTAAGGCATTATATATGGTGCTCGTTATATAGTATAACGAACTCAACATTGTTTATAGTTATTTTGCCTGGTTCTGATTTTTATATTGGTGTAAAAGTATATACAGGTTTTTGTTTTTGGGTGCGACAGGTAGCTGTATATTAAGAATGTTTTAAACTTAACGCATAAATCCGTGACACCCAGTTGAAACAAAGTTAACACTTGTGTAAACAAGATCTATTTTTCACGGGATGGCGTCTAGTTTTTAGTCACGTATCCTCTGAATCTGCTAAAAATTTGAGTTTATTAGAAACTAACTCTGGATAAATAATACCTTTATTGCATCAAGTTTTTTTGAATTTCGAAAGCTTGTAAAAGTAGAAGAACAAATTGCTGTTGGAAGCATAAGTCATGTGATGGAATCTAATTTTCTTCCCCGTTTTTAGCCTTGGGAACCATTCAAGGATTCGCTAATTTAGAGGAATCAAAGTATCCTAATGTTGCGTATGCATTGTATATCATATTTATATTGACGACGTAATTGGGGATATTTTGTAGGTGCTGCCTAGAAACTTCAATTGGAGTTATCACAGGTTATGCGATCCGGTGAATTCGAGTTGCGTAAGTGGGTAAGTAACTGTTCGGAACTTCTGGCGGCTGTATCTTTAAAATTGAGATTAAGATTAAGACCCCAGTGGTTTTTTTAGGAAAAAGGTTAATGCAGCAATTGTGGATGGAGAAAATAGATTGGGATGAACCTGTTCCTGAGGCAGTGATCAATAATTGGAATTTGTTCAAGTTGGAACTTCCTAAACTTTCAAATTTAAAATTGTCTAGATGTATTAATTTCGACTCGGCCTTCATAAAAGAACTTCGTGCATTTGCGGATGCGTCTGGTATTGGTTAAAGTGCTGTAGCGTATTTAAAAATTCTGTATTCTGACGGCACTATCAGAGTTTAATCCGTCCGTCAGCAGATAATGCAGATATAGGACTTCATAGGATATTCATAGTTTGTGGTGGAAGGGACCTCCATGGCTCTCTCATCTCCAAGACTCGTGGCCACAACAACCTTTATACTCTGCAAGCTTTTTCTTGCAAGAAGAAGGTAAAACTTATACTGACAGTTACTAATGAATCCCATATAATAGATGATCTAATAACACAGGCCCATAAAAATAAATAAGTCTTGTAATTGGAAGGTGAGATACCATAACGTATGCTTTCGGAATCCTGGGTCAGAATTCCTCCAAAAACGCTTCAAAAAAACACCTCAAAAATTTATAAAAATACATCTAAACAAAAATCCTTGGGCGATGGGTCAATATTGATCACGGATTCGTTTTCAGCACACCAGAAAACATACGGTATGGTACCTCACCTTTCAACTAAAAAACTTTTTTCTTTTTTGTGGGTTTGTGACAGGCCCACAACAAGAAAAAAAAGTCTTGTAGTTGAAAGGCTAGGTACCATATCATATGCTTTTTGATGTGCTGAAAACGAATCCTGGATCAGAATTGACCCATCACCCAAGGATTTCGACATAACCTCAAAAACCACTTAAAAGATTAAACGAAGTCGGGTGTGGGGCTCTCTAAGGAAATATGATTAGTCCAGTCAATGAATGGCCCAAAAGTAGGTGTAGAGTGCGTGAGAAGGTACCTAAGCAATTCCTTCAGAAACTTGCTCAGGGAGCTTAAGGTGTGAACATACCAAAAGTCCTGACGTCTAGGTGGTGCGCCGGGGGGGGGGAGGAAAGATCCCAATTTCTGGGTTTTTGCTTATATCTCGAAAACGGTGCGTCGCAGGGGAAAATTTTCTGATAATAAATGAAAGTTCATAAGATTATCTAAAACTGTTATTCTATAGGTTTTTTTCGAATTCTCAACCGTTTTCGAGCTGCACGCTCGGAAATAGTTGAAATTTTCGAAAAAAATCATTTTACCTCTCATTTTTCATCAAACATTCCTTCATATCGTCTAAAATATTCATCAGAGAAAGAAATTCATTTGAAAGAAGTTGTAGATATTTGAATTCCCTTTTAGTATGTATATATATATGCAAATTAATCTCCAACCAGTCAACATTTACAGCAAGTTTTTTCGTAAAATGTCATTTTCAGAAAAAGCTGTTTTTATCATATTACTGACACACAACTTTTGTTGTGTTTGTCTTGAGGATGTCGTTAAAGGAAATAACGACGTCTGTGAGGTCAAAGAAAAGGGAATAATAATATTTATTCTATAATATACAATCGTACATAACAGAATCTCAAGGAGGGAATTCAACAGAGTTGCTCTTCCATCCCTCCTTGCAAAACTTAAACTTATAGTACATTTAGTCGGATTGAAAAGAAAAAAAAAAGTAAGTTATAAGTACTTAAATAATATATTATAGTCAGTACAGATTGTTTACGGTTTGGCGTATCAATGACGATCTGCAGTTAACCGCTTAACTAAAGCTTTTTTAACTTGCTTCACTGATAATGTCTTTAGTGATGGCAGAATATTGTTATAAACTTTTGAGACATTGTAACTTAATGAGCGTTTAAAGAACGTGGTATTATGCTTGGGTACAGTCAACAGACCTCTATGTCGCACATTTATATTGTGTACATCGGTTCTATACCTTATTTTATTGCATAGATAGGGTGGCTGCCGGTTAATTAATATATTGTGGCTGGGCCTTATTAAAGCAAGTAACGAACGGAAAGACGACAAGCACCAAAGTTTCCGTGGTTTGACATCCCTTTTGATTCACACCAGTTGTCGAGAAAATTACACTCGAAGTGATACAATTAAAAAATATGTCAAGGAAGCATCCACATCTAAGGAAGAGGCAGGGCCGTTTCAGCTCAGGTCTTCAGCTCCCCAATTCAATTTCAAGAACAATTGTTTATTCTGTGTACATTGTGCAAAGGAAGAAACCAAAAAGCGTTTGGCGAAAAAGAGAATTGTACATTCGGTTGAGACTTTAACTGTTCAAAATCGTATCAGGGAGGTGTGTTCTATGAGGGAGCATTCCTGGGGTGACGAAGTTCTTTTCCTCGATTAACGATCTTGTTGCTAAGGAGGCAGTATACCACAAAGACCTTAGTTTGTGAAGCCCATGAGTTTCACAACTCCGAAAGCTGAGATCCCCAGAGACAGCCATGTTACACAGGCTATGGAGGAGATTTTTGCCTACTTGGAGGGAAGCAGCGATTGTCAGTTTTCCAAAGATGAGATACTGGGTGTCATATCAGATACTAAACCCCAATGGCGAACTATCAAGGCTGAGTCGGAGAGATTCAGTCTTTTCGTTCATTGATAATTTTGTTCCCACTGTCTCTAAAACATACCACTGGCACACTAAACCTGTTGACGCCTGGAGTGATCAGTATTCGATCTCCATATTTTCTCACCAACTCAGCCTTGATGGTTCGCCATTGGGGTTTGGTCTCTGATATGACACCCAGTATCTCATCTTTAGAAAACTGACAATCGCTGCTTCCCTCCAAGGTTTGGTCTTTTCCTTTGCACAATGTGCACAGAATAAACAATTGTTCTTGAATTGAATTTGGGAGCTGAAGACCTGAGCTGAGACGGCTCTGCCTCTTCCTTAGATGTGGATGCCTCCTTGACATATTTTTTAATTGTATCACTTCGAGTGTAATTTTTTCGACAACTGGTGTGAATCAAAAGGGATGTCAAACCACGGAAACTTTGGTGTTTGTCGTCTTTCCATTCCTTACTTGCTTTAATAAGGCCCAGTATTCCCTTTTCTTTGACCTCACAGACTTCGTTATTTACTTTAACGACGTCCTCAAGACCCACAGGACACTTAGTAGTACTCATTGTAGAGATATCTGAAACAAACAAATGTGTGTCAGTAATATGATAAAAAAAGCTTTTTCTGAAAATGACAACATTTTACGAAAAAACTTAAAATTGCTGTAAATGTTGACTGGTTAGAGATTAATTTGCATATGTATACAGTCTGTTTTTTATAAGCGATAAAATAGGAAATCCAATGGAATTTTATCATTCTCCTCCTAGATTTGTACCCTTACAAATGTAAGTGGAAATTTTGGTATCAATCGAAAGAAGAATTCATTTTACGTCTAAAAAATATTAAACTTTATGAAAAAAATCAAAAACTATTTAGAAAAATACTTAAAAAACTTATTAATTTATTGCTTTTGGTAATAAGCTATAAAGAAAAGGTGAAAGCTGTACACCGATTGGTGTAGAGGTTAACGCTTCAGGTTCCTAATCAGAAATCGCAGTTTTTCAAACCCCGTCTTCGTATACTTTTTTTTAAATTGTATTACTTACTAATTATTGTTAATTATCTTTAGAACTTGATTTTAATTATTATTATAACAATTATTATTAGTTTTATGCCCTTTTTTATCTGCTTTTCTCATAGCTGAAAATGTACAAATCTAGTGGGCTTGATAAAAATTTTTATTTGTAGTTATAACAAGTAATAGATTTGTAATCAGTGACGTTTTATTTGTTTTAGATCGTACTATTGTTGTGTTTGTGGTTTTCATAGTATTTTTAAAATGAATTTGACGTTAGAAGATAGAATTCATGTAATTTCTTTACATTTACAAGGCAATAGCTATAATCAAATTTCAGATTACTATGCGCGTGTTACGAATGGAGAAAAAGTACCCAGCACATACTTTATCAGTAAGATGATAGATAGACTCCGAACTACAGGTTGTGTAAACGTTCATCATAGCAAGAAGAGGAAAAGAATAAATCCAAATTTTGAAGAGGTAGAAGAGGTTCTTTTGAGGTTTATCGATAACCCAACTTTAAGTGTGAGGGAAGCAGCTTCGGAAATGCAAATATCTTACAGTAAGGTATTTCAGATCTTAAAGAAAAGTAAATTCAAAGCTTTTAAACCACAAATCCATCAAGAATGCATGGAGACGACGAGCGGAGAAACACTTTCTGTGAAGAGAGGATGGCAAAGACGCAAAGGAACCGCAACTTTTGTCGGCACATTTGTTTCACTGATGAATGTACGTTTACTCTAAATGGCACTCCGAACAAGCAAAATTTTCGACATTGGGCTCCAAAAAATCCTCATGTACTTCTGCCACGAATAACCCAATATCGAGAATCAGTAAATGTCTGGATTGGTATCTACAGCTGCCACATCATTGGTCCCATATTTATTGAAGGGAAATTAACTGCAGATAAGTACCTGGAAATACTACAAACTGAAACTGGACCTGCCCTTGAAGCGGTAGCTGGGGAGAATGTTGTATACTACCAACATGACGGCTGCCCAGCGCATTCAGCTCACAGAGTAAGAGATTATTTGGATTTAACATTTCCAAATTCTTGGCTTGGGATTAGAGGTACCATGTGGTGGCCTGCAAGATCCCCAGATCTTAATCCCTGCGATATCTTTTTATGGGGTCATCTCAAAAACACAATTTATGAAAAAAAATACCAAAACATTGAGGAGATGAAAGTCGCCATAACAGACGCATGTCGAAGAATTCCACGAAAACAATTAGTGAATGTCCGCCGAAGTTTTCAAGAGCGATTGGGACATTGTTTGGCTGTAAATGGCGGTTTATTTGAACATCTGATTTAATTTTGTGTTGTTATTTTGAATTCTTAATGTTTTGATTAAATATTTGTTTCATTGGAATTTACTTTTGTCAATTGTGTTAGTAGTATCTAGTAGTTCGTATTACTTAGTAGCCATTGTATTAGTAATAATATTTTGTTAATAATCTGGTTTTTTTAATTTTTGTACAACTTCAGCTATGAGAAGAGCGGTGAAAAAAGACATAAAACTAATAATAATTGTTATAATAATAATTAAAATCAAGTTCTAAAGATAATAAATAACAATTAGTAAGTAAAACAATTTAAAAAAAAGTATACGGGAGTGGAATTCGAACGCCGGATTTCTGATTACGAATCTGTTGCCTTAACCGCTACACCAATCGGCATACAGCTTTCACCCTTTCTTTATAGCTTATTACCAAAAGCAATAAATTAATAAGCTTTTTAAGTATTTTTCTAAGCAGTTTTTGTTTTTTTTCATAAAGTTTAATGTGTTTTTGACGTAAAATGAATTCTTCTTTCGATTGATACCATAGTTTCTACTTACATTTGCAAGGGTACAAATTTAGGAGGAGAATGATAAAATTCCATTGAATTTCCTATATTATCGTTTACAAAAAACACACTGTATACATTCTAAAAGGGAATTCAAGTATCTACAACTTCTTTCAAATGAACTTCTTTCTCTGATGAATATTTTAGACGATATGAAGGAATGTTTGATGAAAAATGTGAGGTAAAATGATGTTTTTCGAGAATTTCAACTTTTTCTGAGCATGTAGCTCGAAAACGGTTGATAATTCGAAAAAAACCTACAGAATAACTGTTTTAGATAATTTTATGTAGTTTCATTTATTATCAGAAAATTTTCCCCTGCGACGTACCGTTTTCGAGATATAAGCGCAAACCCAAAAATTGGGATCTTTCCTCCCCCCCCTTCCCTCCGGCGCAGCACCTAGACGTCAGGACTTTTGGTATGTTCATACCATAAGCACCCTGAACAAGTTTCTGAAGAAATTGCTTAGGTACCTGCTCACGCACTCTACACCTCCTTCCTTGACTGGACTAGTTCCCGGGCTATAAAATTGAGCCAGCACGCGCCTAGGTATGATGCAGCGATCAATAACCGTAGTGTATGTTTTATAAGTATGAACTGAATTTTTGTATACGATTTTCTTGAATTTAATTTAATATACCAAGATAGAAAATACATACTACTCTTTACTATAAATAGACCTTAGAAATAAAAGACTGACAACCATTTAATGTAACTTAAATGAGAGTCATTTTCCAAATTGTTGATTCTCTACCTGTTTTTAAACAATAACAACTATTCCTGCTTCCTACCTGAAATTGGTAAGCTTTTGCAATTAGAACCTACGACCGCTGAAAACGATTTGAATCAATAAGACGTTTTTGCTGGGAGATATGTTTAAAATAAGTATAAGTGATTTACTCATTTGTTCATTTGATAGAAAAAGTTTTGTTGTGTTACAATGACTATCCCAATTGTAGGTCTTTTTGTGTTTTTCTAAAGAGGGATTTTTGAGTGCTACAATAGGCCTTCTCGAGCCAGAGAGCTTTCCGTTTTTTTAATTCAATTTAGTTAAATTTTTATTCAATTAGTTCTTTTTTAGTTATGTTTTGTTTGCGAATAATATTTTTATTATAGAGGCTAATTTCTTAGGAAAAGTTACTCGTAGCTTCATGTTATCTCCGGTTAATGGTTGGTATATCTCTACATGTCTGTATAGGCAAAACCTGGATGTTGATGAGTGTACGAGATAAAAGTTTGTTCTAAATGGCCACAAAAGCTTCACATTTTTCTTCTTTCGTGTTGAGAAGAAGTCTAGTCTTGCCAAAAGTTCTACGGGCAGATAGGAAAGTTCTGGAAACAGTACTCTGTTTCATCTCAAGAATTAATTGTTGAAAATATTTTATTTATAAAGTTTACTTTTATATTCATAGCTCATAAAATACATTCAATGGCTATCTTTATTTATATATAATTTGATTTTACGCGCAATTTGTTCCTGAAAATTAATCTTCTTTGGAAACTGTTCATGGAAACCGAAATTTTAAAAATCAACAAAATCAAAAAGAAAGTTGGAAGAAAGAAAATTTGCCAACAGTGATCAGAAAAGGTTTTTTGGGAAAAGAAACGAAGCAGTGTATACTTCTGGATCTTATTTAATGGTTTCAAGCCTGACTGAAGAAACTAAAGATAAGATTCCAGAGCGTTTCATTGTTCATAGATTCCATTTTCTACCAGCGAATCTAAAACTCAACACAGGTAAACAACCTGAATCGATTTTATACTGCCGAAATTAATTATAGAAACATCTTGCAGAAATCAAACTAGAAATAATTTTCTTACAATTGGTGTCAAAACTACAACCAAATAGCCAAACAACACGACAAAGATTAACTTAAATAGAATTTCAAAGTAACTGTTAATTGCTAATGTAATCTAGTTCAGACAGATCACGCCTTTATTGTTAGATCAAAAGTGGATGACTTTTCAAAGTTTTCAAAGAAGCTTTTAAAGTCAATAATTATTATTCATAGTACAATTTCCTTCCTAATTTTTTACATCGTCTTTGTCATTTTTAACATTTTTATTATGTATGGTCTCTTAATAAGGTAAATTTAAATTCAATACTCGCAGTTGGAATTCATTACTACCTATTAGATATACAGTGCTATTTATACTCTATATATTGCATTTGAAAATTATCAAGTAAAAATAAATAAGTAAAAGCATTATGCATACATAGGTAACCAATTATACGCCTATATTGGTTACCTATATAATACCTTTACTTGGTTATTTTCAAATGCATTACAGAGTATATTGCATTTTAATTGAACGGCGCTGTACAAGATCATAAATCAGATTTAAAATAACTTGCCAAATTAAAACAGTTTAATGAAAACTATAGATAAGTGGTATAGAAGAAAAAAACAGAAAAATGTAATCGAAGAAATATGTCAAAATCAATGGACTCGTGTCAAAATACTGAAGTAAAGCATGAAACTAAATGGAATAAAAGGTAAAATTGCCAAATAAACTTACTGAGAATTACACAATAAATGATAATGTAGTGCAATAAAATAATTTTTGAAAGTAATGCATTCCAAAGTATGAATTAGAATTCAATAAAATAAGAATCTTCAAATTTCAAATATACAGTTCAGTTCTTTTATGGCATTGATCCAATTTTAAAGTTTTAATTGCAATTGCAAGGATATTCATAACATAATCACCTAGTATTAGTACTAAATTTATTGCTTATATTGTGTTTAACATTTCTGTAGTTTTCATTTTACTAATCATAGATATAGTCTTACACTGGTGTAAAATAGATTTGCTTATAGCATGTTAAGTTATTTGGAAAGGCCTATAAGAAAATAAAAATCCAATTTGCAAATTTAGGAAACTATATAATTACATAATATAATAATTACAATACTAGAAAATCTAAAAAATAATAATTAACAGATAATGCAGTCTTTAGATGAAGTTGTGGTATAACGAGTATAAATAATGAAAAAATACATATACATATAAATTTCTTAAATTCTAGTACTTTTTAGTGCTGAGGTGAATTATTCTCTGATTTTGGTGAACTACTTCCTGATTTGGGCAATTGGCAATCTGCACACTCTACAACAGGCTTGACTGCTTCTACAAACACAAACAAATTATTAGAAACCTTTCTTATATTTAAAAGTTTAATAACAATCATACCTGCATCATGATTATTAAGATGCAAAAATTCTTCAACCTTCTGGGTACCATAATCTTTCAAAGCGTAAGCTTTCTCAAGGGCTGGCTGAACCAATGGTTCTGCCATTTGACGGGCACTTTGTACAGCAGGTTCGACTGCATTTCTGGCTGCTTGCATTGCTGGCTCAACAGCATTCTTTGCAATTTGCATGGCTGGCTCTACAACATCACGTGCGTGTTGCACTGCAGGAGTAACTGTATTGTTTACATAGTCCTTCGTGCTGGTGTACATCTGGAATAATAGCTGAAATCAATATTTAATGGGTTTATTAGCTTTAGCTATTTCTTATATTAAATAAAAGCAGAAGCAAGAAAGGAAATCTGGAAAAGAAGATAATTCAACACACCATCACCAGCAGAAGAAGAGAAGACAGTTAAGAAAATATAGATAATAAGTGTTTAATTGGTTTGTATATGTTACCTCTCCTGGTGGTAATTTAACAGCTGGAACTTTAGTTTCAACATAATCAAGCCCGCTGCATAAAACTTCATCAACTTTCTTGATGGATCCACCCAACTGAGATACTACTGGTGCTGCTAAGGGTTTTCCAACTTCGATGGCTTTGCTGACTGTGCTTTCAGCAGTTGAGAAAGCAAAGTTTGTTACAGAATTGTAATCCTGTAAAAATATATATTTAATTAGAAGATTAGATTTAATTTAATTCACTAAAAGTTGTGCCTAGGTAATTATCTTGTTAAATGTTGAAAGTGTGAAGATTGCGCATATTGTGTCAATATGTCAATGAAGGTCAAATAAATTTTTGATAAAATATAATCTAAAAACGTGTTAAAAGAAATTTAGAACCAATGTGCGCTTATTGATAATACTTTTAAAAATTCCAATACTTAAGTGGTATTGATTAAAAAACTTGCTTAATTGATCTCATTCTATTAGAAGTGAACCATGAACATTTTTAAAATTAAAAAACAATAGGGTTTTCTTATGGCAGATAGCTATAAAATAAAAAGCTATGTTTGAATCAGTTATAAAATTAACAGAATGTTGTTGTAAGGAGAGTTCAAAGTATCGAAAGCTATTTTTGTGCGGATTGTTATTTTGGGAAACAAGCATCCCTCCTGCCATTTGTTGGAAAATTTATTTTAATACAGTTTTTATGTTTTTTATAAATTTAAGGAATTAATGTTTGCTTTACCTTAACTTTCTCATAAATACTGGTTGCAGTTTGAAAGGTAGATTCAACAACGGGAAGTTTGGTAATTCTTTGTACTGATTCCATATTGCATATACCCATTTGAGTTTGAGCATTAGATTCTTGAACTTCGTTATTTGCTGCCATTTTTAACTGAAAAAGAATATGATTGATTAGATTATGTTAAATGTTAAATTTATTTATTTTGTTAAAAATATTTAAATTTAATTTAATTAAATAAGTTAGAGGAAAAATAAACTAAATTTCAGTTAATTGAATTAATTTTTAGGTACAATTTTTTTTAATTTAAACTTACTTTTAATAAATAATAGAATTTCTAATAAAGGACGCTAACACACAAAACACGTTAAAATTATCGGAAGTGCGGGCTTGTACTGGGCTTAAAATAAGTCTGCTTTACTCGTTTATTTGATAAAGACGTAGACATAAAATGGAAGGGGAGGAATTTAATCAGATATAGCTCTATACAAAAATGCCAAATCAATTAACAATGTTTGAACTTTTTGACTTAGTGTACCAAGTTCATTTATCAAGCACTTCATCATATCATGCACTTGAAACAATTAAAAAAAAATAGAAATAGTCATTTATTTACTGCGTTTCGCTTTTATTTAGAAGCATAATAATAAATAATTCCTTTTTAACATTAAAGATGACTGTTTAATTCTAAAAAAACAAACATTAATAAATGCAATTCTAATGTCCTTGAAGATAAATGCTTGGAAATTACTTGCGTATGCAGTGGTACTATTTTTTACAAATGGAAATTACAGTTTTTCTGTTTTTTACAATTCTATAAATGAAACATTCTGGAATATCTTGGAAAATTTTAAATAAAACGGACACCCTAAAATTTAGTCAGCATGCATTATTTATCAGCATGGGATCACTAAGGTCACTTACATAATTCAATTTTACTATTTTAAATCCTGTTGGTGATAACACGATAAGTTATAATTGTGCATGGTTTTTGTTACAGTTAAAAGATAATAGAAAAGGTTTAGAAAGGCTATGGAGAATAAAGATAAGTAAAAAAGGGGCGGGATTTCCTAATATAATATACAATAGCAAATAAATACAATAGAAAGTATAATTTACTTTGACTTTGAACTTTTTACTTTGAAAATGATAATCCTAGTTTGGGATCTGTTTGCATCGTTTGGACACGCTTTCAATCATAGGATATAAATAACCGAAAGCAGTAGATATTCACAAAAGTCCTAAATATTATTATGAGAACTACAAGCACAAACGAAATGAATTCTAGTACCTAAAATCACAAAATCTTCGATGTTTGCTTGATGCCCGGCTTTGGTTCATTGTTTTGACAACAGGAACATACAGTCAAAGAAAAAAACATTGCGTTTTGCGAACTAGCGGCCCACCACTTGCCTTTTCAAAAACTTTTGTAAGATTCCTACCATAAAAACAATTTTGATCAATTATAGCCAAAGCTTATTCTACTGTCAAGAATTTTAAATTAGTATGTCAAACCACGTCTTTAAGAGCAAATTGAGCGTTTAAAAAGTAATTACTATATATTACTATTGATTCTAAGGTAGTATGATCCAATATTTTGGGCTCCTGTTTGTCAAAACTGGGAAAATTTTGGCAAAAGTAGTGATATATCCCTACCGTAAGAAATTCTTATTGGAGAAGGTCAATAACATCATATTCTTTAGAAAATAATGTCAAACCAACTGAATTATCAAATGATTGTGATATTAGTTGAAAAGCTCAAAAACCGTCTCATTATCCATCATTCAAAAGAGTAAACATATAATATTTTTTGAGATTCTTTCAGTTAATACATTCCTCAATAGGTCCATAAATGTTTACCCAAAAAACGTCTAATTTAACACAACAGTTTTTTCTTCCAAAACTCAATTTACAAACTTTCATTATTCTTTTCACTTTAGAAACTTTTTAAATCTCCAACCGCAACAATTTAACATTACAAGCTTCTAAATGAAAACCTATAACTCAAAGGCATAATAGAGAAAAGAAAAAAAAAGAATGTGAACAAAAGTAAAAGCGTTTTGACCCATTTTCATTTTAACAAATCAATACTTTAAGGCAGTGGCGTGCGGTGACAATTTCGGCTAGGGAAGCAACTACGATTTTAAATTGAATATACCTAGGTACAGGCGCGGATCCACGGGAGGGGAATCCCCCCAAAGTTTTGATATGTACTTTAGTATTATAGTTAAATAAATTTTGAATGTAAAAGTAGTTAATGTTTATTAAATATTGTGCAATATATAACATTTATAGATAAATATACATAGGATAAAAACAAATAATGTTTGTATAGTAATTATCACTAATTTATTTAAAACAATTATTTTCAAAAAATGCCCCCCCAAATAATTCTCTGGATCCGCCCCTGCTAGGTACAATAAAAAACAGTGTTATAATTATTAAGCTTAAAAGTTTTTCAAAGAAGAACTTTTATACTTTATACTTATAGAATTTGTTGACTATTATTCTTTATTTAAAAAAGTACTACTATTTATAAGTAATAAGTAATAAGTTTTAATATTTGGTGTTAAATTTGAAAGTTCTGGTTTTGATCTGCCTTTCTCAACAATTTGTAATTTCCCTCCAAAACTGTATGCAGAAAAATCTAATAATTTACAAACTGTATAGGAAGTACTCGAACCTGCGACCGAAGCAGCTGATTTTGCAGTCATGACGATAATGCAATTTCAAAGCATACAGAACAAACTAAATAGAATTATTTGTCTTTAAAAAAAATCTAACTTATATAAATTGAAATAATAAAGTGTCTCAAAACACAGTCTCATTCGCAGATTTACATTTAACAAACACTAAATCGAACAAATAACCAAATTATAATAGATAAACAATTTGGGCATGGAGCACACTAAAAATAACATGACCTTACTACGATGTACAACACACCCGTCGACTAACAAAGTCGCGACTGGCCGGCTGGCGGGGAGAAGTGCAATAAGCAACGAAATCAGTGCTTATATGCAGTGTATGTAACACATTTGAATCGGTATTACCTTTCCGCGCAAGTTTAATAAGCTTAATTTAAAATAGTAGTCTAAATAATCACACTTTTTGCTGTACGGAATTGATATTGAGCTTTAAGTTGATTAAATATTACAAATTTAAATAAACGATAACCACAATTTTATAAAAATATTTTTGTTAGCATTGTTTTTTATTTTTAATAAATTCTTAAGGGAAGCATTGCTTCCATTGCTTCCATGGACCGCACGCCACTGCTTTAAGGTGAGTTTTATTAACAACCAACCGCATTTTCATACCTAGCTGATTTTCCCCATAACGTGTTTTGAATAAAAATAGAAAACCATTAACAACCCCTCGTTCCTATTCAGACTAAAAATATAACTTTTTACACTAAATTAATCAATCTTAATTAATTAATAAAATGATTATTATTAATTACTTACTTCCATTAGAATATTGAACTGTTAAATTGATTAATACACAAAAGCAACAACTTTAATAACACACTGACACTGTATTAAAGAACTAAAAAGAACTTTATAATTCTTAGCTATTACTGTTTCGTCTGGGTTATTTTGAATGCTTTCATTTAATAAAAGTTGCTTATATATAGAATTAAAGAAGGGGGATCCTCTTAGGACTACGTTGTACACGTATTACACGAATGTGTCATCGTAGTTGTGCATGGTCACATGCTTGAGAAATAAACATTTGAGAGGCTCACTCTGTACATTGTGTAAAACATATTTTTAATTCTGTCTTATATTTTTTTTTAGATGTAATAATATTAATAAATAGTATTCTACTGATGTGTTCGTTTTCTAATAAATTGAATGATCTGGTTCCCTTATAATATTTGAATACTTTTGAGTTTTAACATGTGTTTTGTAAACTAGGGAAATATTCTAAAAATAGCACCCAACATCTTGACCTGCTGACCTGAATTCTTCAAGGGGATGTGGGACCCCTATTAATTTCAAACATTTAGTTTTTGGTCAGTTCGACAAAACGCTTCAAGTGTGAAGATTGTAAAAAGAAAGTGAATTAGTGTGTGTGCATTGAATTTATTTCATTATTCAAAGGTGAGTTATCTCACGGGTATTTTTCTATTACTATGAGTGAATGCTGATCAAATGTATATTATGTGCATTATTATGAAATGCTAAATATGACTTCGAGTTGATTTTATTGCTTTATATGAACCAAGAGGGTTCAAAGAATTATTACACATGGTACAGTGTTTGAGATGTTTTGGTAAAGCGAGATTCGCCTTTGAAGCAACCCGCAGTAATTATTGATATTGTTTATATAATGATTTGATTATTATGTGATACCGATGTATAATGGTGATATGTCGTTGCTTAATTATATTATATTATTATATGCACTTATTTAAATTACGATTAATTAATTGATTCAAGGTACGCCGAGGTTATGCATGATAACTGCTTATATGTTGATTAGAGTAAATTAGTAGTTTGACTTGACCGACTGAGTTCATCGAATCTTCGAATCTTCGAATCTTCGTATCTTCGAATCTTCGAATCTTCGGTGATCTAGGTGAGGTATCTGTGCTTGTGGACCCATTTTATATTTCTTCGGAGGTCTAGGTGAGATACCTGCGCTAGTGGATCCATTATGTTATGGCTATATTGACGAATGCCTTATGTTATTGTTATATCGACGAATCAACGAATGTATTATGTTATTGTTCTATTCATGAAGCAACAGAGGCTTATGAATATGATGTTAATGAAATGATATCACTCTTCGAATTGACTGTTGACGTTTGAAGTAGAGTAGCTTAGTAGTAGCAGTAGTTCAGCATAAACAGAAGCAGAACAAATTCTTATTGGTTATTGTTATCTTATGAATATTACGATTATTTGTATTATTTTGGTTATATGAGTTAATGATATGAAGTGATGAAATGTTTGACATGTAAACGAGTGTAGAAAATACTCAGGTGGCTTTCTCTATTCGGTTGCAGCTTCCCCTGAGGAGTTAAACTAGGACAGCTACGGGCATCATCATGATCATCATCATAGTTACTTAATTGTAGGCTAATTGCAAATACGATTAGAACAAAAAAAAAATGGATATAAAATTAATAAAGTTGTTTAATCGCCCATTGGTTTTTATTCATTCGACGAGCTATCCTGACAGCTTCAGAAGTGGGATTACCGACGATGATAATGATGATAGCCCGAAGTATTGTCTACTAGCGTCCTTTTTATTCACATGTTTTTTGTTTACTATGCGACTTTTGCATATACGTTGTGTTTGTGTATCCAATGTCAGGTACTCATGGGAAGAATGGAAAGAAAACCTCGTGCGCGCTTTTCCTAGTACCAATGATTATTGTGCTAGATTAAAGGAAATGTTGCAAAGGAAGAAAAGGTTTGGGGAAAGCTATGTTCGGTACTATTATGAGAAGATGGCTCTTGTGAATGGTTGCCAGATTACTGGTACCAACGCCGTATCTTGTGTAATTGGAGGAATTCAAGACAATCATATTAGAAATGCTTGTCGTAGCGGAAACTATAGAACTCCAGAAGATGCATTTCTGTACTTGAAATCAATCTCCGATGGTCCATCCCAAACACCGTCGCTTCCAATCCGACACCAATTTAAGAAAACTACTTTTAAGGAAACCAACAGTGTAAGAAAAGTGATCAAGTGTTTCAACTGCGGCAAGGACGGACACCGAGTTGCCGAATGCCGACAGAAGAAAACCTTTTGCACATATTGCAAGAAAGATGGACACATGGAAGTAAATTGTTTCCGTAAGCGGATGGAGAAACCAAAGACCCTGTGACTAGAAAAGCCAGCACTGCCTTCCACCATTCCTAATCAGAAATATTTCAAAGATGCTTATGTAAATGATCAACCAACAAGGGCCTATATAGATCTTGGTAGCTCCTGTGTCACCATCTCCGAAAGTGGACTCAAAGATCTTCAACTGCCTTTTGATTCAACGAAAAGACTAGTGATTCAAGGTTTCGGTCAGGGACGTGTTCCAACAATGGGGAAAACGAAATTTCGCCTTCGAATTGATGAGGTAGAGTGTGTTGTTGAAGCCGAGGTTGTTCCAGATCATGTTCAGAGCATTCCTCTGCTGGTCGGTCACCCCTTTACCGAGAGAAAGGAAATTATTCTTATTAAGGATCATGAGACTCTTCGCTTCCAAGCAGTTAGTGACACTCCACAAGCAGAGGAAGTTGAAGCAACGCTCAAGAAAATTCCAGTATGGGCTAAAAGCGCAACGGTGATACCACCCAATCACATAGGTCACGTCTCAGTTTTCTGCGCTGACCGCTATGAGGGTGACCTCTTCATCGATGCAAGCGTTCGTTGCCAAGAACACCAGGAGCACTGTGTGCCCAGGGTAATTTTACGTTTTGGAAACACTAAAGAATCTGTATTACCTATAGTGAACTTATCCGATAACGACATTATTATTAAACCAAAGCATCCCGTTGCGAGAGGTTGGCCTTGTAAACCAGATGAACTTCACTCGCAGCAGGTTTACCGTCTTAAGAAAAACGATTTACCCGAATTGCCGTTGAAGAAGGTACAAGTTGGACCCATCGATCCAACCCTGCGAAAAGCATTGTTTACTTTGATTCAAGAGTATCGCGATTGTTTTCGGAGTGTTACAGTGAACTCGGATGTGCGCGTTCGGGACAATTAGAAATTAACCTTAACGACAACAACCCATTTACCTATCGTCCATATCGTATGTCGCAAAGTGACCAAGAAAAAGTGCGGTCAATGATTAAAGAAATGCTTCAAAATGACATTATAGAGGAATCCTATTCGGATTATGCCTCTCCATTATTATTAGTTAAGAAGAAAAATGGAGAAGATCGTATGTGCATTGACTATCGTAAGCTGAATAGTGTGACAGTGAAAGATAAGTTTCCCTTACCCAGGATTGACGACCAACTGAATCGACTTCACAGTTGTAAATACTTTACCAGCTTAGATCTACGTTCTGGTTATCATCAGATTCCAGTAGCAGAATCTAGTCGAAAGTATACATCATTTGTCACCCCAGATGGCAGTTACAGTTTCAAGAGGATGCCTTTTGGGCTGACCAATGCGCCTGCCGTTTTCCAGAGACTCATGAACAAGGTCCTAGGTTCAGCTAAACATCTTGCAGCCGTGTACTTGGACGATGTTCTTCTCCATACAAGAACTGTGGAAGAAGGCTTGGCAAATTTAGAAGAGATCTTCACATTGCTTCGAGCCGAAGGTTTAACTTTGAATTTAGAAAAGTGCACCTTTCTAATGACAAGTGTGAACTACCTAGGGTTTGAAATTAGTGAAGAGGGGGTACGACCTGGCGAAGAGAAGACTCGTGCAGTTAGGGATTTTCCAACACCAACAAATGTCCACCAAGTCAGACAGTTTTTAGGACTGAGCGGTTACTTTCGGCACTTTGTTCAAGACTACGCTCGTATTGCCCGACCATTGACGAATAAAACCAAGAAAAACCAACCTTGGAAATGGAAAGAGGAAGAACAAGTATCGTTAGGTCAACTAAAAGCAGCTTTAATCACCAGGCCAATTCTTGCTCTTTATAATCCAAGTGCTGTAACAGAGGTACACACTGATGCAAGCATGATGGGGTTAGCAGGGATACTACTTCAATTTCAGCCTGACCAGCGACTCCATCCAGTAGCGTACTACAGCAGACAAACAACCATACCTGAACAAAAGTACCACTCTTATGAGTTAGAGACCCTCGCAGTTGTGGAAACACTTAAAAAGTTTCGCGTGTACCTTTTAGGTATAGAGTTTGCTCTTGTGACGGACTGCAATGCATTAAAGGCTACAAGCACTAAGAAGGAAATAATTCCTAGAATTGCCCGTTGGTGGTTGCAACTGCAAGAATATACGTTTACTGTGGCTTATCGTCCAGGAAATCGCATGGCTCATGTTGATTCCTTAAGCCGAAATCCGACGGAAGGCGAACCATCTGCCGAAATATTCCACATAACGGAAGAAGATTGGGTTTTATCTGCACAATTGACAGATGCAAGAATAAAACACATTAAGGAAGTGCTGTCTAAGCCTCCAGAAACCGAAGCCGACAAGGGCCTATATAAAAATTATGCCTTGAGAAATGGGAGAATCTATCGCATTACCACAAGAGGACTATTATGGGTAGTTCCTAGGGGAATGCGGCATAGAATAACGCAAGCAGCTCATGATGAAATGGGTCACTTCGCTGTGGACAAAACGCTCCAACGGGTTTCTCAACATTATTGGTTCCCACGAATGAGGCGATACATTGAACGATACATTTCTTGTTGTGTACCATGCCTATATACCAAGAAGCCTAGTGGAAAAGAAGAAGGATTTTTACATCCCATTCAGAAAGTGGCTGTTCCATTTCACACTTTGCACATCGACCATCTGGGTCCTTTTCCAAAGTCACGCCGAGGAAAGGAATACCTTCTGACCGTCGTAGATTCCTTTACGAAATTTGTCATCATGAAACCGGTCAAGACAACAGCTACGAGATTTGTGATAACGGCTCTTCTGGAAGTTATTAACACCTATGGCCTTCCTGGTCGAATCATTAGTGACAGAGGATCAAGCTTTACATCCACGAAGTTTGTAGATTTCTGTAAAAACAGAAACATACGCCTTACCTTGACAGCTGTCGCAACGCCTAGAGCAAATGGCCAGAATGAGAGGTTTAATCGCACCATTTTAAGTGCTCTTTTAAGTTCAACACCGGACGAGACCAGATGGGACGAAAATATTGAACAGCTCCAGTATGGAATCAATACTACAGTTAGCAAAGCCACAGGTCGGATGCCATTTGAACTTCTGTTTGGGTATAAGCCCAGGGGTGGCAAACCAGAACAACTTCTCCAGGAAATAGCTGACGTTCCGGAAATCCTCGAAGATGTATGCAAAATCCGAGATGAAGTAGCTGAGAGGATTGAAATTGAGCAAACAAAGCAGAAGGCCAGATTCGATCGCAAAAGAAAAGCACCACGTGTCTACGCAGAGGGTGATCTGGTGCTAATACAAAAGAGGGAAGGAAACCCTGGTGGTAGCAGGAAACTTGTTGCGAAATACGCCGGTCCAATGGTTATCAAGAAAATCTTGCCAAATGACCGTTTTGTAGTTACTGATATGGAGGGTTCTCGACGAACCAAGAAAGGTAATTTATACGAACAAATTGTTGCTGTAGATAAGATGAAGCCTTGGGTACCCCCAAATGCTATGTCAGATTCTACTGATCCAAACAGTGGCAGTGACGGAGTTCCACTGAGTAGCAGCTCATCCGAAGAAGAGATCACCTCGGGACGAGGCGACTGACAGGATGGCCGACTGTAAAACATATTTTTAATTCTGTCTTATATTTTTTTTTAGATGTAATAATATTAATAAATAGTATTCTACTGATGTGTTCGTTTTCTAATAAATTGAATGATCTGGTTCCCTTATAATATTTGAATACTTTTGAGTTTTAACATGTGTTTTGTAAACTAGGGAAATATTCTAAAAATAGCACCCAACATCTTGACCTGCTGACCTGAATTCTTCAAGGGGATGTGGGACCCCTATTAATTTCAAACATTTAGTTTTTGGTCAGTTCGACAAAACGCTTCAAGTGTGAAGATTGTAAAAAGAAAGTGAATTAGTGTGTGTGCATTGAATTTATTTCATTATTCAAAGGTGAGTTATCTCACGGGTATTTTTCTATTACTATGAGTGAATGCTGATCAAATGTATATTATGTGCATTATTATGAAATGCTAAATATGACTTCGAGTTGATTTTATTGCTTTATATGAACCAAGAGGGTTCAAAGAATTATTACACATGGTACAGTGTTTGAGATGTTTTGGTAAAGCGAGATTCGCCTTTGAAGCAACCCGCAGTAATTATTGATATTGTTTATATAATGATTTGATTATTATGTGATACCGATGTATAATGGTGATATGTCGTTGCTTAATTATATTATATTATTATATGCACTTATTTAAATTACGATTAATTAATTGATTCAAGGTACGCCGAGGTTATGCATGATAACTGCTTATATGTTGATTAGAGTAAATTAGTAGTTTGACTTGACCGACTGAGTTCATCGAATCTTCGAATCTTCGAATCTTCGTATCTTCGAATCTTCGAATCTTCGGTGATCTAGGTGAGGTATCTGTGCTTGTGGACCCATTTTATATTTCTTCGGAGGTCTAGGTGAGATACCTGCGCTAGTGGATCCATTATGTTATGGCTATATTGACGAATGCCTTATGTTATTGTTATATCGACGAATCAACGAATGTATTATGTTATTGTTCTATTCATGAAGCAACAGAGGCTTATGAATATGATGTTAATGAAATGATATCACTCTTCGAATTGACTGTTGACGTTTGAAGTAGAGTAGCTTAGTAGTAGCAGTAGTTCAGCATAAACAGAAGCAGAACAAATTCTTATTGGTTATTGTTATCTTATGAATATTACGATTATTTGTATTATTTTGGTTATATGAGTTAATGATATGAAGTGATGAAATGTTTGACATGTAAACGAGTGTAGAAAATACTCAGGTGGCTTTCTCTATTCGGTTGCAGCTTCCCCTGAGGAGTTAAACTAGGACAGCTACGGGCATCATCATGATCATCATCATAGTTACTTAATTGTAGGCTAATTGCAAATACGATTAGAACAAAAAAAAAATGGATATAAAATTAATAAAGTTGTTTAATCGCCCATTGGTTTTTATTCATTCGACGAGCTATCCTGACAATTGTACTTTCCTCTTGATTAATTACAGAACATCGAACAAGCAAGAAGGTTAAGTGGTTGCAATTAACTGAACGCAGCTTTTGAACCGAGAGATACACAACCTTTATACTTAGTTTTTAGAAAATAATTATGAAAATTAAAATCCCTCATTAATAAATGAATAATAAGAATAAATAATCACTTTAGTACCAACTTCAATGCAGAGTCTGAGTAAAAAAGTAATAATTGAGCACGTAAAAATGTGATTCATGATGATAAAAATTTAAATTCGAAAACATAACAAACACACTATTATCATGTGAGGTTAGGTTTCCCGCTCAAAACTTAATTCCGTTAGGAAATAAATGGACTTTGGAATGTGACTCGAGGAGTTTTAAAATTTTATTAATCTTATTAACATCCTCAAGATTCTCGAATTTTTTTTATGTTTCTCGTCATTGCACAATTCTTTTAGATGTTGACCACACTCATAATAGTATCAAAGTTCATGTTATTAACAGTTTCATTGGAAATTGGAAGTAAGGTGTTTTCTAGTTGTAGCGTGTAGCATGATGAGTGCCAAAGTCAAGGTTTTGTTATTTATAAGACTTGAATAAACGTAAACAAATGCAAATAACGTATCATTACTTATGTATGTGTCTGTCTAATTTATTTTTATGCAAATTAAAGTGGAAATGTTAAATACTGTTATTTTGAATTTCTTATAATGTATTAATAACTGACTACTCTACGTATTTCGGCCGGTAATATATTAAGCCCCAAGACTACCTTTATTGCTAAACCAAGTTCTAAGCATTTTTACCACTGTTAGTTAATCGCAACCATATAAACGCACCTACTCTGACCGTTATCGGCTGGTCGCATTCAGGAACGTACTTACAATTTTA